>OV049857.1:20734702-21334702 GCA_920104075.1 Melanargia galathea | reverse complement strand
CTGCTATTAGACGACCTCTCAGATTGGCATTCGTAACCACTTGAACCGCTCCTATATCCACTGCTTTCTGTTGAAGAGTTGTCACTTTTAAAGCTGTCTGCACTTCGTCTAGCTTTGTGGCGTTTATAATCTTTTATTTCGTATTCGCTCGTTCGATAGTCGATAGGAGAAACTCTGTACTGTATGGGATCTTCGTATTTGTTTTGATATCTTTTCACTGGTGTAACACTGGCATGACCGATGTAGGATTGGTCTTGACCCATGATGATGTCATACACGATAGCGACCTTCTTTCCAAGATATGATTTCTGAAATAAAAAATAAAAAAGTATTTATTTAACATGTTCATTAAGAGGGTGATGTATTTATTACCTTAAATACTAAACAGTAAATATTTAAGTAGTTAGTTTATTTTATTACTTCTGTTATATTATTAAGAATACAGTTATTACACCAAAAAATATACGGAAGGTAACGTAGTTATTAAAAAGTGAAAATCGAATAATATATTAAAACTTAAAAGTGGCCAAAAACAGCGTCAGTCATTCGACTAGCAAGTCTGCGATAGATGACTTACTAGCGAGTGGATCTGAATCACAAATATTCATATCCAGAGTTCATCACTCGCTGTTCAGTCGAGTCAGTTAAGACCCTTCTGATGGCACTTATTGGATATCTGTATCAACATTATATACAAGGCTTGTGAATACAACGTAAGCGTGCATTTTTATGGCTCAGCGCCATCTATTGGTAGTTTAGATAAACATCGGCGATTGACCTATTGTTATTATTATTTATTACCGCCATACTTATTTGTATTTAAAGTGAAACAGATGTTATTTAATTAGGTTTTTACTTTAACGTTAGGTTTTAAACAATTTACTCTTGTTCGTTGATATTAATTGTTGTTATATTCATTTTTTAGCACAAGCTCGCGAAGTAAGAAATACTATTTAGGTTGAGGTTTAATAGGCGTGAGAGAAAATTAACAGGTTTTTGTTTAACCATAGCTTCGTTTCTACCAATAAACAATTAAGTATTAATAATAATTTATAGCGAATGAACACGCCCAAATTCAAATGGCAACCATTGTCTCTCAAAGTTTCCTATGTGTGTGGTGTATAAATCAACGGCAATAA
Organism: Melanargia galathea; assembly: GCA_920104075.1. Classification (NCBI taxonomy): domain Eukaryota; kingdom Metazoa; phylum Arthropoda; class Insecta; order Lepidoptera; family Nymphalidae; genus Melanargia; species Melanargia galathea. The sequence continues at coordinate 21,333,563 of OV049857.1, read as the reverse complement.
ACTTTCACTAGTCAATTGCAACTTCCAACGTATTTTAGCTTTGAGTTCTCGTGATTTTAGCACGAAATATTAAAGCATCAATATCTCTAAGGCTAATAACACGATGGACTCAAATTCGAAAAGGAGGTTCAAATGACAAACCCCTCCAAAAATTTTTATAATTGTTTCGCTATCCACTTTCATCTCGTTGCTAATTAGTGCTAATTAACATAAGTACCAGCAGAAATAGTTGTCTCCTTATTTTTAATGTATTTAATGTATCTTTTATATTGTGTTAACCACATGCATGTGAATTATTATGTTTTATTTATTATATCAATATATTTACATTAAAAATTATAAGGTCTGTACCTATGAAATTGCCGGGTGCAAAAGCAAAACAGTGCTCGAAACTTACTCTCCCGACCTTCCCCAAATAGACTTTCACTTTTTTGGATAACGTTTAACGGTAAAAACTTCAATTACAAAGTGGCAGTGAATAGCGTGACAATATACTTCGTCATCAAGCAGTGGCAACAAGCTGCTCTTAAAATGACAATGATGTGTGTATGGACCAAGATCCTAGAACGATAAGACAACTTATTTCCTGAAAAATGAAACCTTAGGCTCTCAGTAGTGTCTCATGTAGATACTTTGAATATCTGCTTACTTGTGGAGTTCGTACCTGTGATACCTGGGTAGATATCAAGTGAGAAAGGTAACTAAAAACAAGAGTTACTTAACTTAAATTCACATCGCTGATTTATATAATATTTATATTGCTGATTTATATTGCAGAATGTCACTACCAATAGTATCAGATCTTACTCTAGCGGGTGTCATTCGGTAAACATTTTGAATAAATAAATTCAAATATTTGTTAAAAAAATTGGTATAAATTTTTCTATGCAAAACGGCACTGTTACCTGTAAAACTGCCTGGTATATGTGATTAATAATATGCATATTAATGTACTTAGCAGAAACTGATAGCATAATAACTTCAACCGAAATAATTTACTTAATGAACGTGTAATCATCAACATAAAGGCTCCCTTTGAAACGTATAAGCGTGAAAAAACTCGCTGCTATTGTTTGTTGCCCAAACACTTAAATTTTAAGAAAAATAGGAATGTTTTTAAATAATGTAAATTGGTAAGTTCAATTTTGTGTTTGCCTGCAGCTGCAACTTCTTCATCTGGTAGTAGTTATGTGCAAAATTATTGCATGATTTATATGAATTAGAAAATTTAACCTAACTTTACGAAATTGCGAACAACTGGCAAACTTATCAGATGACATTCTCAGCGCATATGCTTGAAATACGTGAGACGATTGGTTTGCTCGTAGAATTGTAGAAAAACTTCACTTATTATTTTAATATCATTTTACTTTCTTTATGATTTTAAGCTTGAACCTTTAAGTGTTCTGAATACTGGTCGAAGTTCTTAATACCTTTATTTTAGCTCCGAAATTGAACCGTATTTGACCGTCGTCCTCAATAATACAGGTTTCATTTCATAAAAGTGGAATCTGAATTTAAATGACATTTACCACATCTACTTGCCTACTTTTGTTATATACCAACTAGGTATATAATATTTTTGCATGTTGAAAACTGTGTCAAGCATTACATAGCGTGATAAAGTATAATGATATGATAAAGTATAATGACGGTTGTATTAGCACGTATAAGATATTGACACGTCAAAGACAGCATTTTATTATTAACAACTTAACAACATGATAAATTGTGATTGGGTGTGAAATAGTGTTACACTTTGGTGATACACTTCTATGTCAGGTTAATAAATCTAGAAAAATAAAAATAAAATTAAAAAAAATTACAGATTGTAGGATTTAAATACAGCTGTTGTTGCTGTGAAATAATTTGATTTAATCCTGAGAACCGCTACTCAGGTAATATAACAAATATTAATAGGTGGCAAGTTTATTTAAGAGTTGTAAAATCTTTTTCAACACACTTGCTCATAAAGTGGCTCTACGTTCACCACAATTAGGCAGATAATTACTCCTATTATTCAAACTGTGACTTTTGTTTTACTATTATTCACATGTGAATTATAGAGTTTTATTTTTAATTTATTGGTTGAGTTGTTCCTTTGTTCTTAAAAAAGTTTCGATACAAAAAAGATCGTATTCAATAGTACAAATAAATTGATGTACCTTTTGCTTGCTCATTTCATGTAACTTCGTATTTAAATAGATAATTTCAACTTGTACGTGTTTAATAAATAAAACTTTAACTCAAATATAACTTTCGTTTTTTCTGTAATAAAGAAAATTTGAAATTCCCCATATTGTACGTGGCTATAACCTATCCGCAAAAAGCCAAATAAAACAAACCTCATTCATTCTATAGTCTATGGCCGATTGCCATTATAAGATGCGCGCGCATAGGGAAACTGATTAATTTTTCCCGCCATTGCGAAATGCCATAGAAAACAAACCTCATTCTAATATAGTCTATGGTCGATTGCCATTATAAGATGCGCGCGCATAGGGAAACTGATTAATTTTTCCCGCCATTGCGAAATGCCATAGAAAACAAACCTCATTCTAATATAGTCTATGGCCGATCGTACAGATGCGCGCGCATAGGAAAACTGATTAATTTTTCCCGCCATTGTGAGAAAATTTTCAGAACTCGTTTTCACTGTTGAATTGAACTTACAGTTATTTATTAATAAATTAAAATGTCTACAAGTACTAATTATGAAGAAAATGATTTCTGTTGTACACCGCCCGATATAAGATGTGAAGCTCTTAAAGTTATGGCAAGTTTACTACCTCAAATCACCAAGGAAATATATCTATTTTAGTATTATTTTCTTCACAAGTGTGTTGAAAAACGTCGTATGCTACACGTGTGTATTGATGATTACCGTCCTCGGCTATCTTAAGACCCTCACCTAACGGCTCGGGTCTCAATAGCGCCTCAGCGGTAATCACCAACATTACACACTTATAGCATAATGTACTATTACCGTCAAGACGAGTGATGGTATTTGTCTAGCTGACCTTTCGCCTACCATTTTGCAATAGGATGCTGCAACCTGTGCCGCCTGTGCGTGCTTACTTCATTATAATATCTTGTATAAGTGTTTGCATACAATAAAAAACATTGAATTACAAGTTGCAAAATAGTAAGGATGACCACAAAATAAACAACAGAGTTCTGACGTATAGGTACGAAACGAACGCTGCGTTCTTTATATTGAAAATAAATAATTAATTGCAAAGTTACATTTGAATTAAGAGTTCGTTTTATTTTACTTACTTACGTAACTTACAGGTGTAAAATATGAATAGAGTTCACAATATCTGGTTTCTTATGTATAAAGTTCCCATTAATCAATGTAATGGATTTTTGGAGGGTTCCGCACGCAAAGGGCACAACGCTTTTCTCTATCTATCTGTCCGGGTCCGTCCGAATATCACGGGTCTCTAGCTAGTAGATGGTATGAGTTACGGAATGAGTTAAGGATATTTGGTGTAGAATGTTGACCCAAAATCGAATATTGAATTAGAATTTCATGAAAAAGAAAAAGTTTTTTTCTATACTGTGATGTTTAGAATTAATTGAGTAGATAGAGTAATCACATATATTTTTTATCCTTTTGACGTGATAAAGTCTTATAAATCGATAAACGCCGGACACACGCACGAAAAAGCATGACTCATTGTCACGTACCGTAGCAATGCGCGGAATGCGCTCTCGCTTGCTATGGTATAGGTATAGGTATAGGATAGGTAGGGTAGATAAGTAGGATAGATATTTATAGGGTATATGAACATTTTGAACTTGTTAGTACTAAAGTAAAGTCAATTCAAAGATAAAGATCTTTTACGATTTAAAAAGTTCATTCAATCAATCATCTTCAATTTATCTTCAAATTTTTTATAATAACAAATAGCGGCCGTCAAATTTGTCAGTTTTAAACCATTTTTGTTATGAAATCTATCTCAAAAACTAAACTAAGTTAGGTATTTGGAAGTTCTGTATAATTATTATTATGAACTGTATACTGTTTTTATACATGAAATACTGAAAACACCGATTCATAGTGAAGTTTGTAAGCTCCCAAAACAAATATTTTTATTTGGTCATAATATGCACGGATCCCTCATATACTACGGGAGGTCGATGACCAATTGAAAAAGTCATTTCATACCGACTGGAAATTTTAACAACAATAGTTTAGACCGAACCCATCACAGCTCCGAACGTCAGCTGCCGCACCAGTGGTGGAGTTAAGAGTGAGAGCATGTGAAAGTGCTTGAAAATCAAAGCGCTCCGAGTGATTTTATCCCGGACAAAAATGGTCTTAAATCATTGTTCCGATCATTTTTGATACAGAAACAATCGTAAGCTGCGGCGCCGAGGGTGGGTTATACGTCCGCTACGCGCATGAAGTGCATTAAAATTTTGGCAAAAAAAGTTATTTTATACCTTATGAAATTTATGCAGCAGAATTTTCACACTTTTAAAATAATAAAGAAAATCGTCAGCTGCACTTCTGGTGGGGGAAAGACCGTCAGTCAGCGTGATAAACATTTTGCGCGCTCAGTACATTTAGCCTGTAAATCTAGGAAGAATATTATCCTATAGTTTTAAAAATTAGCCAAATGTATTTTTTGGGCCTTCCTCTAGAATATATCCAAAAACCACATATGGGCGGTGCATAACCAGCCGCCATTTTTAATTTTGTCCTTTTTTTCGGTTTTTTTCTCATATCACGAAAATCTCTACGAATAGCATTATAATTACTTCTGACAAAAGTTTTATTATACAATTTGCCACAAATGTAGTCTCTTGCAGTTTTACTCTAAGTTTATTACTTTAGGAGCTTTAGGGTATTTTAGGTCCCTTTTTCGTTTTTTTTGCTTATATCTCGAAAGTCTCTACGAATAGCATTATAATTACTTCTGATAAAAGTTTTCGTATAAAATTTTCTACAAATTTGGTTCCATGCATTTTTACTCTAAGTTTATTATTTTAAGAGCTATAGGATGTTTAAGTTAATATTTGAGGTCCTTTTTTTAGTTTTTTGCGCATATCTCGAAAATCTCTACGAATAGCATTATAATTACTCCTGTAAAAAGTTTTTACATAAAATTTTGTACAAATTTGGTCATGGTAATTTTTACGCTAAGCTTACTACTTTAGGAGTTATAGGTTGTTTAAGTTAATATTTGAGGTCCCTTTTTCAGTTTTTTGCTCATATCTCGAAAATCTCTACGAATAGCATTTTAATTACTTCTGGCAAAAGTTTTTACATAAAATTTTCTACAAATTTGGTCCTATTTAATTTACGCTGAGCTTATTACTTTAGGAGCTACAGAGTGTTAAATTTAACAGAGAGATAAACTAGTATAGATTAATCCCCTGACATTCGTTATTTTGTGGCGGCGGCTATCTTGGACCAATTTTCATCAAACATAGCTAAGAACACTTCCGACTAATTCACCTTTCATACAAAAAAAACCGCAATGCTGTTTTTTTGTTTGAAATGCGTAAAAATGAACAGGACAAAATTTGTAGAAAATTTTATATTAAAACTTTTGTCAGAAGTAATTTTATTGGTATTCGTAGAGATTTTCGAGATATGAGCAAAAAACTGAAAAAGGGACCTCAAATATAAACTTAAACACCCTATAACTCCTAAAGTAGCAAGCTTAGCGTAAAAATTACCAGGACCGAATTTGTACAAAATTTTATGTAAAAATTTTTTACAGGAGTAATTATAATGCTATTCGTAGAGATTTTCGAGATATGAGCAAAAAATTAAAAAAAGGACCTCAAATATTGACTTAAACATCCTATAGCTCTTAAAATAATAAACTTAGAGTAAAAATGCATGGAACCAAATTTGTAGAAAATTTTATACGAAAACTTTTATCAGAAGTAATTATAATGCTATTCGTAGAGACTTTCGAGATATGAGCAAAAAAAACGAAAAAGGGACCTAAAATACCCTATAGCTCCTAAAGTAATAAACTTAGAGTAAAACTGCAAGAGACTACATTTGTGGCAAATTGTATGTTAAAACTTTTGTCAGAAGTAATTATGATGCTATTCGTAGAGATTTTCGTGATATGAGAAAAAAACCGAAAAAAAGGACAAAATTAAAAATGGCGGCTGGTTATGCATCCCCCATATGGGGTTTTTGGATATATTCAAGAAGAAGGCCCAAATAATACATTTGGCTAATTTATGAAACTATAGGATATTTTTCCTAGATTTACTAGGCGAAATGTACTGTGCGCGCAAAATGTTTATCACGCTGACTGACGGTCTTTCCCCCACCAGAAGTGCAGCTGACGATTTTCTTTATTATTTTAAAAGTGTGAAAATTCTGCTGCATAAATTTCATAAGGTATAAAATAACTTTATTTGCCAAAATTTTAATGCACTTCATGCGCGTAGCGGACGTATAACCCACCCTCGGCGCCGCAGCTGACGATTGTTTCTGTATCAAAAATGATCGGAACAATGATTTAAGACCATTTTTGTCCGGGATAAAATCACTCGGAGCGCTTTGATTTTCAAGCACTTTCACATGCTCTCACTCTTAACTCCACCACTGTGTACTGGTGCGGCAGCTGACGTTCGGAGCTGTGATGGGTTCGGTCTAAACTATTGTTGTTAAAATTTCCAGTCGGTATAAAATGACTTTTTCAATTGGTCATCGAGCAACTGTAGTAATAGAGCAAGGTACGATTCACACTTGGTCGATGGTGTATTTTTTTTCTATACACAAAATGCCACATTCTTGAGGTTAAATTAGATAAATAACCTCAATGAATTTATTATAATTAATCACTGCTTAAATTATTTTCATATGTACAATTTGTAAATAGTTCACGTATAATGAATGCAATAATTAGAATTGTAGAATTTCAGTATTGCGTCATATTCATATGTTGTCTATAATTGTTCGTCTAGAAAGCATCCGGTATCAGCGGAACCCTAAATAGGTGTCATTCTATAGCAGCATTTACCGTCATTAATATTTATAGCATGCTGTGTGGGTCTATATAATTTAAATCGACTCGAATCGTGTCGACTGTTTCGGAATGTTTTGTCATATGTATAAATTCATTGATGATCCTTTGATTGATGACCTTTATCTTAAAGTGCCTTTAGTAGTAATAGTTAATATTCTGTGCTTTAGTAGTCTTGTAGTAAGGACATGAATATTTCCAAATGTTACTATTGTACATCCTACATACCAATTTTGAACGGTTGAATAATTTAATTTACCTACTTAATGGGATCAGTACAAGCATTTTAAAGAGATACTACGTAATCATTAAGTATGTCATGGTTTCTGTAACTTTTAAATGTGATGAATTATTTATTTATTTGATGATGTAAAAGATGTTGTCAGCAATCATCAGGTCCTACATTACTTCGAGGTAGGAGATTTGAAAATTTGTGGTTGGTAGATGTGTGAATGAGAAAGAACTAATGAGTGTTCACCTAATCTTCATCCATATGAATTTTTAGAAAAAGCGAAATTCTATCTTTTTGCCCAATTGTTTTATAATTTTACCTTATATTAAGTTGGCTGAATTATTGTACCTCACATTTCATTGATTGAAAGACAGCTTGTCGATTGTCTAAAAATAACAGCTATAGTGTGACGATCGCATTCATCTCTTAGTAGGAGATCCCACCTTAGAAATTTCTACCCTCATCATCATAATACATGCATATCATAATAGCATATAGGATACTTCTTATCCCGAAATTCAGCACAGTTCCCTTGGAAGAGGGGATGAAAGTCAAAATCCCCTCTCCCAAGGGAACCGTGCTGAATTTCGGGATAAAAGGTATCATATATGTTACTCCGTAGTATGAACTTAAATCATGCCAAGTTTCATTTCAATCCATTCAGTAGTTTTTGCGTAATACATGCACAAACATACAGACAAACAGACAAAATTTTCAAAAACAGCTTTTTTACGTTTTATTACTTATCCTTTACGTCACTCACTTATTTTTTTGTAAATATCTTTAATGGACAGGCACAGAAAGTCTATGGTTTTAATCTATGTATAGACTAAGCACCTGCCGAGTGCACGCCTGCCTCACTGCATCTTTGTCTGTCAAATGAAATTGCGCGCGCAACACTTTTCTGTCACTTTCAACACTCGCACCGAACATTTTATATCTTAACATCCAGGCAACCATGATTTAGCACCACTTTTGACCAGGCAACCAAATACGGTTCGATTAAGAATAAAATAATCTTTCATTTGACATATAATTCGTTTAAATAACAGATGAGGGTAGAAATTTCTAAGGTGGGATCCTAGACCATCTGATTGTCGGATATATGCAGCTTTCCGCAATCGACCGGCAGGTTATAGAGAGTGTACGACGTACGTGCATTGACACACGTAATACGCGTCTTCATTAATCCGATCGGAGTCATGACCAACTTTGAACGTCAGAAGCGTCAAAACTAGGACGGCGATTTAATTTCAATTACATACGTGCGTTGATTGTTTATCCTTGCATTTAGTGTCAGACTCTAGTTAAGGATGCTCTCCTCACGCGCTTCTCCATACAAACGTATTACGCCTATTATTCTAATATTTGTCGCAATAGATCTAAAGTTAAGCCAGATATCAATTTATATCTCCATTATCTATGCCATAAAATAAAAAAATTAGTAAAATTATATTTATTTTGAAAGTTTGCCCAAAAATAGTGATTTTTCAAGCGTCATACGCTTGAAAAATCACTATTTTTGGGCAAAGTGCAAATTATTTTTGGGCAAATTTGTCGACAAAGTTTGTTTGGCAAAGAGCGACAAATCGTTTGTCAGTGGAGTCTAAAACAGTGATTTCTGCATTTAGAGAGCGAGACGTCTTCAGGAAAGAAGAGTACTAAAAATATATACATAAATAAATAATAAATTAATTAAATAAATAAATTTTGCTTGAGATATCATGATTTTTAGTGAAAAACGGCAAAGTAAAAAGATGCAAATCTAGGTTTGGAATTACGCCTATTTTAGCAAATATTTGGCAATTTTTTACATGAACTAAAGACATTTGAAATTATTATGAAGTAACGTATGATAAGACTTCGGTCGTTTTTCAATTTTCTAGTTTCTTATATAGTTTATTTACGCACGAAGTTGCCTCAAAATTTGCCCAAAAATAGTGATTTTTCAAGCGTCATAACTTTCAAAATAAATATAATTTTACTAATTTTTTTATTTTATGGCATAGATAATGGAGATATAAATTGATATCTGGCTTAACTTTAGATCTATTGCTACAAATATTAGAATAATAGGCGTAATACGTTTGTATAGAGAAGCGCGTGAGGAGAGCAGTCTTAAGGTTAACTTTTGTGTTGCTCATTTTGATACACTATCATTTATTCATTTTGCAAAATATGAATTTGAAGTTACGTTCTCCAGTTGAAAGACTCAAATTTGCGTACAATCCAATCCACATATTGAGATATTAAATGTAGAATGTTGAATAGAAGCAGGCGTTACTTTGCTAAATTCCATAACTAAATTCCATGATATACAATGAAAAACAAAAAATATTTTGCTATAATCCGCCAACAGTGACTAATTTGTAGTCACTGTTGGCGGATTATAGCAAAATAATTTTTGTTTTTCATTGTATATCTTAAACTAGTACGGCGCGTGGGTGCGCGGCCCGCAAGCGGACCGCGAGGATTCGAGTAGTTTTTGTTTGAGCACGTCCCACCTATCTTCAATACCCTCGCCGTGCTCTTCATCCGTCTCCAAAGTCTTCGATCATCAGCTCTTTCCGTATTTTTCCTCCGCATGAATTTTTGTTTTCTACACGAAACCATCAAAAATTTTTTTTGTGTAGAAAAATAAATTCCGCCATCTTGTTTTTTAGTTCTTGATCATATTTTTCAAAGAAACCGCTCTTCCATCTTTTATACTTGGTGAGATAGACACCGACGAAATTTGTATAGCCGCCATCTTGAATCCGCCATTTTGGTTTTTTTTTTCACCTCAGTGCCAATTGGATGAGGTTCTGAGTATTTTTTGTTTGAGCAGCCCCCATCTATCTACAAAACTCTGCCCGGGCTCATCAATCATCTTCCAAACCCTCAATCATCATGTCTTCCCATATTTTTCTTTGAGATTTCTCCAAAGAACCGCATCAATCGCCTTGCATACCTAGTTCACAACTTTATACTCTCTCTCAATATTCGCCATACATTTTCTATGGAAAAATAAAGTCCGCCATTTTGAATTTTTTTTGTATTCATCGAGTAGACCTTTGGATCCTGATCATGTTTTGCTAAGAAACAACTCTTTCATCTTTTATACCCTTCGAGATGGACACCGACGAAATTTGTATGGCGGCCATCTTTTTTTCGCCATTTTGAATTTTTTTTCGGCTCACTGCCAATTGGATGACGTTTCGAGTGACATTTGTTCGAGCACCCCCCACCTATCTTCAATACCTTAAGCGTGCTCTTCAACCGTCTCCGAAATCCTCAATCATCAGCTCTCTCCATATTTTTCCTCTTAATGAATTTTTGTCCTCTATACGAAACCATTTGTGAAAAAAAAATTTTTCATACAAAATTTTACAGGAGAGGCGATGAATGAGTCAGTGAATCAGAACGAACAGCTATATATATATTAACTAGTATGGCGCGTGGGTGCGCGGCCCGCAAGCGGACCGCGAGGATTCGAGTAGTTTTTGTTTGAGCACGTCCCACCTATCTTCAATACCCTCGCCGTGCTCTTCATCCGTCTCCAAAATCTTCGATCATCAGCTCTTTCCGTATTTTTCCATCAATAATTTTTTTTTTGTGTAGAAAAATAAATTCCGCCATCTTGTTTTTTTCTGTTCATCAAGTAGACTTTTAGGTCTTGATCATCTTTTGCCAAGAAACCACTATTCCATCTTTTATACTTGGTGAGATAGACACCGACGAAATTTGTATAGCCGCCATCTTGAATCCGCCATTTTGGACTTTTTTTCAGCTCACTGCCAATTGGATGATGTTTCGAGTAATTTTTGTTTGAGCACCTCCTACCTATCTTCAATACCCTGCCCGGGCTCCTCAACCAACTTCCAAACCCTCAATCATCATGTCTTCCCATATTTTTCTTTGAGAGTTCTCCAAAAAACCGCATTAAAGCCTTGCATAGTTACCAACTTGTAGTCTCTTCAATATTCGCCATACATTTTCTATGGAAAAATAAATTCCGCCATTTTGAATTTTTTTTCAATTCATCAAGTAGACCTTTGGATGCTCATCATCTTTTGCGAAGAAACCACTCTTCCATCTTTTATACCCTCCGAGATGGAGACCGACGAAATTTGTATGGCGGCCATCTTTTTTTCGCCATTTTGAATTTTTTTTCAGCGGACTGCCAATCGGATGACGTTTCGAGTGACATTTGCTCGAGCACCCTCCACCTATCTTCAATACCTTAAGCGTGCCCGTCGCTCGTCTCTGAAATCCTCAATCATCAGCTCTCTCCATATTTTTGTTCCGAATGAATTTTTGTCCTTTATACGAAATCATTAGTAAAAAAAAATTTTTTCATACAAAATTTTACAGGAGGGGTGATCAATCAGTGAGTCAGTCAATGAATCAGCACGAGCAGCTATATATATATTAATGTAATAAAAATTTGTAAGTCGAATAGAATAATTCTACACATCAATAAAAGCTTCTATTACATCATAATTGAACTTCGTTTGTCAAATTCATAGCTGTATAGTTATTAAGTTCCCAAACTAGGCTTCGGATGTACCTATTGCTACAGAGCTTCCAAAAAGGATTCATGACCTTAAAACATAGTGTAATAATTTTTTATTGGTTGTTTGTACGCTTTGCCCCCGCATTAGAGAAAGTTGATACGTAAGGTTAGGTTACGTTTTGTTGATTCAATACTTAGGTGGCTGTTGCTAATATAAGTTAAGTAACACCGAATTAGACAAGACTCTCAGTTTCTGTTCGCACGTAGCATGGAATCGTTGGCACAGGTCAATTTGTGATATATCTTATTTACAAACGTTGACCTTTTACGAACAAATATACCTGCTAGCAGGTGATATCAAGTGTGTTTCAATCATTGTATGCTAATGAAATAAATTGATCATAAGTTATACGTCGGATATGTCCTATAGATGATGATCAGTGATCTATTGTTTCTTAAAGTAGTCTGAATACGTCTCTTTTTATTGGGATTCATCTTTCTTAATACTAAAAACGTTATCTTTTATTCTATAATTTTATACGATATAAAATTTTGAGCTTGAATTTATTATTCTGTAATGACTGACAATTTTGAAGGCTTTACTTAAATATTTTTGAAATGGAAGTAAAAGGTAAACAGTGATAAAAGTGAAAAAAAAAAGATATATTATAAAAGAGAACATGAAAAGAACTAAGTAAGGAACTACGTAAACTGTAGGATGTTTCCTTTTCTATGAACATATTGCTTGGAGCCGCAACTGCACTTTACCATCAACGACTTCCAGTTCCGGTTCGCCGCCTTAAACATTATATTATATGGGCTTCACAATTAGTATTATAATATATCATGTCTGTTTCAGCTACGTTAGTGTTAGACTGTAAAATGTTGGTCTCCGTATTTCCTCAATAACTATTCATCTTTATTCTACATAACTTAAGTACCTTAATTACATACTAAAATATCATCGTTTTGCTCATACTTATGTATTGTGCTGGATGTATTGCATTTGTAGAAATCTTTCGCTGATGTCTAGTTTGTCACTTGATTGTAAAAAAGTTAATTTTATTTAAACTCTTTCTACTTTATCACCATCATCTAATTTATTAACGGAAAATATGCTTCATTAGTTTAATTATTAAACTGTCATTAAGGAGTGGTTTGTGTGACACTTGCTTATTACGCTGATTCATTCATTTATCTTCTATCTATCTATCTATAATATAATAAAACTGTAACAGATCCAATTCTGTACATTGAAGATATTTTGAAAATTTTTAATGGAGGGCACTCTATAATCGATACTGAAACCAAAACTGCAATTTTTTTCATTTTTGTCTGTCTGTCTGTCTGTCTGTCTGTATCTTGGCCGCGCATCACGCCGAAACTACTGAACGGATTCAAATGAAACTTGGTACGATTTGAGTTTATACTCCGAGGTAGGACATAGGATACTTTTTATCCCGAAATTCAGCACGGTTCCCTTGGGAGAGGGGAAGAAAGTTAAAACGTGTATTTAGTATAGTATTTAGTAAGTATTTAGTATTAATTCATTAACGCGTAGTTCGATTTAACTCATTCTTTTTTTGTTAGAAAGGTAGTACTTTAAGTATTGTCCCGTAAATATTTCAAGGTCATAGGTTTTTTAGTTCAGAAATGACAGGCATTTATTGGGTTCAAATAACTTGAGACCCGGATCTTTGAACGTACGGCTTATTTTAAACTGGTGTGCGTTTACATTTATGTTTGTCGATCTGTCTATTTGTTCCAGCTTATTTCCGAAACGGCTGGATCGATTTTGATGGAACTTTCTGGTGATATTATAAGGAGTAACTTAGGCTACATTTAGTTTAGGTACAAAAAGGATTATGGGATTCAATCCGATCCTATATAAAACCTATATCCAGGCGGACGAAGTCGCGGGGGTCGGCTAGTTTGTAACTAATACTAATGACTAATGTAAGGTGTACCTAACAATTATATTGTAATACAATAATAAACTTTCCGTGCTAAGAAAATTGATTATCAAATACTAATTCATTAAAAAAATTTCGAAGCAAAAATCATATATTTATATACGAGGAAGAACTTACAACTACAGTTGTAACTGACCATAAGGAAAAAACATCCAGCTAATGGCGAGTCTAAAGTGGCTGGAATCTCACCGAACCGGTGAATGAGGAAACGAAGTCTAAAGAAATGTGAAATTGACTTTCTATTGTATTACAAGCTCAGAAAGGTTACTATGCCTTGCTCTGTGTCAGTGTTTGTTTTGGTTCTATCTTGGTAGCTATCTCTTTTGATAATATTTTTGTACTAACCACACAATATTTAGGCAAGCTATTGCGATTCTGTAACTACTTAATGATCCAAAAGGCGGTAAGATTTCAGAAAATTTCAATTTAGAATATAGGTAAGACGTAAAAATTTTCAATACATATAAAAGTAGCTTCAGTTGTAAGATTATCAGGTACGGTTTTACATAAATTGTATTGTTTTTATCACTTTTACATGATAATTTGGGCTATTGGGTTAACGCCTCAAAGCTGCCACTTTCAATTATAATGAATTCTATACGGTGCTCTGCCTCGCCTGGTGGAATAAAGTAGCCTTGATTGACCGTTATTGTGTAATGAGAACAGGTAGAGATTCAACGGGTGGAGAAACGATTCTGCGCAATTTTTATAATTTTATTCTCCATAACCCGTTGGCATTTCTATCTATGTCAGAATTGAATTAGTTAGAAGTAAATACTCCTTTTATACTTATCATGTTTTTGATAGATTGGTGACCTATTGAATGCATAAATTATTATTATTTTAGAGTAGACGCTCCATGATCTAATGAATGCGTGAAAGATGTACACATTGACAACTTAATCTACGTAAATGTTGTGAAAAAATACGATTAAATAATACGAAGAGGTACTGTTACGAGCCCCTAAAATTTTCAGTAAGTACTTCGGAATAGCAAAATTGGTTAAAGTATTATGAGTTCCTTGATACTTTTGGATAAACATTTCATTACATTTAGTAACAGTTTATAAAATATAAAACTTTTTGTATACTTTATATACTTTAATGTGTAAATGAACGTTAATAAGTTGTGCGATTCCATTGGAAGTAATTATGAATCAAAAAAGTAGATATACAATTTAGAGTTACAGATAAATATAAATTATACAGTATGTCCATAAAACTTGTTTTACCTTAAATCCATGGTTGTATGAGGTGAATTATATTATATTAAACTTTTCTTTGAATCGTCTCACGAAAACTTTGTCACACAAATTGATATCTCAATCAAATCACGATCACAGCACTTTCGTTTCTATAAAGTTCTTATCAATTTCGAATTTGATATAACTAATTTCAACTTGAACGGTAAAAGCAACGTCAATCTATTCTGCTAACTTCCAACTTTTGTAGGGTTCAATAATTGGAAACATTCACCAAAATTGATAGAAAGTCGTAAGTGTTCCAGTACTTTCCTCGGAGGCGTGCGCGGTCGTGCTACGGTACTGAGCGAGTGAGTCCGACCAGTTGTTGTCAGTCTCTTCATTTATCTCGCATGACGTCTCTCTCATGGATCTTTTAACATTCCTCAGTTCCTGATGAGATTTCCTTGATCAAAGTAAAATCATAAATCAAGCGCTATCTTATCATCTAATAAAACAGATCAACAACTGTTTTATTAGATGACTAGCTGACCCCCGCAACTTCGTTCGCGTAGATATAGGTTTTTATATAGGATCGGATTGTATCCCTTAATTATTTTATGTACCTAAACTAAATGTAGCCTAAGTTACTCCTTATAACATTGAAAGTTCCATTAAAATCGATCCAGCCGTTTCGGAGATTAGCTGGAACAAATAGACAGACCAACAAACATAAATTTAAACGCACACCAGTTTAAAATAAGCCGTACGTTCAAAGATCCGGGTCCCAAGTTATTTAAACCCAACACTGAGGGTTGTAATGTCTGTCATTTCTGAACTAAAAAACCTATGACCTTGAAATATTTACGGGACAATACTTAAAGTACTACCTTTCTAACAAAAAAAGAATGAGTTAAATCGAACAACGCGTTAATGAATTACAGCTAAATACACGTTTTAACTTTCCTCCCCTCTCCCAAGGGAACCGTGCTGAATTTCGGGATAAAAAGTATCCTATGTCCTACCTCGGAGTATAAACTCATATCGTACCAAGTTTCATTCGAATCCATTCAGTAATTTCGGCGTGATGCGCGGCCAAGATACAGACAGACAGACAGACAGACAGACAGACAGACAGACAGACAGACAGACAGACAGACAGACAGACAGACAAAAATAAAACAAATTGCAGTTTTGGCTTCAGTATCGATTATAGAGTGCCTTCCAATAAAAAATTTCAAAATATCTTCAATGTACAGAATTGGATCTGTTACAGTTTTATTATATTATTTTATTTATTAGATGATAAGATAGCGCTTGACTGCGATCTCTGATCGTCCTAATATATGCAAATGCTAATGGACACTCGTTAACTTCACCAACAAATCTATAATATAATAAAACTGTAACAGATCCAATTCTGTACATTGAAGATATTTTGAAAATTTTTGTTGGAGGGCACTATATAATCGATACTGAAGCCAAAACTGCAATTTGTTTCATTTTTGTCTGTCTGTCTGTCTGTCTGTCTGTCTGTCTGTCTGTCTGTCTGTCTGTATCTTGGCCGCGCATCACGCCGAAACTACTGAATGGATTCGAATAAAACTTGGTACGATTTGAGTTTATACTCCGAGGTAGGTTATAGGATACTTTTTATCCCGAAATTCAGCACGGTTCCCTAGGGAGAGGGGAAGAAAGTTAAAACATGTATTTAGCTGTAATTCATTAACGTGTAGTTCGATTTAACTCATTCTTTTTTTGTTAGAAAGATAGTACTTTAAGTATTGTCCCGTAAATATTTCAAGGTCATAGGTTTATTAGTTCAGAAATGACAGACATTTATTGGGTTCAAATAACTTGGGACCCGGATCTTTGAACGTACGGCTTATTTTAAACTGGTGTGCGTTTAAATTTATGTTTGTCGATCTGTCTATTTGTTCCAGCTAATTACCGAAACGGCTGGATCAATTTTGATGGAACTTTCAATGGCAGATAGGTGATGTTATAAGGAGTAACTTAGGCTACATTTAGTTTAGGTTCAAAAAGGGATTATGGGATCCAATCCGATCCTATATAAAACCTATATCCAGGCGGACGAAGTCGCAGGGGTCGGCTAGTGTGTAATATTGGTAACATACAGAAGCTGTGAGTGAAGTAAGCAGCAGGCTCAAACCCTAATAAGTGACGATACAGTCAGATAGTAACACGCTAACTTCGGAAGAATATAATAGATTTTATTATTAAACCTATACGTACTCCTGATTATTTTGTACGCAACAATAAATCAGGTTATTAGCAGATGTGTCAATTATTATTTGTTACTTATTTCATATAAGTGTTCGTTTCGATTCGTGGTCTAAATTGAGGTCCCAACTTTGAAAGTTCAATAAAGTTTATGAGCGTTTTGGATCTCCTTTAAATTATAAAACCAGATTTGTCGAGCTGATTGTAGAGTTGCTGTATTTATAACTAGCTGATGCGCTAGACTTGATCGTACAATTATGGGTATTAATTATTTTAAAAAAATATTCTCTAAAATTCTAAACTTACGGCATGAACATTTCTTACAAATTTTAATTCTGTAGGTTCACCGTTTAGGTTGTTCGTTGTCTGTCAGTCAGTCAGCCTTGGACTGCTTATAACCCCCTGACGCAAAAACGACGGTGTGTTATAAGTTTGACGTGTCTGTGTGTGTGTGTGTGTATGTGTGTGTGTGTCTGTGTGTGTGTGTGTGCGTGCGTGCGTGCGTGCGTGCTTGCGTGCGTGCGTGCGTGCTTGCGTGCGTGCGTGCGTGCGCTTGTGTGTGTGTGTCTTGAAATGAATGAAAGGGATTGACTAGTAGAATAGCACTATGCAAATCGAAGATGGCCGGCCCCACAAAAAAATGGCGAATGTCGGGGGTTTTTTAAATTTTTAATTTAAACTTGTATAGGTATACATTAAACTTTTTTATAATAATATAATAATAATATTATGTCTAAAAGGATTTAATTTTCGATTGTTATAATGATCACGGATGACCAAAGCAATAATTAGTAAGTATTCTGTGCCCAATGTAAGTTTATAAGATCTGATTTTAGACTTTTACTTGCTTGCTACAAATTTTACGAGTTCTGGTGCCTTTTCCGTAATGCAACCTCTCAGCTTGAATTAATACTTCTTATTTAGGAATGTATAAATTTTAACTAAGATAATTTTAAAATTATGATATTCAATCGGTGTTTATAGCTAGATATTCAAGTGTTTTGGTTTCAAGTACAACTTCTTAGTGAATGTTCATAATAATTTTTTATAGTGTGTATGAGTAGGTATAACGAAAAAAAAAAAACTGGTTATTGCCCAAAAGTCCCGGTCTAAATGTTACGATTTTATAATTTGATCAGAAGGTGGTACGATCTAAAAGCATAATTAGGTATGAGTATGTAATTAAAATATGAATTTTAACAACAATTATTACATATTTATGTACGTAACATAGATAATAATTTTGCATTATATTTAATCCCTGACGCAAAAACGACGGGGTGTTATAAGTTTATAAGTTTGACGTGTCTGTGTGTGTGTGTGTATGTGTCTGTCTGTTCCCCTGTAGCGCTCAAACGGGTCGACCGATTTGAATGCGGTTTTTTTGTTTGAAAGGTGAATTAGTTGAGAGTTTTGTTAGCTATGTTTGATGAAAATCGATCCAAGATGGCCGCCGCTACAAAATGGCGGATTACATATTTTTTCACAACTCCCTTAATATGGGTATCAGATGAAAGGGCTTCACTTTAGAATAGCACTGTGTAAATCCAAGATGGCCGCCGCTACAAAATGGCGAATGTCAGGGGTTTTTAAATTTTTAATATTTTATACTTGTGGTCGAATATCTCATTAGCAGCTATATAGACCAGTGTCAATAATTTTTGAAACCAAAAAAAATCACATTAGGATGAAATAAAGCTACTTGAAGTTACGTACTGATCACCTCTCCTGAACAATTTTGTATGGGACTTTTTCACCATACTTTTTGTGTGTGTAAAATTTAAAAATATAAGGTCTACAAAATTATAGAGAGAGCTGAACGTGGAGAACTGACTAGAGTGACCTAAGGGATCTCGAAAACTATCAGTCGGAGAGGTATCGTCTCCAAACAAAAAATGTTCAAAACCTTGGGCCATTGGGTGAACCGGTAAAAAAAATATGGCCACCATACAAAAAAAAATTCGTCTCCATACAAAAAAAATCCTAATTTTCAAGAGGCTCTCCAGAACAATTTTGTATGGAACTTTTTCCCTTCACTACTTATGTGCATAGATCTTATAGGTCTTCCTTCAGAAAATTATGAAATGTCATGAATGTGGAAAATTTATCAGAGTACCTCATAGGCCCTCCAAAACTACCAGTCATACAGACATGGTCCCAAACAAATGTTATTAAAGACCTTGGGCCATTGGGTCAACCGGTGAAAAAAAGATGGCCGCCGAACAAAAAAAAAATTCCATACAAATTTTTTGGGTTCTTTTCAAGAGGCTCTCCAGAACAATTTTGTATGGAACTTTTTACCCTTCACTATTTATGTGCTTAGAACTTATGGGTCTTCCTTCAGAAAATTATGAAACGTCATTAATGTGGAAAATTTACCAGAGTACCTCATGGGTCCTCCAAAACAACCAGTCATACAGACATGGCCCCAAACAAATGTTATTAAAGACCTTGGGCCATTGGGTGAACCGGTGAAAAAAAGATGGCCGCCGAACAAAAAAAAATTCTCTCCATACAAATTTTTTGGGTTCTTTTCAAGAGGCTCTCCAGAACAATTTTGTATGGAACTTTTTTCCCTTCACTATTTATGTGCGTAGAACTTATGGGTCTTCCTTCAGAAAATTATGAAACGTCATGAATGTGGAAAATTTACGAGAGTCCCTCATGGGTCCTTCAAAACTACCAGTCATACATCCATGGTCCCAAACAAATGTTGTTAAAGACCTTGGGCCATTGGGTGAACAGGTAAAAAAAAGATGGCCGCCGAACAAAAAAAAATTCTCTTCATACAAATTTTTTGGGTTCTTTTTAAGAGGCTCTCTTAGACATTTTTGTATGAAACTTTTCCGCCCACTACACGTATAAGTAAATAAAGTCACAAAAAATACAAAACGTAGTGAATGTGGAAAAATTACCAGAGTACCCTAACGGCCCTCAAAAACTATCAATCATAGAGGAATGGTCCTGAAACTAAAAATGTTCAAAACCTTAGGCCCTTTGGTGAGCCAGTAAAAAAAAGATAACTACGGAACAAAAAAAATCGTGTTAATACAAAATTTCTTTTTAATTTTCAAGTGGCTCTCCAGAACATTTTTGTATAGATCTTTTTTTTTTCCACTAAACGCATGCATAGAACTCATTAGTGTCCTTGATACGAAACGTGATACCAATAGGTATTTCTTTCTATCTTTCAAGAGACTCTCCAGAATATTCTGGTATTTGGTATGGCCTCCCAATTCTTTATTTTACGAATATTGAAGAGACTACAAGGCCCGCGAGCTGCTTGCAGCTCGCGCACCGAGCGCAACACTAGTTAGGATGAAACCCATTGGAAAAGGAGGAGAATGTTATAAAAATAAAAGGAAAAATAATTTACGGGCGATATGAGCTCGGGAGAGCCACCACCACCTACAGCCTTTTAACATCCCACTGCTGATCACAGGCCTCCTCTCTTATAGGAGAGGGATTTAGAGCTTAAACCCGCCACGCTGCTCCAATGTAGGTTGGTGGGCTTTAACGATTATTGTCACATGATAGTAATAATAACCGGGGCCGACTGCCTAACGTGCTCTCTGAGGCACGGGGGTGAAACAGCGCCAACTACCAACTCCGAGCTGGCACTGAGAATTTCTTGACAGAAAAACCCAATACCTAACAATTATTTGCCTGACCCGGGAATCGAACCCGGGACCTCGTGATCTGCAGTCGATTATGCTAACCATTAGACCTAAGAGGCAGTTTAACGTAGAACGCTATTATTAACGAACTATTAATTAAATTCATAGTAGAATTACTAATATAGAGTATTTTTAAAACATTTATTTTTTAGTGAATTTTGAAAAACTCCCATATATTTTGGCATAAACGCTATACGTAATTTGAATAACTACTTATTAGCTTCTTATTTCCATAGAAGGCGTTTGTGTTGATTAGGTAGACCAACGTTCATACATTTTTGCCCATCCTCCTTTATGTGAAAAGTTGAAAACCAAGTTTTTGGTTTTTTCTCTTTTTCTTTTATAATAAACTAGCAGACCCGGCAGACGTCGTCCTGCCCGCTATTAGCGCCACCTACCGGGTCCAATTTTTTTACTTATAAACCTTCCTCTTGAATCACTCTAACTATTAAAAAAACCGCATCAAAATCCGTTGCGTAGTTTTGAAGATTTTAGCATACATAGGGACATAGGAACATAGGGATATAGGGACAGAGAAAGCGACTTTGTTTTATACTATGTAGTGATATTTTTTTTCCACGGAATTTGGTGAAAACTTACCTTTTTATGTCCCAAATACATTGTAATTTATTTGATTTGAAATATTTGGTTTTTCTCCTTATTTTGACTTAATATCGAAAAAGTAATATTATATTAGTAATAAAGTAATATTTTCTTTAAAAAATAACATGCTTAACGTAACATAACCTAAAAAATTAAAATTGAATGATATTTTAGTACAAGATAAAAAAAATCGAATTCCAGTTTTTTTCATTTTCTGAGAAGATTTACTATAGTAATATGTATATATTTTTACACCATCGGAAAGTAGAGATTTCAACGAACAGAACGCATACCTACTTTTTGAAAAAAGCTGATATTTTGACGGGTGAATTTTTGATTGTAAATAAGGGTGGTTTTTCGATATTAAGTCAAAAATAAGGAGAAAAACTAAATATTTCAAATCAAATAAATTACAGTGTATTTGAGACTTAAAAAGGTAAGTTCTCACCAAATTCCGTGAAAAAAAATATTTATTGTAAAAGATAAAAATAAAAAACCAAAAACTTGGTTTTTTGAACTTTTCACATAAATTTTGAGGTTATGTGAAAAAAGTGTAAATACAAAAGTTGTAGATCTTTTTATTACCTACAACTTTGCCATTTAATTTTTTTCCATAGGACTTGTAGTTTTGCCGGAAATCGCGATAAACCGTTTTTTCCCCTTAAAACTCCCCCCCTTTTTTCCCGAGCTCAGATCGCCCGTAAATTATTTTTCCATTTATTTTTATAATATTCTCCTCTTTTTCCAATGAGTTTCATCCTACTGTGATTTTTTTTTTTCACTTTTTATTATTTTTAAAGGTATCTACCCTGGTCTAATATATTATAGAAACCTCATCTTTTAAAATACGTACCGTAAAAAAAGGATTTTTTCAAAATTTAAATACTCGCTTCTTTTGCAGAAACAAATTTCTATAACTTAAGTGTGAAATTTCTACTTTGCAGCTTTCTGAATAATATAGCAGTGACACACAGACGGACTGAATGAAATATAAGGGATTTTAAGGAAACTACGGAACCCTAAAAATTGGCTTAGTTGGTTGATAAAAATGCGGATTGCGTAGATATATAGTCTGTTCGTTTACTTACGGTCACCTTTGATCGCGCCGCCTCGGCACGCGCGGCGTCTTGTCAAAGGGACCGCCTGCGACTTCAAAAGATGCCGCGTGGGGTGTACAGGTAAAAGGGGTTTTGGCATTTTATACTAACTCATATTTTTATATTAAAATTCTCTTTCCTTTTTAGATTTTTTTATATTCGTATTTTATTACAATATAACCATAAACATAAAATATAATATTATCATGAACACGGGTCTTCTCTCAAAATGAGAAGGATTTTAACCATAGTCTACCACGCTGGCCAAGTGTGGATTGGCAGACTATTCGGAGATTCTGTTAGAATAGAAAAAAAATTACAAACAGAAAAAAGTAATAAAAATAAAAGCAGAATACTAAGAGCACCTGCGCCTGTACCGACACTAAGTTACCGAACGAACTATACATAACGCAATTCGCATTTTTATTCCAAATATGTAACTCTACGTAGGTGTATTTACTGGAGTGAACGGTATACCTTCTAGATACGTAACGCGAGTTTGTATTTTAGATTAGCTGCTGCATTTATTTAGTGATACGATTTTTCTAGTAACTGCATATTTACACATACACGCAATGGGGTTAAATAGGGGATAGAGGTTTGTATGAAAGTTCATCATTTTAAAGCTGTTATATCAATGAACAATCATATTTCGTATTTGTATTGTCGGTTAAAAATAAAGAATTAAGTAGGTACGTGTTTCAGAAATTTCGGAAATTCCACATATTTTATAAAAATCCAAGCGGACTAAGTCGCCGGCATCAGCTAGGTTTTAAATAAATTAATATTAACTTTAATAATATCAGCTAGTATACCCAAATTACCAATTCCCCGGAATTCTGATAGCTGTCATTGTCATTTACAGATGAGTTATTTGTATGGAGAACAGGGTTAACATCTACGAAGTACGATTTTACTCCAAACAACTTTAATTCCCTGTCATCATAAAGAACCATATGCCGATTGCCGAGTAATAATATTAGTCGTTTCGCCCTAAAACAGAAAACACCAAGAGTGGAAACTAGAAAGTGCACACTAACAGCAATAGAAAACAAAAGAAGCACATTGAAAAAATTCATTCAAAAATGGATGTCGAATGACATTCTCACTATGAAGTGTCTGTTAGGCATTTGTCATATCTACATGCGGCAGTTGACTTTTATTTGCATAAGTTTTGAATTTTTTATCTTTTTTGTGGGAAGTGTTTATCTCTGGTAAAGTGGTAACATTACGAAACGTCAAAATTCCGGGGAATTAGTAATTCGGGTATAGGTACAAGAATATGTACTCACTTTAACCACACGAGTAGATATTTAACAGTTAACTACTCTGTGCTTTAACTGTAGTTGAACGAAGTAAACAACAAGGATCGTACCTACCTACCATACAACCACATACAACTGTACTCTAGCGCCATCTGTTGCGTGTTCAAACTTTTTTTACGCCATCTAGTGACAAGTAGATTTACAAGTAATAAAACAATTTTGTGGTATATGAGCTAGATGTCACTGTCTTAAAAAGTTTATGCTAAATTATTTCAATTAACAGTAAGTATAATAAGTAATAACCGTAACCATGCACTAAATGTAGGTAGTGAAAATAATTACCCTACCGTAAAATTTATTTTACTGCTTTGAGTTGCAGGTTATAATAAATTTTGTTGGTTTTTGCACTTGCTCTAGTTTCTTAGAATAAAGTGATTATTCTTGGAGCAACGTGAAAAAGTCGGTGAAACTTCGTTATTAACTGAGAATATTATTGCAAAAAATATTTTTTTAGAAGAAGCCATTAAGACAAAAAATTGCCAAGCGCAATAAAATAAACTATAGGCTCTTCTTGCATATTTACGATACCTAGGTACTTGGTAGGTAAGTACCTAACATAATATTGTCTGGAGTAAACGTAGAATAAAAATAATTAATCAAACTGCAATGAGCGTCACCAAGAAATTTCTGAAATAAGTTAACTATAGATCGACCAGAATTTCATGAAAAATAGGGAAATGAAATTCCAAGGTTAGCAACACTACGGCTGCCCTAGCGATAAACAAAGTAAAATTAAAGTTTTTGTGAAATTGACTTTTTGCATTAACAAAAGTTTTATGTCGAGTAGTTTTTTACCACAGTTTAATATTCCAAATAACTTGAACCGTTTACTGAAATTTAAATTGCCCAAACAAAGTAACTGCACACACTAACCCGGAATATAAATGCAAAAACCAAGTAAACAACAAGCACAACACAAAAACAAAGTAATTGGATGTTGATTACTTTGTTTTTGTATTTAAAATGCAGTTGTTTGATTTTTCGTTTCGTGAAACGATCCCACGTAAGGTGTTCTGAATGTAATTACTTTGTTTATCACTAGGGCAGCCGAGTTAACCTAGTGTTGCTTACTACAAAATTTAATTTCCCGATTTTTCATGATTTTTAGAATTTCAGTGGAAAACTGTTGAATAGGTACTCTTAGAAAATTTAGCCCGAAGAAACACCTCTGCCTCTGCCATAGAGTACCTACCTACCTACTTGTACTAATAAATGTATTCTGTGACTCGAGTCACGCGAATTCGCGAGCCGTTGCCCGCGACAGCAGCGACAGATGCAAATATCGGGTAAAATTATGTAATTTTACTCTTCCGACAATATTGATTTAAACATTTATTCATTCAATAGCATCTGCCCGCGGCTTCGCCCGCGTGAATTTCGGTTTTAAACAAATCCCGAGGGAATCGTGGATTTCCGGTTCCCGTTCCCGCTCCCTTTTCCAACCTTTATACCTACTATCAAGGAAGTTCGCTATAGTAATCTATCTATAGCTGTAGTGTAGCTATAGATTTCGGGTTTTTCAAAATCCCGTGGGAACTGTGCATTTTTCCAGGATAAAAAGTAGCCTATGTGTTGCCAATGCATGCAACACAGCAAACTATTGCAATAATGTGTTATGTGAACATGATTTACCTAAGAGCAGTCAGCGCCCTCTATGGCGTGTTTGGAGGTCTATATCTATTTAAGTCCCACGGGAACACTTCCGGGATAAAAAGTAGCCTATGTGTTAAGTCAGGGCATAATCTATCTCCATTCAAAATTTCAGCCAAATCGGTTTATTAGTTGGGCCATAAAGAGTAATAACAAACATACACACACACACAAACTTTCGCCTTTATAATATTAGTACTACTACTACTACTATTACTATAGATAGATAGATATATAGATTAGGAATATTACTATTCATAATAGCACTATTCATAATATTTTAAAACTAATTAGCATAACAATAATGAAGTATAGTCTGATTTTTAATTCCGTGGAATTTTGACGTTTCTTAATGTTACCAGATTTATAACAGTTCCCATAAAAAAGATAATAAATTCAAAACTTACATAAATAAAAATCAGTTGCCTCACGTAAATATGACAAATGCCTGACAGATACTTCAGGTACCTATAATACAGTACGGGCGATGCCCTATACAAGGGCCACGCACAACTTTCTCGCGTAGAGATGCTGGAGGAATGTAAAGTCAAACTTGTGACTGAAATCGAGGCTTCTCTAGAGCAGATCTCAGAATGGGGCACTCAAAATATACTGCAATTCAACCCATTAAAAACATAAGTTTGCGCGTTTACCGCTAAGAAGACTCCTTTCTCCACACCTCTTCTCTTCCAGAACACTCCCCTGACCCTCTCTAACAGCATTGGGATCCTCGGCGTCAACATTTCGAACGAAGTCCAATTTCGGGATCACTTGGAAGGTGAAGCTAAATTAGCTTCCAAAAAGCTTGGGGTGCTTTTCAGTGCAAAGCGTTAGGTACCTACTTCACGCCTGAACACAGGCTACTGCTTTATAAATCTCAAATCCGGCCGCATATGGAGTACTGCTCACACTTGTGGGCCGGAGCACCCCAATACCAACCCCTTCCATTTGACCGGATTCAAAAGAGGGCAGATCTAAACTAGCTCGTTGGAAAGTTTAGAGGTACGCAGGGATGTCAGCTCTCTTTGCGTATTCTATCGCCTCTATAACGGGGAGTAAAATCGAACTTCAGGTGTTTACAACCTTTTTATTATATTATTGAAGAAGAGAGATACTTTGTCTTAGTATTATTGTTAATATTGTTTTTCATACAAATAACTCATCCTATTTATAAAATGACAACTGTCAGAATTCCACCGAAATAAAAATCAGAATATAGATACCTACTTCCCAAAACCCTTTGCTCACAATGCAAATCCGTATTCGTATCAGGATCCGTAGTAGAACAACCCGCCATATATCTATCGGTTTGTGTGCAACAGCTACTTATACTTATTTCAGAAAAGAAACTATTTTTGTAAAGCTTTGATTCTCGGCGTCGTAGTTATTGTTTTGATTGGACTAAATATTCTATTTTTTCGTTTCCATCCCACGTCTTGTGATCGATTATATTATTATAATGTTACGAGATGGAAAGTGATGATACAATAGCTAAGTGTGTCGCACTTACTTGAATCATGCTTATTCATTCTGTTTCTAGGCCGGACGCCCATTGACAAGTATCGTTATCGCTTAGCGATCGCTTTATTTCAGCAGCTGAGTGGTTGATTTTTAACCCCCGACGCAAAAACGACGGGGTGTTATAAGTTTGACGTGTCTGTGTGTGTGTGTGTATGTGTGTGTATGTGTGTGTGTGTGTGTGTGTGTGTGTGTCTGTCTGTTCCCCTGTAACGTTCAAACGGGTGGACCAATTTGAATGCGGTTTTTTTTTGTTTGAAAGGTGAATTAGTCGAGAGTGTTGTTAGCTATGTTTGAGGAAAATTTATCCAAGATGGCGGCCATCAAAATGGCGGATTACATATTTTTTCACAACTCCCATAATATGGGTATCAAATGAAAGGGCTTGACTAGTAAAATAGCACTATGCAAATCCAAGATGGCTGCCGCCACAAAATGGCGAATGTCGAGGGTTTTTTTAATTTTTAATTTATACTTGTTAACCGCTTAGAGCGATGCTATACACTTCGTGTTTGTCATGCAGTGTAACTGTAATGTTTCAGTGGCATCGCTGCTGCATTTTACATATAGTCTAATCCGCACGTAGGACGCTTCTCGATTTTTTTCGTATATAAAATATAGCCTATGTCACCCGAATCAATTGACACTTCATTCATCAAAATCGATATGAAACGGACGGGTTTTGAAACGGACAAAGTCTGTTTTAGCTAAAGTTGTTGACCGAATGAATTCAAACTTAGATGTTGTCAGCACTGACTTGTCTATACAAGTAAAGTCTATACTTTACCACAAAAATGACAGTTCGCGGCAAATATTTCTGGTTATTGTGTGTGCCACAAAAGTTTTTGTCGGAAAAAAGAAAAAAAAGGGATAATTTGAATCAATTACCAAAGGTAAGGTATTATAATTGTTGTATTTTGCATAATTTATATAATGCTATACATATTTGAGTCAAACATTTATGTAAAGTTACTTTTCAAAATGTTATTATAATAAACAAGTTCATTTTGTCAAAATAATTTCAAAGGTTGCTACGCACTGAATCGGACAGGAGTCGGAGCATTGAAACGGCCGACCGTTACAATTACGTTTGTTCATGTTAGATATATAATAATGCATGATACACTCTTAAAATTACTTGACCAATAGTTTCTGTAACAATCTCGAAAAAGTTTTTCTTGCTCCTGAACAAATTATTCAGCCTGTTGAGCAATCTACTATTTATCCCGTTCCTGGGAGCTGCTAGCTAGCATCTGCTAGCATTTGTACTCCAAAATATTACTAGAAGACTCTGAGTTAAATAAACCAAAAGCTTTTTCACCTCAACAAGTTCGTCCATGCCCTAAAGCGTTACCGAGAAAGAAGACCCAAAAACAAACTAGAAAACTGAAAAGTATGATACACCAGAAAAAGACAAAATTATTGAGAATCTGGCTAACAAAAAAAGAACTAAAGCTATTATAAAAATATTAAAACCTATAACAACTAAAAATATTAAAAAACTGACAAAGTCTTCTTCAGAATCTTATTCCACGAATCTGGTGATTCTGAACTAACCACACTTGATCTTATTTGTTTTACTGAGGCAAGTTCACCCACACCAAAAAATAATAATTTGAAATGTAAGGTAACGTATTTCGTAGAAAAACGAAACGAAAAAATGATGAAAATGATGACTATTGCGTTGTTTATAAAGGGCCGTATTCAAGCAGTAGTAGGTATGGATTGGTTGAAGTGCGCTATGTGCAATAAATGGACACATGCGACATGAAGACTTAAAGAACTACGTAACTAATTTTGCAATAATTGCAATTAACTTTTCAAATATTGCAAAAATACCGAATTTACCTAATGTCACTATTAAAATGAATATAAAAATATTTAAAAATAATTGTGAGTTGATCTCAGAATAGGTATATTGAATTTAAATTTTATTTATTTATTGTATAATGTGTTCGTTATGTAACTCTAGTCCGTTTCATTACACCCACCGTCCTTTTCAATGCGAATAGTGTCTTGAAACGGACAAAAATGATTTTTTATAATAGACTTTTTAAAATTTTCTGTTATCATTTTGATAAAAAATGTTTTAGATTATGTAACTACAATATATAGAGATATTTGTACCACTGTTGATTTTTTGCCAGAGATTGGTTTTCTAATAAAAAACATGCATCAATCTTAAATGTCCGTTTCATAGCGGTTCTCCCCTACATACATCTATAATATAATAAAACTGTAACAGATCCAATTCTGTACATTGAAGATATTTTGAAAATTTTTATTGGAGGGCACTCTATAATCGATACTGAAGCCAAATCTGCAATTTGTTTCATTTTTGTCGGTCTGTCTGTCTTTCTGTCTGTCTGTCTGTCTGTCTGTCTGTCTGTCTGTCTGTATCTTGGCCGCGCATCACGCCGAAACTACTGAATGGATTCGAATGAAACTTGGTACGATTTGAGTTTATACTCTAAGGTAGGACATAGAATACTTTTTATCCCGAAATTCAGCACGGTTCCCTTGGGAGAGGGGAAGAAAGTTAAAACGTGTATTTAGCTGTAATTCATTAACGCATACTTTAAGTATTGTCCTGTAAATATTTCAAGGTCATAGGTTTTTAAGTTCAGAAATGACAGACATTTATTGGGTTCAAATAACTTGGGACCCGGATCTTTGTACGTACGGCTTATTTTAAACTGGCGTGCGTTTAAATTTGTTTGTCGGCCTGTCTATTTGTTCCAACTAATCTCCGAAACGGCTGGATTGATTTTAACGGAACTTCCAATAGCAGGTAGGTGATGTTATAAGGAGTAACTTAGTCTACATTTAGTTTAGGTACATAAAAGAATTATGGCATCCGATCCTATCCTATATAAAACCTATAAACACGCGAACGAAGTCGCGGGGGTCAGCTAGTAGACTGCTAAAATCATAACCCTTCCTTTTGACTTTGCCGTAGTTGGGTAAAAATCAGTTGGTTATTAATTTACTGCAGCGTCCTCCACTCCGAATATGTCCAAATACCTAATGTGGCCATAAAAATTATTAAAAATTATTAATAACCAGCTGATTTTTTATATGCAACTTGATCTACTCATCCAAACGAACCTACTCACAAAGATTCAGCTTGTTATCAATCACAAAAAAATTGGCCGCGGCTGCTGGGCCAATAAGTACATAGCTATAATTATAACCTATAATTTAAGATTAATGTTAGGACTTTTAATTAATCTACACTAGGGCCTTTTGTTAGCTTAAGATATCGGATATGTTTGCGAAGGTCATGTGGCTTTTGCAAAATATGTCACCTTTTCGTTACCGTTTGACTACAGCGTTTCTACCTGTTCATTTACTACAAAATCCATATTGCTAGTAGTCAAGGACGAAGCTAGTTGCATATTTTGCAGGAATGTATCAGCCAGAAAGTCAGTTTGTAGTTGAACGTCAGTACCGTTGTTTTAGAGGAGGTATTATTTTAGATATTGGTTTAATTAATGATCCAACGAAGTTCCAAAGGTCACCAACATTTTAATCTCCTTTAGCTAATCTATCCGGCCAAAATTAGTCAATGTGCTGAGCAACGCATATCTTTAGAGTTCTGTATGTTTATTTGTCTTCGTATTGCCCGCTTATTCGCTGCAAATGTTATTAGGCAATAACATTCCCGTCTACGAAGTCTGTTTTTTAACCCCCGACGCAAAAACGACGGGGTGTTATATTTAAGTTTGACGTGTCTCTGTATATGTGTGTGTGTGTGTGTGTGTGTGCGTGCGTGCGTGCGCGCGTGTGTGCGCGTGCGTGTGTGTGTGTGCGTGCGCGCGTATGTGCATGCGAGCGCGCGTGTGTGCATGCGTGCGTGCGTGCGTGCGTGCGTGCTTGCGTGCGTGCATGTGTATGTGTGCGTGCGTGTGTGCGTGTGTATGTGCGCGTGTGTGTGTGTGTCTGTCTGTCTGTGTCTGTATATGTGTGTGTGTCTGTGTGTGTGTCTGCGTGCGTGCGTGCGTGTGTGTGTGTGTGTGTGTCACTCTGTTCCACCGTAGCGCTCAAACGGGTGAACCGATTTGAATGCGGTTTTTTCTTTGAAAGGTGAATTATTCAGGAGTGTTCTTAGCTATGGCCGCCATCACAAAATGACTTATGTCGGTTTTTTTTAATTTTTAATTTATACTTGTCTTTCTGATGGTTATGCCGAGTTTGTACACCTCGACAACTCTACTAGATTTCGAATATCGAAAAATTACAATATCATCGATCAACGTTGCCGTATTGTTAAACTCGTATACATATAACCCCACTGATTAACTTTTTAACGTAACGTGGAAGGGGTTTAACTATAAATAAAATAATTTAAAGTAATGCCATAATAATATTATGGTAAATTCAACGCGGATGAACACCGGTACCTATTCATTTTGACTCAAAAGTCATAAGTCAATATCTTCTTAATCTAACCCATTCGACAACCCTAATTTTAAAATGTGATAGTTCTTGATGAAACGTCACACACTAATCCAAGTAATAAATCTGAAATTTTGTTACTCATAACGTTTCTGTTATACCTACCTGTCTGATCTCGCGCGCACTCGCGGTTCTAATTAATTTGATTTAAATTACATTGTTACGATGAAAGCTTGTAAATCAAGACGATTTCGTCGCTCGTAGCTTAGGAAGAGATTTATTTCGGTGTGTTTATATACAAATAAATAAAATTGGAGTGTCTGTCTGTGATTTCGAAATAATTGTACCTAAATAATCTCATACCATTATTATTTTAATAACCCATACTTTTATTTAAATTTCGTGTGTATGTTTGTTCAGGCTAATCGTTGGAATGGTAGAACCGATTTTGACGAGACTTTCAGAGACAGGTAGAGGATTATGCAAGGAGTGATCTAGGATTTTTTCTCAAAACACTGTTCACATTGTTTCAGTAGAAACTAGAAACGCAGTAAATCCTACTAGTAATATTATAAACTAGCTGAACCCCGCAACTTCGTTCGCGTAGATATAGGTTTTTATATAGGATCGGATCGGATCCCATAATTCTTTTATGTACCTAAACTAAATGTAGCCAAAGTTACTCCTTATAACATTGAAAGTTCCATTAAAATCGATCCAACCGTTTCGAAGATTAGCTGGAATAAATAGACAGACCGACAAACATAAATTTAAACGCACACCAGTTTAAAATAAGCCGTACGTTCAAAGATCTGGGTCCCAAGTTATTTGAACCCAATACTGAGGATTGTAATGTCTGTCATTTCTAAACTAAAAAACCTATGACCTTGAAATATTTATGGGACAATACATAAAGTACTACCTTTCTAACAAAAAAAGAATGAGTGAAATCGAACAACGCGTTAATGAATTACAGCTAAATACACGTTTTAACTTTCATCCCCTCTCCCAAGAGAACCGTGCTGAATTTCGGGATAAAAAGTATCCTATGTCCTACCTCGGAGTATAAACTCAAATCGTACCAAGTTTCATTCGAATCCATTCAGTAGTTTCGGCGTAATGCGCGGCCAAGATACAGACAGACAGACAGACAGACAGACAGACAGACAGACAGACAGACAGACAGACAAAAATGAAACAAATTGCAGTTTTGGCTTCAGTATCGATTATAGAGTGCCCTCCAATAAAAATTTTCAAAATATCTTCAATGTACAGAATTGGATCTGTTACAGTTTTATTATATTATAGAAGACTAGCTGACCCCCGCGACTTCATTCGCGTGTTTATAGGTTTTATATAGGATCGGATTGGATCCCATAATTCTTTTATGTACTTAAACTAAATGTAGCCTAGGTTACTCCTTATAACGTCACCTATCTGCCATTGAAAGTTCGTTTAAAATCGATCCAGCCGTTTTGGAGATTAGTTGGAACAAATAGACAGACCAACAAACATAAATTTAAACGCACACCAGTTTAGAATAAGCCGTACATTCAAAGATCCGGGTCCCACGTTATTTGAACCCAATACTGAGGGTTCTAATGTCTGTCATTTCTGAACTAAAAAACCTATGACTTTGAAATATTTACGGGACAATACTGAAAGTATTACCTTTCTAACAAAAAAAGAATGAGTTAAATCGAACTACGCGTTAATGAATTACAGCTAAATACACGTTTTAACTTTCTTCCCCTCTCCCAAGGGAACCGTGCTGAATTTCGGGATAAAAAGTATCCTATGTCCTACCTCGAAGTATAAACTCAAATCGTACCAAGTTTCATTCGAATCCGTTCAGTAGTTTCGGCGTGATGCGCGGCCAAGATACAGACAGACAGACAGACAGACAGACAAAAATGAAAAAAATTGCAGTTTTGGCTTCAGTATCGATTATAGAGTGCCCTCCAATAAAAAATTTCAAAATATCTTCAATGTACAGAATTGGATCTGTTACAGTTTTATTATATTACTAGATGATGCCCACGGCTTCGCCCGTGTGGATTTAGGTTTTTAATAATCCCGTGGGAACTTTTGATTTTCCAGAACAAAAAGTAGCCTATCTGTAGTAACCCGTCACCAAAACGGAAAAATTCCGTGGGATCCCCACGATTTCGGAATGCAATTCCTTACAGCATCAGGGTTGAGGAGTTGATTATGTACCTACTCGAGTTCATTCAACGATGAAGTCTTTAATATCAATTTAAATAACCGACAGTTCCTAAATCCCATTAGTTTTGGGGATCAATTCCCCTACAGCATCAGGATTGAGGAGTTGGAATCCAAGTTTTTTGTAGGACAGTGTCGCAGTGTTTCTCTATCGATTAAAAAAAAAATTACGCAAATCGGTTCAGAAATCTCGGAGATATCGGTGTACATAGGTAGAAAAACACAACTCCTTTTTTGAAAGTCGGTTAAAAAATTAGCCTATGTTACTCCCTGGTTAATTCTCTACTTGTATGTGAAAGTCCCGTCAAAATCGGTTCAGCCGTTCCGAAGATTAGCCCGTTCAAACAGACAGACAGACAGACAGACAGACAGACAGACAAAAATTTTAAAAACGTGTGATTCGGTTATGATACCGTTCAAATAACCATATGAGCTTAATATGAGGTAGTTATTTCGATATTACAGACAGACACTTCAATTTTATTTATTAGTATAGATAGATAGATGTGAAAGTGTGGAAGTTTGGATGTTTGTTACTCAATCACGCAAAAATTACTGGATGGATTGGGCTGAAATTTGGAATGGAGATAGATTATACCCTGGATTAACACATAGGCTACTTTTTATCCCGGAAAATCAAAGATTTCCCACGGAATTTAAAAAAAAATATAAATTTGCTATAGCAATCTACAGCTGCAGCTATAGGTAGATTACTATAGCAAACTTCTTGGAAAATAGGTATAAAGGTTGGAAAAGGGAGCGGGAACGGGAACTGGAAATCCACGATTCCCTCGGGATTTGTGAAAAACCGAAATTCATTTTAAATAATCATTTATTTCAGTCATGCCCATTGCTTATATTAAACAGAATCATTTCACTTATGTTAGTGTGCTACTAAAAAGCAATGCTTGGTGAGTTCACTGGACTGCCTTGTTACAGGAATAATGTGAACTAGCTATTAGAAGCGTCTGCCATAAAATAATTTCGTTTCTATCTTAATTCGCTTGGTAGTAAATCTTATAGGCACATAAAACAACTCGGTAAATATGCCTATTTTCTAGTGCAATAAGGAACGAACTAAAATTACTATCTATATGAGGATATTTTAATTGAGTTTCCTCAATAATGTTCACTTTAACTTATCATCTATACTAATATAATAAAGCGGAAGAGTTTGTTTGTTTGTTTGTTTGTTTGTTTGTTTGTTTGAACGCGCTAATCTCTGGAAGTACCTATCGGATTTGAAAAATTCTTTTTGCATTTGGTAGTCCAACTTTTGGGGCAGGTTATAGGCTATTTAATATCCCTAAAATCCTCCCCTAAGGGGGTAAAATGGGGGTAGAAAGTTTGTATGAAAGCCCTATATTTATTAAGTTACAGACCTGAAAATCGGACTTTAGATTATTAGTTTAAAATAATAAAACTCTGTATATTTTATTTTAAAAAATCTTCCCTTAAGGGTGGTAAAATAGGGGATGAAAGTTTTAATGGGAAGTTTTAATTATAATTTTGCTATTATCAACTTGAAATTTGGAAGGTAGGTTAATTCTAGGGCTTAGATATCAGCCTAGAAAATATTTCACAGAAATCCTCCCCTAAGGGGATAAAATGGGGGTAGGAAGGTTATGTTTTTGAAGTTACAGATATGAAAATAGGCATTTAGATTATAATTATTAAATGATAAAAACCTGTGTAAGTTATTCTGGAAAATCTCGCCTTAAGGGTGGTAAAATAGGGGATGAAAGTTTTTATGAAAGTCCTATGTTTTTAAAGTTACATACCTGAAAATCGGCATTTAGATTATGAGTTTTAAATAACAAAACTCTGTATATTTTATTTTGAAAAATCTTTTGAGGGTGGTAAAATTGAAAGTTTTAATGGGAACTAAAAACGATCGCAGCGCCCTCTGGCGGCCAAAACTGGAAACTAAAATACGATCACAGTGCCCTCTGGTGGCCTAAGCCGGAAACTTGAAGCATTAGCAGCGCCCTCTAGCAGCCAAAACTGGAAACTAAAAACGATCGCAGCGCCCTCTGGCGGCCAAAACTGGAAATTAAAAACTATTGCAGCGCCCTCTTGTGGCCAAAACTGGAAATTAAAAACGATCACAGCGCCCTCATGCCGCCAAAACTGGAAACTAAAAAATTATTGCAGCGGCTTCTGGCGGCCTAAGCCGGAAACATGAAGCAATAGCAGCGCCCTGTAGCAGCCAAAACTGGAAACTACAAAAACAATTGCAGCGCCCTCTTGTGGCCAAAACTGGAAACTAAAAACGATCGCAGCGCCCTCTGGCGGCCTAACTTGAAGTGATCACAGTGCACTCTGGTGGCCAAAACTGGAAACTAAGTAACGATCGCAGCGCCCTCTAACACCCATCACTCGAAATTTAAAAAAACGATCGCAGTGCCCTCTAGCAGCCTAAGTCGGAAACTTGAAGCGATTGCAGCGCCCTCTAGCGGCTAAAGCTGGAACTAAAAACGATCGCAGCGCCCTCTAGCGAACGCGAAGCGAACGCAGCACCCTCTTGTGGCCAAAACTCTTGCGGCCGAAGTCAGAAACTCTAAACGACTGCAGTGCCCTGTTGCGAATGCAGGCCGGAACAAAAAACAATTGCAGCACTCTCTTGCAGCCGGTGCTGGAAACTCGAAATGATCGCTGCGCCCTCTAGCGGCCTAGGCCAGACACTTGAAGTGATTGCAGCGCCCTCTTGCGGCCAAAACTGGAAACTAAAAACGATCGCAGCGCCCTCTAGCGGCCTAAGCCGGAAACTCGAAGCAGCCGGAGCTGGAAACTCGAAGCAATTGCAATGACCTCTGACGGCCGCAGGCGGAATCTCCATACGACAGCTGCGCCCTCTGGTGGCTGAAGGCAATTAAATAAATACTAAATTAATAACTAAATAAATAATTTAAAGCTATTTAGTTATTAAATAATTATCAAAATGTGAAAATGTGGATATTTGGATGTTTGGATGTTTGGATGTTTGGATGTTTAGATGTTTGGATGTTTGGATGTTTGTTACTCTAGAACGTCGCAACTACTGAACAGATTTAGCTGAAATTTTGAATGGAAATAGATAATGCCCTGACTTAAAACATAGGCTTCTTATCCTGGAAAAATCCACAATTCCCACGGGATCTTGAAAAAACCAAATCTACAGCTATAGGTAGATCAATATAGCAAACTACTTTGAAAGTAAGTATAAAGGTTGGAAAAGGGAGCGGGAACGTGAACCAGAAATCCACGATTCCCTCAGGACTTGTGAAAAACCGAAATTCACGCGGGCGAAGCCGCGGGCAACAGCTAGTGTTTAAATATAAAAAAAATATCATCTATACTAATAAATAAAATTGAAGTGTCTGTCTGTAATTTCGAAATAACTACCACATATTAAGCTCATATGGTTATTTGGACGATACCATAACCGAATCACACGTTTTTAAAATTTTTGTCTGTCTGTCTGTCTGTTTGAACGGGCTAATCTTCGAAACGCCTGAACCGATTTTGACGGGACTTTCACAGACAAGTAGAGGATTAACCAAGGAGTAACATAGGCTACTTTTTTAACCGACTTTCAAAAAAGGAATTGTGTTGAAATCGGTAAAAAACGCCCTGATAGGTATTTTCGCTGCGCGCGGCGGCCGACGCACGCTCGCGCTGCATGGAACTCCCCGCGCCGTGCCGCACGCCCCTGCGCCCTGCGCCCGCCGTACGCGGTACCGCGGTACGCCGCCGCGCGGCGGGGGGCGGGTGGACCAGAAATCTACTTATCCCTCAGGATTTGTGAAAAACCGAAATTCACGCGGGCGAAGCCGCGGGCAAAAGCTAGTATTGAAATAAAAGTTCTGGGTTCTCATCTTCGCAAAGCCGTGTTATTCACTAACAATTGAGTCGCAACAGTTGACGCTCAACATATTGTGTTGTCGCTTGGTAACACGCAGCGTTGTAAGAAGAGACATGACACAAAACATGACCCGCGTGTTGTTGATAAACAAGAGTTAGGTGTCGTCGCGCAACATGTCGCTGCTATATAGATGTATACTAATAGAATAAAGCGGAAGAGTTTGTTTGTTTGAACGCGCTAATCTCAGGAACTACCGGACCGATTTCAAAAATTCTTTCACCGTTGGATATGTACGTGATCCCTGAGTGCTACAGGCTACCTACATATTATGTACCACGGGCGAAGCCGGGGCGGACCGCTAGTCATAGATAAACCCCAATCTTCACATATTAGGCTACATGTTGGGCAGCATGTCGCGCGGCATTTGTTGCCAAGTGAATACAAGGCTTTACACCTACTTCGACTAAGGTCGATATCACACTGAAACCATGATGTTCGAAACTATCACGGTCGCAGCTTGGTTTGTACTAGAGGTGGCTGCAGGTCGAGGAAGCGTTCCGACCCACGGCATCTCAAGAAGGGACACTGGCTAAAGATTCAGCACACAGTGGTGCATAGGCGCAGCCTTTTGATGATAACGACTTAAACTCAGATTTATCCACTTTAACATACTTAAACAAAACAAGGATCGCGCTTTTGGTCTGGGTGGGTTTTGTTTTTTTTTTTCATCATACTAATTACATCAGTATTTTAAAGTAAAAAGTTGTCTAAGTTTTATCATAAGATGCTGTGTTCCGGTGCCACTCATAGGCGCTTCGCCCTTAATCTTTTTATCGGGTTTTTGTCGCACTTCAAGGAGCCTCAGACGGGACCGTGCAATTCGTGAATGCAAATCTTAAGTAATTTTAATTTTAATCAGTGCTTAGGCTTTGTACCACCTATAAGTAATGTACAATACTGCAACATGTTTACAAACGAAAGTGAAACCGACATGTGTACTTACATTGTGTACCTACCTGCCTATGTTAAAGATTATGTAAGTTATGTTGTTCTAACCCATTCGTGTGTATTACGTTGGTATTGGTACTTATTGACATTTTTAATAGGGGCTTGTTAAGTGGTATTCGTATTATAAATAAATAAATAAAACGAATGCAAAACCGTGGAAATCGGTTCGTGCGTTCTGGAGTTATAGCGTCAGGAAGGAAAACCCGACTTATTTTTATATAGTAGATTTATACCCGCGGCTCCATCTATGTAGTTTCATAATAAATCTCCTCAAACTTCCGGTACGAGGCTCTGCCATCCCGGCTCTAATTAAAGATCATTATAATTATTAATTTCTCCAATCCTTAAGATGCAACACAGTGTTACACAAGTTTCCTAAATATATTTAGGACACTTGTGTAACACTCCTTCAGACATTAGACTCGTAATATTTACCATTTGTGAATACAAGACACTTTTCACTTGTAGATTTATTGTTGACGTAAAAAGCAACCCTTAATATAGTTATAACTAACTATCCCTAGTTTGGTGGATCTAAGCTTAATATTCCTCCCTCTAAAAAATAGTTACCTAAGCCCTTAACCAGAATTACGTTTTTAATTATTATAACTCTCGGAAATCACATAGTGTCTAAGAAGATGTTGACTGTCTTATTGGTTTTACTTTTTAAGGGAGATTTCTAACGGATTTACCGAGATGTTAACACAAGAAATTCGGACGTTCGTTCATGCTCTTGTTTTGCGCTTCTGTCGTTTTGCAAATTGAATGTAAGTAATCACGATGTTACGTATTCATTCCCACTTTAAACCATAAACAATTTTAGACATACTGCTGTTTTGCGTGTTAGTTGAAACTATGTGGTCTCGCTTTCTTGAACTACATATTTTGTCTTTTTTATCTTAGATTTATTGAATGGGAAGAGTCATGCCTATAGATATTGATAAAATGCATTATGCAGGACGCCACTGCTTACTCTTTGGTTTAAGAAATTCTTTATTTCGTTTAACGAAAAATAAAATAATTAACTGTTACTTATTAACGATGAAGAACTAAAAGAACATCTTATGATCTGAACACGAATACGTATACTTAATCTAATCAATGTTAATCGCGCAATTGAAATACTACGATGTTCATGAAAATTTCACAATTGTAAATGTCACATCACATATATATCAGTTGCTTACCGAAATAGAAAAGAGGCGTAAACTGCGCCAAGATCCAATAAGTGTTTTATCAAATGCACCACATGTTTCGAGGGTCGAAATCGAGAGTTTTACGAGTAGTCTGCGCGCGCGCCTCTCTGCCACTGCGCGTGCGTGACGGCAGACCGTCGCACTCCTACTCTACGAACTAAGAAGACTTCTTAAATACGTATGTACATGTGTTAGGCTCAAAGACCGAAGTCTCTCACTGAGCGAAGAAACAACGCACAACGCGTTGTGGCACACAACAACCGAGCGAAAAAACCGCTTACAGAATAAGCGGTTTTGTCACTCAATTCGGTGCTTAAGCTTAAGACATAAATATTGATTGCATCGTTGGTGTAATGGGTAGTTTATTTAGCTGCTGTTCAGAAGGATTTTAGATTTTTCTGTTAAGAAGTTCTCAGTAGCAATCGGGAGTTGGTAAACTGATGTGGCGTCCGATCGGACTATAAAATAGAGAGAGAACCAATGAAAGTTTTAAATATCGATACCTCGTAGAGGTAGGCTGTTCTCTATTATTATTTCGTGGTTTGGTTTGTCATATGTACGGGCCCCATACAGTCAAGAGTGAAACCCGACTTGCACTTGGCCGTTTTTTTCTTCTTATTAGGGTTCCGTACCTCAAAAGGTAAAAAAGGAACCCTTATAAGATCACTTTCTTGTCCGTCTGTCCGTGTGTCACCACCAATTTTTTCAGGAACGGGTGGCCCTAGCAAGTTGAAATTTATACCAAATACTAAGGTCTATGGTCCCTATTAGGTGTATAAAAATTAAGGTCCTGAGTCTACACAATAAAAAGATATGGGCAAATTTAGATCAAATTTAGATTTTCACGAAAACTTGTAAACTTACTACAATTTACCTTAATTTTCAACTTTTTAATTTTTCGGAATTTTTCCTTTACTTGATCTATAAGACCTTGCTTTTGACCAAAATTGACAAATCTAGGTCAACCTGAAGTACCCTATATTTTTTAGAATTACGAAATTTGGCAAAAAGCCAGATCTTACAGCAAAAATAAAGGAAAAATTCCAAAAACTAAAAAAAAGTTGGAAATTAAAGGGTGTCCCCATACATACCTACATAGTTGAGCCAATTAAGATAGACCTCTGAGTTGTATGAGTGCTCATACAATTTAGAGGCCTAGCTTAATTAGCACCTTACCTTTTAAGACAAACTGATGAAAAACAGATTGTACTTATACTTCTGGAGTACGGAACCCTCGGTGCGCGAGTCTGACTCGCACTTGACCGGATATAGATTGTGGCAAAATATAATATTGACAGCGCTTCGCTCGCGTTACGTTGTATTTATTGACTTCCTGTAATAATCATTATCAGGATCCAATTATAGAAAGTGTAATTTACTTGAAATTTATCTTGATCTGAGTAATTAAACATGTAAAATTGATTATTATCTCTCACATGGGATTGCGTGAACATACGAATAGCTAGTTCTTATCTCTGTTGTAAACATAAAATTTTTACCTAGGTATTTATGTTATGTGCATTAATTGATAGGAATCATTACATTCATTTTTTTGTTTCAGGTAAGGGCTATGCTACACCGCTCGTTGTGGTGTCATAACGAAGAGATGATACACATCCACTGCTGGACGTAGGTCTCTTGTAGAGACTGCCACACTGCTTGGTCTTGCGTCTCTTTTATCCAACGGCTCTCTGCAACTTGTTTGATGTCATCTGTCAACCTACACAGGTACGTCTGCCAGCACTGTGCTTTCCGGTGTAAGATTGCCTTTCCAGCTGGGTTATTCTGTAACTTAGTTAGCAACTGAAAATAGTTGCCAACGAATTAGTTCGATATACATTGCTGCTTTACTGTCGGAAATATAAAGTGTTTTCATAATTTTACACAGTAAAGCAGCAATGTATATCGAACTAATTCGTTGGCAACTATTTTCAGTTGCTAACTAAGTTACAATTCTGTAACTTAGTTAGCAACCAACTTTTGTCTCATTTGAATCGGAGTCGTACACAAGAGCCCTTAATTGAATCCGCTAGCTATTTTACATGCTGCAGATTTTTGGTGCGTTAACATAACGACAAGCGAAAATTAAGTCAAACTTAACGTGATTTAAAATGATACCCATAATAGTCATCGTTAGATTAAACCATCAGCAGCCTGCGGCTACATTTGTGGATTTAATCAGACCTAAAAGGCGTTTAGTCTTATTAACTTTGACATATTGATCAAATGTGTGCAACAATCACATTTCAGACTAGATGATGCCCACGGCTTCGCCCGTGTGGATTTAGGTTTTTAAAAATCCTGTGGGAACTTTTGATTTTCCAGAACAAAAAGTAGCCTATCTGTAGTAACCCGTCCCCAAAAAGGAAAACTTCTGTGGGATCCCTACGATTTCGGAAAGCAGTTCCTTACAGCATCAGGGTTGAGGACTTGGATATGGATATACCTACTTGAGTTCATTCAACGATAAAGTCTTTAATTGGTACCCCCAATATCAATTTAAATAACCGACAGTTTCTAAATCCCATTGGTTTTGGGGATCAGGTCCCCTACAGCATCAGGATTGAGGAGTTGGAATCCAAATTTTTCGTAGGACAGTGTCGCAATGTTTCTCTATCGATTAAAAAAAAATTTACGCAAATCGGTTCAGAAATCTCCGAGATATCGGTGTACATAGGTAGAAAAACACAACTCCTCCTTTTTTGAAAGTCGGTTAAAAAAGTAGCCTATGTTACTCCCTGGCTAATTCTCTACTTGTAAGTGAAAGTCCCGTCAGAAACGATTCAGCCGTTCCGAAGATTAGCCCGTTCAAACAGACAGACAGACAGACAGACAGACAGACAGACAGACAGACAAAAATTTTAAAAACGTTTGATTCGGTCATGGTACCGTTCAAATAACCATATTATGAGCTTAATATGAGGTAGTTATTTCGAAATTACAGACAGACACTTCAATTTTATTTATTACAAGCGGACACCCGCGACTTCGTTCGCGTGGATATTGGTTTTTAAAAATCCCGTGAGTATTATTTTGTTTTTCCTAAGCTCCTTTGAGCTCATACCTTGCTAAAAACTGTTAAAAGTTCACTGGCGGATGTTTAGGTAGATCAAAATGCAAACATCCGCCAGTGAAAGTCCCATCAAAATTGGTCCAGCCTTTCAGAGCTTAGCCAGTAATCTTTAAAGTATTTCCTTTCTAACAAAAAAAGAATTAATGAAATCGGACCACCCGTTAACGAATTACAGCTAAGTAAACATTTTGACTTTCATCCCCTCTCCCAAGGGAACCGTGCTGAATTTCGGGATAAAAAGTATCCTA
Organism: Melanargia galathea; assembly: GCA_920104075.1. Lineage (NCBI taxonomy): Eukaryota > Metazoa > Arthropoda > Insecta > Lepidoptera > Nymphalidae > Melanargia > Melanargia galathea. The sequence continues at coordinate 21,290,571 of OV049857.1, read as the reverse complement.
TATGTTACTCCATAGTATGAACTTAAATCATGCCGAGTTTCATTTTAATCCATTCAGTAGTTTTTGCGTGATGCGCGCACAAACATACAGACAAACAGATAAACAGACAAACAGATAAACAGACAAACAGACAAACAGACAAAAATTTCAAAAATAGCTTTTTTACGTTCTATTACTTATCCCTAACATCCCCCAGTTATTATTTTGCAAAAATCTTCAATGTACAGATACGGCAATTCTACGATTTTATTATATGTATAGATTAGTATAGATTAGTATAGATGATGTAATAATAAAATTCTTATCTTTCACCTCGCGGTCCGTTATTTAATTTTGAATGCGTCTTCACCCTAAAGTGCCGCTTAATTTTTCGGTTTCAAACCCTATACAAGCACTACCAAATCTGCATGACGATTAAAATAATTTACCACTTAGCTGCAGATAGAGCAAAATTATACGAATTTCGTATGTTTGCTCTGTCTGCAGTTAGTGAGATAACTGCTGAAATTCTGATAAATTTACAGCAGTTTTTGTGGGACAATATGCTTTTGAAGGTGTTATTGTAATCGTTTCAGCGATTAATGTGTGATTCGTGCAATCTATCTATCTATATCTATAACTAGTATGGCGCGTGGGTGCGCGGCCCGCAAGCGGACCGCGAGGATTCGAGTAGTTTTTGTTTGAGCACGTCCCACCTATCTTCAATACCCTCGCCGTGTTCTTCATCCGTCTCCGAAATCTTCGATCATCAGCTCTTTCCGTATTTTTCCTCCGCATGAATTTTTGTTTTCTACACGAAACCATCAATAAAAAATTTTTTTGTGTAGAAAAATAATTTCCGCCATCTTGATTTTTTTCTGTTCATCAAATTGTAGATCTTCAGTTCTTGATCATCTTTTGCCAAGAAACCACTCTTCCATCTTTTATACTTGGTGAGATAGACACCGACGAAATTTGTATAGCCGCCATCTTGAATCCGCCATTTTGTTTTTTTTTCAGCTCAGTGCCAATTGGATGAGGTTCTGAGTATTTTTTGTTTGAGCAGCCCCCATCTATCTACAAAACTCTGCCCGGGCTCATCAATCATCTTCCAAACCCTCAATCATCATGTCTTCCCATATTTTTCTTTGAGATTTCTCCAAAGAACCGCATCAACCGCCTTGCATACCTAGTTCACAACTTTATACTCTCTCTCAATATTCGCCATACATTTTCTATGGAAAAATAAAGTCCGCCATTTTGAATTTTTTTTGTATTCATCTAGTAGACCTTTGGATCTTGATCATGTTTTGCTAAGAAACAACTCTTCCATCTTTTATACCCTTCGAGATGGACACCGACCAAATTTGTATGGCGGCCATCTTTTTTTCGCCATTTTGAATTTTTTTTCGGCTCACTGCCAATTGGATGACGTTTCGAGTGACATTTGTTCGAGCATCCCCCACGTATCTTCAATACCTTAAGCGTGCTCTTCAACCGTCTCCGAAATCCTCAATCATCAGCTCTCTCCATATTTTTCCTCTTAATGAATTTTTGTCCTCTATACGAAACCATTTGTGAAAAAAAAATTTTTCATACAAAATTTTACAGGAGAGGCGATGAATGAGTCAGTGAATCAGAACGAACAGCTATATATATATTAACTAGTAGGGCGCGTGGGTGCGCGGCCCGCTAAAGCGGACCGCGAGGTTTCGCTTTCGGGTATTTTGTTTTGAGCAGCCTCCACCTATCTCTCCCATATTCCTAATCCTCGATCATTATCACTCTCCATATTTTTTCTCCGAATCATTCTGCTCATCAAGTAGGTAGACCTTTAGGTCTTGATCATATTTTTCCAAGAAACCACTCTTCCATATTTTATACTTGGTGAGATAGATACCAACGTTTGTATAGCCGCCATCTTGAATCCGCCATTTTGTTTTTTTTTTCAGCTCAATGCCAATTGGATGAGGTTTTGAGTAATTTTTGTTAGAGCACCTCCCATCTATCTGCGATACCCTGCCCGGGCTCCTCAACCATCTTCCAAACCCTCAATCATCATGTCTTCCCATATTTTGCATTGAGAGTTCTCCAAAGAACCGCATCAAAGCCTTGCATAGTTCACAACTTGTAGTCTCTTCAATATTCGCCATACATTTTCTATGGAAAAATAAAGTCCGCCATTTTGAATTTTTTTTGTATTCATCGAGTAGATCTTTGGATCCTGATCATGTTTTGCTAAGAAACAACTCTTCCATCTTTTATACCCTTCGAGATGGACACCGACGAAATTTGTATGGCGGCCATCTTTTTTTCGCCATTTTGAATTTTTTTTCGGCTCCCTGCCAATTGGATGACGTTTCGAGTGACATTTGTTCGAGCACCCCCCACCTATCTTCAATACCTTAAGCGTGCTCTTCAACCGTCTCCGAAATCCTCAATCATCAGCTCTCTCCATATTTTTCCTCTTAATGAATTTTTGTCCTCTATACGAAACCATTTGTGAAAAAAAAATTTTTCATACAAAATTTTACAGGAGAGGCGATGAATGAGTCAGTGAATCAGAACGAACAGCTATATATATATTAACTAGTGTTGCGCTCGGTGCGCGAGCTGCAAGCAGCTCGCGTGCCTTGTAGTCTCTTCAATATTCGTAAAATAAAGAAATGGGAGGCCATACCAAATACCAGAATATTCTGGAGAGTCTCTTGAAAGATAGAAAGAAATATTGGTATCACGTTTCGTATCTTTTCTGAAAGGACACTAATCAGTTCTATGCATGCGTTTAGTGAAAAAAAATGATCTATACAAAAATGTTCTGGAGAGAGCTACTTGAACATTTTTAGTTTCAGGACAATGCCTCTATGATTGATAGTTTTTGAGGGCCGTTAGGGTACTCTGGTAATTTTTCCACATTCACTACTTTTTGTGATTTTTGTGAAAAAAAATCTGTAAGTTCTATTTATAAGTGTAGTAGGGGGAAAAAATTTTCATACAAAAATGTCTAAGAGAGCCTCTTGAAAAGAACCCAAAAAATTTGTATGGAGAAAATTTTTTTTGTTCGGCGGCCATCTTTTTTTTACCGATTCACCCAATGGCCCAAGGTCTCTAATAACATTTGTTTGGGACCATGTCTGTATGATTGGTAGTTTTGGAGGACCCATGGGGGTACTCTAGTAAATTTTCCACATTCATGACGTTTCGTATTTTTCCTGAAAGGACATTCATGAGCTCTATGCATGCGCTTAGTGAGGTAAAAAAAGTTCTATATAAAAATGTTCTGGAGAGCCTCTTGAAAATTTAAAAAAAAATTTGTATGGACACGAAATTTTTTTTTGTTTGGTACCTATCTTTTTTTTACTGGCTCACCAAAGGGCCCAAGGTCTTGAACATTTTCAGTTTCAGAACCATGCCTCTATGATTGATAGTTTTTGAGAGCCGTTGGGGTACTCTGGTAAATTTTCCACGTTCATGACGTTTTATAATTTCTTTGAAGGAAAACTCAAAAGTTCTACGCATATAAATAGTGATAAGAAAAAAGTTCCGTACAAAAATGTTCAGGAGAGCCTTTTGAAAATTAAAAAAAAAAAATTTGTTGAGCGGCCATCTTTTTTTTGCCGGTTCACCAAATTGCCCAAGGTCTTTAACAACATTTGTTTGGGACCATTCCTGTATAGTTGGTAGTTTTAGAGGACCCATGAGGTACCCTGGTAATTTTTCCACATTCACTACGTTTGGTATTTTTTGTGAAAAAAACCTTTAAGTTTTATGTATACGTGTAGTGGGGGGAAAAAGTTTCATACAAAAATGTCCAGGAGAGCCTCTTGAAAAGAACCCAAAAAATTTGTATGGAGAAAAAATTTTTTTGTTCGGTGGCCATCTTTTTTTTACCAGTTCACCCAATGGCCCAAGGTCCTTAATAACATTTGTTTGGGACCATGCCTGTATGACTGGTAGTTTTAGAGGACCCATGAGGTACCCTGATAAATTTTCCACATTCTTGAAGTTTCATAATTTTCCTGAAGGAAGACCCATAAGTTCTACGTATATAAATAGTAAGAGGAAAAAGTTCTATACAAAAATGTTCAGGAGAGCCTTTTGAAAATTAAAAAAAAAATTTGTATGGACACGAAATTTTTTTTTGTTTGGTACCTATCTTTTTTTTACTGGCTCACCAAAGGGCCCAAGATCTTGAACATTTTCAGTTTCAGAACCATGCCTCTATGATTGATAGTTTTTGAGAGCCGTTGGGGTACTCTGGTAAATTTTCCACGTTCATGACGTTTCATAATTTTCCTGAAGGAAGACCCATAAGTTCTACGCACATAAATAGTGAGGGGAAAAAGTTCCATACAAAATTGTTCTGGAGAGCCTCTTGAAAATTAAGAAATTTTTGTATGGAGACGAAATTTTTTTTTGTTTGGTGGCCATATTTTTTTCACCGGTTCACCCAATTGCCCAAGGTGTTGAACATTTTTTGTTTGGGGATAGTACCTCTCCGACTGATAGTTTTCGAGATCCCTTAGGGTACTCTAGTCAGTTTTCCACGTCCAGCTCTCTCTATAATTTTGTAGACCTAAATTTTTTGAATTCTACATACACGGAAAGTATGGTGAAAAAGTCCCATACAAAATTGTTCAGGAGAGGTGATCAATACGTAACTTCAAGTAGCTTTATATATATAATATAATAAAACTGTAACAGATCCAATTCTGTACATTGAAGATATTTTGAAAATTTTTATTGGAGGGCACTCTATAATCGATACTGAAGACAAAACTGCAATTTTTTTCATTTTTGTCTGTCTGTCTGTCTGTCTGTCTGTCTGTCTGTCTGTCTGTCTGTCTGTCTGTCTGTCTGTCTGTCTGTCTGTATCTTGGCCGCGCATCACGCCGAAACTACTGAATGGATTTAAATGAAACTTGGTACGATTTGAGTTCATACTCCGAGGTAGGACATAGGATACTTTTTATCCCGAAATTCAGCACGGTTCCCTTGGGAGAGAGGATGAAAGTTAAAACGTGTATTTAGCTGTAATTCATTAACGCGTTGTTCGATTTCACTCATTCTTTTTTTGTTAGAAAGGTTGTACTTTATATATTGTCCCGTAAATGTTTCAAGGTCATAGGTTTTTTAGTTCAGAAATGACAGCCATTACAACCCTCAGTATTGGGTTCAAATAACTTGGGACCCGGATCTTTGAACGTACGGCTTATTTTAAACTGGTGTGCGTTAAAATGTTTGTCGGTTTGTCTATTTGTTCCAGCTAATCTCCGAAACGGCTGGATCGATTTGAATGGAACTTTCAATGTTATAAGGCTACATTTAGTTTTAGATACATAAAAGAATTATGGGATCCGATCCGATCCTATATAAAAACCTATATCTACGCGAACGAAGTTGCGGGGTTCGGCTAGTAAACAAATAAACAGACAAACTATAACAATTTCCTAAAAGTAGACATTGAAAAAGAGATTTTATAGGTTAACTGTCGCATTCATTAAATTAGTCTAATGAGTCATTATCATAACACATTAAGTATCATTAAATCTCTATAAATGAGCTGTCATTAATTAGCTGTACTAATGAAGCGTTAACTGACTGAGTAAGAGTGAAATTTTTTAAATATTATTAAGGCAACCATTAACGACTCTGACACTGCCGAACAGTGAAGTTTTTAACTTATACCTACTAAAAAATTAAAAATTTGTATCGTGTACATTATATGGATCTTTGTAACAATTAACGTACGCTAGTCATGGTCAGACGCAGATCTCGAGTGAAAGTCCGAGTCTCTGCATCTAGCAGAAATGCTGTAGTGTCTGCAGTCGGAACGCATTACGTTCGTAAATTAATACGAACGAATTAGAATCTACATTATTTAATTTGTCGCTCTTGTATTTGTTATGATCTGATACTATTATGATACATCATTTTTCGTTCTGCGATCGAAACTTATGGCGCCAAATTTCATTCTCATCGCTTGGTTGTGTGGTATTCTTCTATTTTCAGCTATGTCATGATACTATGTAATATTATGGAACCAGGTTCCACCTGTGGTGTCCCCACAAATACTACGACAGGGATTAAGGCCTAGGCCGCACTGCGAAATTTATTCGCGCGTTTTTTTTCGCAAAATTTTGTGACATATGGAAATGTATGAAGCTGCACGCACATGCGATTTAAAATTCGCGAGAAAAATATATTAAAATGCGGAACATAAACCGCGCGAATAAAATTCGCGCGAATAATTTTCGCAGTGCGGCCCCGCTTTAATCAATGGTTGGATAAATTAATTATTTAAATGAGGAATATGCATGAACGCACAATGTGCTTCAGATGGAAGTCGGTTATGATTTAACGGTCGCTTTTTTTTTTGGAATAAGTGCAGGTTCTAAGCTGTTGTTGTATTTTAACCGACTTCCAAAAAGGAGGAGGTTCTCAATTCGGCGCGTATTTTTTTAAAATCTTTAAATGCACTTTTAATATTAATTAAAATCGATGACATATCTCCTAGAAGACGAAATTTCTTTATTTCTAATAGTTTAAATTTTCGCCTCAAAATTGATGATTTCAATGTTGATGTTTTGTTTGTCACATGCTTGAACATAATTATATTGTGGTTATTATTTTAATCATATTATGTTGAACATAATATGTTTGTATATAGACCAGAGTAAATCCCTTCAAAAATAATAAAAAGTAAAGAAAAATCACAGTAGGATGAAACCCATTGGAAAGGGAGGAGAATATAATAAGAATTAAAGGAAAAATAATTTACGGGCGATCTGAGCTAGGGAAAAAAAATGGGGGGAGTTTTAAGGGTAAAAAACGGTTTATCTCGATTTCCGACAAAACTACAAGTCCTATGGAAAAAAGTTCAATGGCAAAATTGTAGATAATAAAAAGATCAACAACTTTTGTATATATGTTACAGCCAAAGTAATAAATAAGGATATTATGTATACTATCCAGCCATTATAAATATTATCAACTCAATTTGGATAAAGTAATAATTGACACAGAATTATTAAAATTATCTAGCTATTATAAATAATATTCAGCTATTTTATATAATATCTTGGAAGACTTGGATAAAGTAACAAAACAAGGACTTATGTTTAACTGATCACCAGATATTGCAAAATATAACGTCAAATAAACAGTTTATACCACCCAAAAACATAGTTACTTCTGCAACAGCTTCGGCGCTAGGGGAAGTGCAGCCCCATCGCCCAGGTTGTGTAGCAAAGCCCAGGCGCCCACGCTCACCACCGCAGCTTCGGCTTGCTGGTCGCCTTCGGCGACCTGCCTCATCCGCTACGGCTCGCGCGGGTGCCTGCGATTTTCTACGGCGGGCGGAGGCGCGTATTTACATAATATACATAGCCAGAATGCACCCATAGGATTCTGCATATGTATACATTGTAATGCAGTTTTCAAATTTTGTACTACAAAGTATACACGAATTTTGCGTACTACTAGTATATATTTTGTAACGTGGACGCGCGCGTGCATCGTTCCAATATATACAAGGCCAAAACGCAACCATAGGATTTTTTTTTTTCAAAATTAATTAGGTAACTGTTTGAACTTAACCGACTTATTGCTTTGGGTTGGGGTGCTCAGATTTCGTTTTGGACCACATTCTACCTAGGATCCAATAGAACCTAAGTGCCCGGCCTGCGGCCGGGCACCTCAATATTTATGTTCTAACCTAACCTAACCTAGCTTCTGTAAGTGACACGCATCCACTAGTTCATTAATAATACTTATTTTCGTGAGGTACTTATCTTCTGAGGTGTCTCCGGAAAAATTACAACAGCTATGCATATAATATTTCTATCATCAGCTTTGGCACGGTCTACATCAGGAATTTTAGGCTAGGTTACTGGTTAGGTTAGGATAGGGTAGTTTAGATTACGAGATCGTGGTGATCACGCCACACCACAAAGGAATGAGATGCGGGAGGGGAAGCAAGGCGGGCCGTATTTATCATTTTGACCAACGTTCATCTGCTATTATGAATAATGTCTGGTTTGACATGATATTATGAATAATATCTGGACAATTTAGATATTATTTATAATTGCCAGTCATTATGAATAAAAGCTAATTAATTACTTTGGAATGCTTTATGCTTTATGCTTTCTGTTCGTTGAAATCTCTACTTTCCGATGGTGTAAAAATATATATATATTACCATAGTAAATGTTTTCAGAAAATGCAAAAAATCGAAAAACCAGAATTCGAAATTTATTTTAATCATTATATATGTATACAATTTCATAAAAAATGTGACTGCTGCAATTTTTTTCAATTAAAAATTTCATTTATCAAATGCTAATTACATTTGTGTCATAGAAAACTCATAATATATAAAAATAAATGTAAATCGTAGTTTATTGAATTTAGATACTTTATTTTGATTACGCTATATAGTCATTACAATATTTTTAAATGCATTAATCTTGTTATTCATAAATACTTTATCTTGAATAGAATAGAATAGAATAGAAATGTTTTTTATTCAAATAAACTTTTACAAGTTTTACAAGTTTACTTTCGAATAGTCAATTGAATCTACCATTGGTTCGGAATGCCATTCCAACCGAGAAGAACCAGTAGGAAACTCGGCGATTGGTCTTTTTTAAATTAATAATATCAATATAACAATTTTATGTTGAGTACATGATTGAATTGCCGTCTCGCGCATTGATGAAACGAGTCAAAACGACACTTTTTATCATTTATATAATCTACAATTGAGAAAATACTTTTAATAGAGTTCTTAAACTTGTGTAAAGGCAAGTCTAAGATTGCTTGTGGAATTTTTTTATAGAACATTACCCCCATTCCCACAAACGACTTTCAGACCTTTTTGACTTGATTGATTTTGACGGATGATTTTTCGATTGAAAATTAGGGTACTTTTTCGATATTAAGTCAAAATAAGGAGAAATAATAAACATTTCAAATCAAATAAATTACAGTGTATTTGGGATATGAAAAGGTAAGTTTTCACCAAATTTCGTGAAAAAAAAAATGTTTTTATAAAAGATAATAATAAAAAACCAAAAACATGGTTTTTTGAGTTTTTCACATACATTTTGAGGTTAAGTGAAAAAAGTATATATACAAAAGTTGTTGAACTTTTTATTACCTACAACTTTGCCATTAGACTTTTTTCGATAGGACTTGTAGTTTTGTCGGAAATCAAGATAAACCGTTTTTTACCCTTAAAACTCCCCCATTTTTTTCCCTAGCTCAGATCGCCCGTAAATTATTTTTCCTTTAATTCTTATTATATTCTCCTCCCTTTCCAGTGGGTTTCGTCCTACTGTGATTTTTCTTTGTTTCAAAAATTATCGACACTGGGCTAATATAGAATTCCAGTTTAATGCTTTGACTTTTGTACTGCTATTAATATGCCAAGTTCTTGCAAATTTAGATTTGCATGCTCAAGATGTAATGTAGGTACATACTATACTGGTCAGCTATAATTCGTGTTATTACTAGTTGTTGGGATGAACTAGCTCGATTATGTATGTTTTGTAAGAGGTGGTCGGCACAGTTTTTGTTGTGGTTACATGCCTAGCATTAATTTATCTACTATGTTATCGTACCTACTACATACCACTTTTTTCTAGTATAAATCACACTAATATTATAAAGGCGAAAGTTTGTGTGTATGTTTGTTACTCTTTAACGCCGCAACTAATGAACCGATTTGTCTGAAATATGGAATGGAGATAGATTAGACTTACCCTGGAATAACAACATAGACACTTTTTATCCTGGAAAAGTGTTACTGTAGGACTTAAATAGATATAGACTTCCAAAAACAAGATAGATGGCGCTGATTATTCTTAGGTACATCACGCTCACATAACACATTATTGCAATAGTTTGCTGTCGTTGCATGCATTTGTATGCGTTTGCATGAATTTTATGTCGTTCTCTTTATTAAGTTATCTAGGTACTCTTAGAAGATTCTGTTCAAATATTTTTATGTGTACAAACTTATTAACCGCAGGTAACACCGCGGGGAGCAGCTAGTAATATATACAATTGTATCGTCTATAGAGACGATCGTTGTGGAGTTCCACACACTTCGTTTCCTCTTTGCAGCTATTTTTAACCCCCGACGCAAAAACGACGGGGTGTTATAAGTTTGACGTGTCTGTGTGTGTGTGTGTGTGTGTGTGTGTGTGTGTGTGTGTGTGTCTGTCTGTCTCTTCCCCTGTGGCGCTCAAACGGGTGGACCGATTTGAATGCGGTTTTTTTGTTTGAAAGGTGAATTAGTCGAGAGTGTTGTTAGCTATGTTTGATGAAAATCGGTCCAAGATGTCCGCCGCTAAAAAATGGCAGATTACATATATTTTCGCAACTCCCTTAATATGGGTATCAAATGAAAGGGCTTGACTAGTTTATAACACTATTGCAAATTCAAGATGGCCGCTGCCACAAAATGGCAAATGTCGGGGGTTTTTTTTTAATTTCTAATTTATACTTGTAATTCCGTGGAATTCTGACGTTTCTTAATGTTACCAGAAATAAAACAGTTTCCACAAAAGATAATAAATTCAAAACTTTCATGACTAAAAATCAATTGCCTCATGTAGATATGACAAATGCTTGACAGATACTTCAGGTAGGTACTCACGTTAGATTGGGGTAAAATCGTACTTCAGGTGGTAACCCTGTTTGTCATACAAATAACTCATTCTATTTTTAACCCCTGACGCAAAAACGACGGGGTGTTTAAATGACAACTGTCAGAATTCCACCGAATTAAAAATCAGACTATATCTACATCTACCATAAACTCCTCATTACGATTACAAAAAAAATGTTAAGTGACAGTTTTTTATTCAGATACATATTTTGTAACGTATACTTTCTATGTTTAATTAAATAACGTAATGCAACAGTTTCATAAACTACTACTATTTACCATCACAACAACGTTCATAATCTATACATATAATATTCATAATATTATAACAGATTCTTGAAGTTTAAACTTTGTTACTATCTATATCTATCTTCTTCTATACATATACATATTGTATAATATAATAAAATCGTAGACTTGCCGTATCTGTACATTGAAGATTTTTGCAAAATAATAACTGGGGGATGTTAGGGATAAGTAATAGAACGTAAAAAAGCTATTTTTAAAATTTTTGTCTGTTTGTCTGTATGTTTGTGCGCGCATCACGCAAAAACTACTGAATGGATTGAAATGAAACTTGGTACGATTCAAGTTCATACTACGGAGTAACATATAGGATACTTTTTATCCCGAAATCCAGCACAGTTCCCTAGGGAGAGGGGATGAAAGTAAAACGTGTATTTAGCTGTAATTCAATAACGCGTAGTCCGATTTCATTCATTCTTTCTTTGTTAGAAAGTAGATACTTTAAAGATTATCCGGGTAATCCCTGAAAGGCTGGATCGATTTTGATGGGACTTTCACTGGCGGATGTTTTCATTTTGATCTACCTAAACATCCGCCAGTGAACTTTTAACAATTTCTAGCAAGGTATCAAAAGGTATGCTCAAAAGAGCTTAGGAAAAACAAAATGATTCCCGCAGGATTTTTAAACACCAATACCCACGCGAACGAAGCCGCGGGTGTCCGCTTGTTATACATATAAATGATAATTTCTAATACTAATATAAATTCTAATACTACATATAAATATATGAAACTCAATATGATTAACTGTCGTATATATCTGCCAACGCCTACCCATTTGAATGTCCGTTTGAAATGATGGGTAAGTATTACCCGCTTCCTTGTTTAGGAAATACTAGTAGCAAATTGTTGATCTTATCAGCGTTCACCTTTGCTGGAAACCTTTAATCTAAATGGCAACTGTCCGTTAACAGTTAAGCTTTTACCTATTGAAAACCTACTATCAGCTGTTCGTGTACGTCGCTACCATCTGGTGACATGTCCCCACTGTCACACATACGGAACAATTTCCGAGGAAGTGACCCCTTGTGTCAGGCCGCTTTTGGAATACAGCTGGCGATCAATGACTTGCAGGTTCTATTGTTACTATGTAGGCCGTAGCTCATTGCATGTGGTATTCATTTTGTTCCGTGTTATTAGAGACTTATGTACATAACTAAATATACATGTGTATGTATAATAATTAATCACACTTATGTCTCAAGCCAAGATATCAAGTTAAGAATCATGTCCATGAATGAGTTAAGTTTCGGTCTAAAAATTTGCCATTGCTGAGGAAAGCCCTCGTTCTATATGTTCTTATACCAAAAATCAGTGGTGTGACTGACTGGCTGTCTAAAGGAGTGAAGTTTAAAAGCGTAAATCCAAACCGAAGAAGTCGCTGGCAAATCGGTATATTACATACCATTAGGCCTTAGATTATAAGTACCAAAAACATTGGTAACATTGGACGAAAGATGCAAATCATAAAGAGTAACAACTCAGAAACACATATAAGACTAGTTTAGATTCAACATATTATTGTCGTCGTCTCAACCAATATACGTCCACTGATGGATATACCTACTTGTCTCTTGTGTCAGATTATTGTTGAAATTCAATTAGAATTTTTAGAAATGGTTTACAGATTATAATATTAATTTCATAATTGAAATATGTTAGAATAAACTGACATTTGATTCATTTATTGGCGCGAACCGCCATCTTGAATTATTGGTATAAATACGGGCACTTCGAAGCCATGAATTCAGTCTCCACCAGAGACTCAACCGACTATTAGATGCTTCCGCGTCTAGGTCGTGATATTTGATTGAGGGTTGCGATAGCAATCACACCCTAATCGAATAAATGCTGCCATTTTGGACTTAGCTGAGTGTAATTAATTAATTAGTATAAAATAGATTTGAAAAAGATCTCAGTTAAACTAATCTGTGATTCGATATTAATTAAGTTTGTGCGGGTGATAAATAAAAATATTTTAATAATAGTTTAATTTAGTTTTAATAACCTTAACCCTTATCCTGCTTCTGTAATAATGATGTTTACAAATTCAGAAGTGGGATTCGAATCACGTTGCCTTGATTTTGCTTTGCCATCTACACAGTTGTGTTTAGTTTGTTTAAGAAAGTGATTAATTTGAAGTAAAATTGTAGAAATATCCGCAGAATAATGAAATACCCGCACTTGAGATGAATGATGATAGTTATTTTGAAAAGTTAGACGCCGCCGAGTTTCTTACTGGTTCTTCTCGCTAGGTCGCGGCATTCCGAACCAGTGGTAGATTTGCTTTGTTTTGTAAATGAAAGTAAAAGTAATTTCAACAGTGAACATTTTCAAAATAATGTGTTTATGATAATGAGATAACTGGTAGTTAATGAATAAGATTTTAAAGTAGAAATCGAATCAAATAGAAGTTTTGATTAATGGAGTTACGAGTTAAATTGATCTGAGAGTTCGGTTATGAATTATTTTGAGTTATCAGTTTAAAAAGACATTGACAGACTTGACTGAGGGCATGACCGCCCGCAATTTACTGAGGGCAGACAGCCCATGACCTAAGTGAGGGTAAAATCACCCGTGATCTTAGAAACGACGGCAAAACGCCTGTGACATTGACAATGGGCAAGACCGCCCGCGACATGAATAAAGTAACTTTTACTGTGATTGATGAGAAACACGGGGACGTGTTAAATATAGGACGGCCGAACTGTCAGATTATTGTTGAAATTCAATTAGAATTTTTAGAAATGGTTTACAGATTATAATATTAATTTCATAATTGAAATATGTTAGAATAAACTGACATTTGATTCATTTATTGGCGCGAACCGCCATCTTGAATTATTGGTATAAATACGGGCACTTCGAAGCCATGAATTCAGTCTCCACCAGAGACTCAACCGACTATTAGATGCTTCCGCGTCTAGGTCGTGATATTTGATTGAGGGTTGCGATAGCAATCACACCCTAATCGAATAAATGCTGCCATTTTGGACTTAGCTGAGTGTAATTAATTAATTAGTATAAAATAGATTTGAAAAAGATCTCAGTTAAACTAATCTGTGATTCGATATTAATTAAGTTTGTGCGGGTGATAAATAAAAATATTTTAATAATAGTTTAATTTAGTTTTAATAACCTTAACCCTTATCCTGCTTCTGTAATAATGATGTTTACACTTGCAAGGATCGCCACAGAACACGATTTTGTGTCGCTTGTTTCTAGCGGCTGCCAACGACTCGCTTGAGATCATCGCCCGTCTGTGGGGGGTCCACGTTTCGTTTGCCGGTAGTAGTAGTTTCACATATTATTGTGGTTACATAATATTATGTGCACTGTCTCCATCTAGTGTGATTTTATTGCTCTTTGAAGCTTTGACTTATTGCAAAGAATCCACTTGTTGACGGTGTGGTGTACAACATACGACACAGATGGCGTGGTATCATAGTAGATATAATCAAGAAATTTTGCAATCTACGCACAGTACACCGGGGTAGATCCCTTTAAAAATAATAAAAAGTAAAAGAAAATCACAGTAGGATGAAACCCATTGGAAAAGGAGGAGAATATTATAAAAATAAAAGGAAAAATAATTTACGGGCGATCTGAGCTCGGGGAAAAAAAATTGGGGGGGGGGGGGGGGTTTAGGGAAAAAAACGGTTTATCTCGATTTCCGGCAAAACTACAAGTCCTATGCAAAAAAATTAAATGACAAAGTTGTAGGTAATAAAAAGATCTACAACTTTTGTATTTACACTTTTTTACATAACCTCAACATTTATGTGAAAAGTTCAAAAAACCAAGTTTTTGGTTTTTTATTTTTATCTTTTACAATAAATATTTTTTTTTTCACGGAATTTGGTGAAAACTTACCTTTTAATGTCCCAAATACACTGTAATTTATTTGATTTGAAATATTTAGTTTTTCTTCTTATTTTTGACTTAATATCGAAAAAGCACCCTAATTTTCAATCGAAAATTCATCCGTCAAAATATCAGCTTTTTTCAAAAAGTAGGTGTGCGTTCTATTGTTTGAAATCTCTACTTTCCGATGATATAAAAAATATATATTATATCACTATAGTAAATCTTCTCAGAAAATGTACAAAACCGGAATTCGAATTTTTTAAATCTTGTACTAAAATATCATTCAATTTTAATTTTTTAGGTTATATTATATTAAACATGTTATTTTTTAAAGAAAATATTACAATTTTTATTTTAGAGTTGCCACTTCATTATACTTATTGCATTAATAAACCAGTGTCGATAATTTTTGAAAGCAAGAAAAATCACAGTAGAATGAAACCCATTGGAAAAGTAGGAGAATATTATAAAATAAAATAAAAAATAATTTACGGGTGATCTGAGCTCGAGAAGGGGAAGGGCGGGAGTTTTAAGGGTAAAAAACGGTTTATATCGATTTCCGGCAAAACTAAAAGTCCTATGGAAAAAAATCAAATGGCAAAGTTATAGATGATAAAAAGATCTACAACTTTTATATTTACACTTTTTTCACATAACCTCAAAATTTATGTGGAAAGTTCAAAAAACCAAGTTTTTGGTTTTTTATTTTTATCTTTTACAATAAACATTTTTTTTTTCACGGAATTTGGTGAAAACTTACCTTTTGATGTCCCAAATACACTGTAATATATTTGATTTGAAATATTTAGTTTTTCTCCTTATTTTTGACTCAATATCGAAAAAGTAAGTATATTAGTAATAAAGTAATATTTTCTTTAAAAAATAACATTCTTAACGTAACGTAACCTAAAAAATTAAAATTGAATGATATTTTAGTACAAGATTTAAAAAAATCGAACTCCGGTTTTTTTCATTTTCTAAGAAGATTTACTATAGTGATGTATATATTTTTTATATCATCGGAAAGTAGAGATTTCAAACAATAGAACGCACACCTACTTTTTGAAAAAAGCTGATATTTTGATGGATGAATTTTCGATTGAAAATTAGGGTGCTTTTTCGATATTAAGTCAAAAATAAGGAGAAAAACTAAATATTTCAAATCAAATAAATTATAGTGTATTTGGGACATAAAAAGGTAAGTTTTCACCAAATTCCGTGAAAAAAATATATAAATTGTAAAAGATAAAAATAAAAAACCAAAAACTTGGTTTTTTGAACTTTTCACATAAATTTTGAGGTTATGTGAAAAAAGTGTAAATACAAAAGTTGTAGATCTTTTTATTACCTACAACTTTGCCATTTAATTTTTTTCCATAGGACTTGTAGTTTTGCCGGAAATCGAGATAAACCGTTTTTTACCCTAAAACCCCCACCATTTTTTTTCCCTAGCTCAGATCGCCCGTAAATTATTTTTCCTTGTATTTTTATAATATTCTCCTCCTTTTCCAATGGGTTTCATCCTACTGTGATTTTTCTTGGTTTCAAAAATTATCGACACTGGGCTACAGTATTATTTTTATGAAATAAAGTCAAACAAACCTCTTTATGTAAAAAATGTGAAAACTATATAACTTTGTATATCGGGTATTACTAAACTTTTTATTTATAGTTTAATTTATAATTTTGTATGTATTAATTCGAACTGTAAAATACGTTTTATCAATTTCAGTCCAGTAAAATGAACAGACAAACTTTTAAAACTATTAAACTATTACGAATAGTAGCAAGATATAATTCGTCAGCATACCTTTATAAGTTTATAGGGATGGCATTACTCAAATTAATATGGTAAGTACCTACTCGTTAATTTTAGCCTATGATCTCTTGAATTTGTGTCATGGTACTCTGTCTAGTTAGTGAATAATTAATTACTTAAATCTCAATTCGTGTAATTGCTGTGACTTGCTTGACATCAAAGTACATGTAAATGGTTTCTGACACGTAAACTATTGTAATTATATCTATTAACATGCAATTTGGGAGCTTTTAATCAAACTATTTAAGGTCGCCATTGACTATTTATATATTTTTTCTTTTAATTTTAATATACTATTCATTTGAGAATACAGTAGTACATTATGAGAATGACACACAAGGGCGGTAAGTAGGTTTTCACAAACGAGATGACATAATATGCATATATACCATCCACCATACCATACCATATTATATGGCATAATATACCATCGCATCGGCATGAGTTTGTAATTTTACTACAAACAAGTGGACACCCGCGACTTCGTTCGCGTGGATATTGGTTTTTAAAAATCCCGTGGGAATCATTTTGTTTTCCTAAGCATTAATTTATTTGGAATCTTATTAAATAATATTCTACTGACATTTTGAAAGTTAAATTACCTAAAACATACTTTTATCACCTGTCAGCCATACATTTAGTATTAAGACTATTTCTTTCCGAAAAAAGTTGTTCTAGTTTTGTACATTTTAATGATCTACGTTTTCTCTTATTTATTTTATTTGTCTTTGGTATCCATGTATCCTTTATTAAATCACTTGCTTTTTCTGCAATCATAATAACTGGAGCATTAATGTTACCGTTTGTAACAGCTGGCATAATACTGGCATCTATTACACGCAGACCTTCTATACCATACACCCTCAGTTGCGGATCCACTACTGCCATTGGATCACTAGATGGCCCCATCTTTGCAGTACAAGATAGATGATATATTGTCATCGTGTATTGCCTGATATAACAATCCCAGTATTCATCTGTGTAAAGGGGCAAATGTTTGCAATTAGGTACCGGTTTGCTGTTAAATCTTGCACCTAATCGTTTCATAGCCTTAGTTTCTCCTACTGCTAAGGCCGCTTTTACACCTTCCCTCAAGACACCAACGTCATCAGGGTGTGTTAGGTAATTATGGATCATAATTGGATATTCTAAAGGATTTTTTGACCTTAGTTTAATAAATCCGCGGCTCTTAGGCCTAAGCATCATGGGGAAAATACCAAAAACGTCTTTGTTTGATATATGACTAAATATTTCCTCGTAAAATTCATCTGTAATACCATGTGCTTTTTTAACTTGAGTTCCTCCGTCTGATGGTATCGAAGCTGAAGTCATCATAAACTCTATATCGGGCCAGTCTTCTGTTGCGTTGGCATATTTGGTATTTATAAACGCCACTACTTCTAAGCCTATACTTGAAGTTAATGGTCCGTTTTCTGTTACAGCATAGCGCAATGCTGAATTGATATTAACAAGTCTATTCATGACTAAACTTATGGGATAGTCGACTTGGAAAACGATTCCTCCTACAGCAATGTGATCTTGCAAATTTCTCCCAACACCAGGAGAATCGTAGATAACATTAATGCCTACTTCTTTCAAGTGACTCGCCGGACCGACTCCTGAAAGCATGAGCAATTGTGGCGATGCAATCGCACCCGCGGATAATATGACCTCACGTTTTGCATAAACAACTTGTTTTTCGGCGTCTCTAATAAATTCAACACCATATGCTCTTTTTTTCTCTTGATCAATCAAAACTTTGGTAACGTGAGAGAATAGAGCAATATGCAAGTTTTGTCGCAATCGGACAGGCCTGAGGAAAGCCTTCGCTGTAGAACATCTGGTTCCCCTTCGCATGGTAAATTGGTACCAGGCATAGCCTGTTTGTTGTGCTCCATTTATGTCTATGATATCGTAGCCTGTTTCTTCACCGGCTTGTAAAAAGGCTGCTCCGATTGGTGTATTGTAAGGAGCATCTTGGACTGTCAGATATCCACCTGAAATATCGACACAATAATTTAAGTTTGTATATTATGAAAATTTCCTTATATTTAGCCTAACCATCAGAGGAATATCAAAACTTATTTTAATTCTTATGAGTATCTGAATTAAGTTTTTGATTGCTGTATGAACAAAATTCCAAAAAACTGTATCGCTATTTAAAATATTCTTAAGTAGTAAGGCATCGTATCGTATCACTATCTATAATTTTGCGATAAATAGAAGTTAAGAATTTACAGTAGGTACGAGGTAAAAAACCCATTTAGATATACAATTACATACCAACTGAGTGATATTTCGTGTTTTTAGCCAAATAAGGATTTCTTTGATCTTGAGATTTTTTAAAATACGGTAAGACATCCTCATAGCCCCAGCCAGGGTTGCCGAGTGATTCCCAGTGGTCGAAGTCTCGCTTGTTGCCCCGAATGTACAGCATGGTGTTGAGTACAGATGATCCGCCGAGCACCTTTCCTTTGGTCCAACTACAACGTTTGTCTATCATTGCTTGACATGCGGAGTCTTGAGCTTCTGTCCTGGAAATATGTTTATGTCAATTTTAAAATAATAAAAACAATTAAAGTTCACCTTACAATAAAATACCATATTACCTATGTTAGACGTAAATAATAAGCTATGGATTTAAAATAAAAGTTAAGAGTTATTCTATCTTTAGACTGTTTTGTCAGGTCAGGAAATAAATGAATAGACCACCACCCACCCACCAATTCGCTTGCATGGAAGGTTTTAAAAAATGTTTCTTCATAGAAAATTTACCACCCTTTAGTGATGAATTTTTGAAAAATCCCTTGTTAATGTATCTCTATGGTACTTAAGGTTTCCCTTCAAATTGCTAGGTTGATTTAGGCTGTCAGTCATGACTTTTCTCGTTGTATGTCAGTCAGTCAGTCCAGGTACAGGGTCTCTACCATCAACTATAATCGCGACTCAATTAAAGACCTAAACTGAACTGAATCGCTATTTCGTGCCATGAACTCTTTTATCCGACCAATAGACGTCATGACGTCATGAACGAAACAAAACCCTAGTATAAAAATAGCGAAACAAAAAGATACTTCATGATACGAATTCAATGCGATTTATTTTAAGTGCCGATATTGAATAGCATCGGAATTGGATCGTTAGATTAAAGATTATAGTAGGCCTCCTGTTTTGTTTTACAGCACGCGAATTGTCCACTTGAATTTGGGATTTCAAAAATTTCGTGGGAACTCTTTAATTTACCGGGATAAAAATTAGCCTATTTTCGTTTTCCGAATGCAAGCTATGTCAGTGCCAAATATCGTAAAGGGTTCAGTCGCGAGAATGTATTAATTTAATAACATCTATACTATATACTATAATCTATACTCATATAATAAAGTGGAAGAGTTTGTTTGTTTGAACGCGCTAATCTCAGGAACTACTGGACCGATCTTTCACCGTTGGATATGTACGTGATCCTTGAGTGCTATAGGCTGTATATGTACCACGGGCGAAGCCGGGGCGGACCGCTAGTATCTATACTCTATACTAATAAATAAAATTGAAGTGTCTGTCTGTAATTTCGAAATAACTACCTCATATTAAGCTCATATGGTTATTTGAACGGTACCATAACCGAATCACACGTTTTTAAAATTTTTGTCTGTCTGTCTGTCTCTCTCTCTGTCTGTCTGTCTGTCTGTCTGTCTGTCTGTTTGAACGGGCTAATCTTCAGAACGGCTGAACCGATTTTGACGGGACTTTCACATACAAGTAGAGAATTAACCAGGAAGTAACATAGGCTACTTTTTTAACCGACTTTCAAAAAAGGAGGAGTTGTGTTTTTCTACCTATGTACACCGATATCTCAGAGATTTCTAAACCGATTTGCGTATTTTTTTTTAATCGATAGAGAAACATTGCGACACTGTCCTACAAAAAATTTGGATTCCAACTCCTCAATCCTGATGATGTAGGGGACCTGATCCCCAAAACTAATGGGATTTAGGAACTGTCGGTTATTTAAATTGATATTGGGGGTACCAATTAAAGACTTTATCGTTGAATGAACTCGAATAGGTACATATCCAACTCCTCAACCCTGATGCTGTAAGGATTTGCATTCCGAAGTCGTGGGGATCCCACAGGATTTTTTGCGTTTTGGGGATGAGTTACTACAGATAGGCTCCTTTTTGTTCTGGAAAACCAAACGTTCCCACGGGATTTTTAAAAACCTAAATCCACACGGGCGAAGCCGTGGGCATCATCTAGTCTAGTATCTATACTAATATAATAAAGCGGAAGAGTTTGTTTGTTTGAACGCGCTAATCTCAGGAACTACTAGACCGATTTCAAAAATTCTTTCACCGTTGGATATGTAAGTGATCCTTGAGTGCTATAGGCTATATATGTATGTACCACGGGCGAAGCCGGGGCGGACCGCTAGTAATATATAAGATTGTTATAATATGATTTTTTTGTTTCTACGAGGGAACTATTTCCGGGACTAAAGCAGCCTAGAAAACTCTTAGTATAATCCTGTACTTTCCTATAAAAGTCCCGTCAAAATAGTTTCGACTGTTCCGAAGATTAGCCCGGACAAACAGACAGGCACACAAGCAGACAAAAATTTTAAAACCTGTGTTTATGCTATCGAAATCACAGACAGAAACTTTAATTTTATTAATTTTTAGATAAACTAGCTGTTTATCTATACAAATAAAAGGCAAACATACAAACATTCATTTTTATATAGATTTTTTGGGCCAGAAACTTTCGTGGATGTATGCAAAACAATTCACCAAAGTTCATCATAATCGGGTGAATATTAGTTTAGCAGTGCATAGAGGACATACAGAATATAGACAAAAATTTATTTTTATTTATATAGTTAAGATACAAAGTATCTTTTTAGGTTCTGATTTATTGTAATGTATGATCCTTACCGGTACTTCCAATCCAGTTTGCTTTTGTGAAGATACAAAGATAATAAAGGCACATCGCTTATATCATTTTCGTGGCCTCCCGCTTCTAACAAGAGCACGTTCCAGCCTTCGATCTCCGTCAGTCTGTTCGCCAGAACCGACCCGGCGGAACCGCCCCCTACGATGATGAAGTCGTACTCCTCGCGGAGATACTTCTGGTTGAAGGGCCTACTCTCCGGGTCGAGTAGCTCGTAGTTGAAGTAAGCCATGGCGGCCAGCATGAGCGGTATGAATGTCAGCTTGCCTATCCCGCCTATGCTGAGCGCTGCTTTCGCGGCTGCCGCGACTGTTGTTGATACTGCCATTTTGAGTCAGCTGTGCATCGCTCTGGAATTAATGAAAACATTTTTATTAATTAACTACCGCGTTATTGCGATATCTGCTTCTAGTAGGTACATACATCTTGTATTAGCGCGAACTTACACACTGCTGCGATAATATCAACGTAATACAAGTATAAATTAAAAAATTCAAATACCCCCGAAATTCTCCATTTTGTGGCGGCGGCCATCTTGGACCGATTATCATCAAACATAGCTAAGAACACTCCCGACTAATACACCTTTCAAACAAAAAAAACCGCATTCAAATCGGTTCACCGGTTTGAGCTCTACGGCAGAACAGACAGACAGACACACACACACACACACACACACACACACACACACACACACACACACACACACACACACACACACACACACGCACACACACGCACATGCACATACACGTCACATGACACAAAAACTACTGAATGGATTGAAATGAAACTTGGCATGATTTAAGTTCATACTACATAATAGCATATAGGATACCTTTTATCCCGAAATTCAGCAGAGTTCCCTTGGGAGAGAGGATGAAAGTCAAAATACACATTTTGACTTTCATCCCCTCTTCCAAGGGAACTGTGCTGAATTTCGGGATAAGAAGTATCCTATATGCTATTATGTAGTATGAACTTAAATCATGCCAAGTTTCATTTCAATCCATTCAGTAGTTTTTGCGTAATACATGCACAAACATACAGACAAACAGACAAAATTTTCAAAAACAGCTTTTTTACGTTTTATTACTTATCCCTTACGTCACTCACTTATTTTTTTGTAAATATCTTTAATGGACAGGCACAGAAAGTCTATGGTTTTAATCTATGTATAGACTAAGCACCTGCCGAGTGCACGCCTGCCTCACTGCATCTTTGTCTGTCAAATGAAATTGCGCGTGCAACACTTTTCTGTCACTTTCAACACTCGCATCGAACATTTTATATCTTAAAATCCAGGCAACCATGATTTAGCACCACTTTTGACCAGGCAACCAAATACGGTTCGATTAAGAATAAAATAATCTTTCATTTGACATATAATTCGTTTAAATAACAGATGAGGGTAGAAATTTCTAAGGTGGGATCTCCTACTATATAGAACGGTCGCGTCAAACTAAATAGGTAATTAGGTACACCTTTAATACCACACAGATAACGATCTGAACGAAACTTTAGCTACTTACTTCTAATACTTAATGGCATGACAGGCGGTTATAGTAAGGTATAGGTCAAGAATAAATTTGAACACCAAATAATTAGAAGAAAAAGGTTGTGTAAGTCAGTATTTGTGCCTTTATGGTGAAGATTAAAGGTTAAATGGTTAAAATTTAACAAATTGTGACTTGTGCAATACAAAATGACTATTCGATGGTCTAATGTAACTTTAACAGTCACCTTACTTTAACCGGATGATGTGCAATCCACCCTAAGTCAGTTAAATCGACGGATTACGAAATCTTCGACTTGTAGAATAAGTTACAAAGATTCGAACCGAGTCGATGGAAAACCATTTTTAAACCTTGTCCACACTGAACTCATCCACCTTGGGTTACTTTCACTATTTAAAAATTACATGACGGCAGAATAAATTCACAGCTGGACAAGGACATAGATCTCTTGCAAGCGTCCAAAAGCCAAAAATTAAAAAATAGTAGGTACATTGTAATACAAGGGTGGAAAGTTGGTTATTGCAAACGAGCTGTTATTAACAAGCCCGAACCGAAGGTGAGGGTTTTTAATGTCACGTGTTTGCAATAACCTATACACGATGTTTTTCAATACAGTTGTGGGAAATAGTATAAAACAAAGCAAAGAATTAAATATTTATTTCAACATACGTACGTGCGTAGGTAAATAGAAAAATAACAAATAATTTATTTTGAAAAATTAAGAGTAAAATTCGGGCAATTAGTAAAATTAAGTGAAATTTGTTGTTGTGCACGGGTTGAAGATCGCTCAAATCGTATAGACTCAGTATTTGTTAACATGGAATAACTTGACCACAATGTAGTTAGGTGGTTTATAATTATTTGCCACACAATTCATGTTAGAGTTAGTTTTCTTTTGTTTTTCCATAAAATAAAATTATCGTAAGTCGCCATATATCTTTGTCGGGATTTTGGAGGCATTTCCATCTTGCGTAGTCTTGGCCCAGATAAAATATCGGATGGAGTTAATTCCATATCATCACTTGTACTTGAACTCATATTAACAAAAAAAAAAAACTATTTATCACACAAAAAATGAAAACTTTCAGAAAATGGCGCGTTTTAGTCTATTCGATTTTTAACAAATGTTATTGTGAAAATAATTCAAATAAAACAAACATTTAAAATAATTTTGAAAATTCAATGCTAAGACGTACGGACTCATTAATTTTTCTTCGTATAAAATAATCTATCCGTTTTTATTTTATGTATGAAAACTCCTTGCTACTAAACTTTTTAAATTGACTTACAGTAAAAGCTCCTTATTCGCGCTTCCTTCATTCGCGGTTTCACTATTCGCGGATTAAAAATTTGCGACCCAATTCCTGTATTCGTGGCGAAAAATTTCGTTATTCGTTGATCTAAACGGTATATCGGTAGATATAACGGTACAACTGTATAATATGTTGTTAAAATATTAAGCTATTTTCACATAAATAATGCAAAATATTTTCTTCATGAAAATTGATTCGTCTAGATTCTAGAACGAAGTCTTAAGAGGCAAATTGCTTATGCCACTGCTTACTATCTATTTATCAGTATGAATTGGAAGAGCTTTTAAAAACTACCAAGCAAGAAAAATTATAAAATTCTTTAAACGATTTCCTAAAGCTGAAGACAATAATTAATCAATATGATCAAAAACTTCAGTTAAATTGATTTTTCTATCCTATATTTATTTTTTATTTCGTCGCCTAGAAACGTATCCCCTATAATCCCATTTAAATTACCATTCCATATTCACGTTTCTGTATTAGCGGCATATTTACGGAACGTATCCCCCGCGAATAAAGAGATTTTACTGTATTTCAAAATTCAAAATCATTTAAGTATTTCACGTAGGCCAACGTGTGGCTCTTATGACAAGGCAAGAATCTACCACCGGTTCGGAATGCTGATTCTGCTGAGAAGAGCCGGCAAGAAACTCAGCAGTTGCTCTTTTCAAAACAAATTTGTTACAAGAAGTAGCTTAACTATCTTGTGTACAGCTGAAGCAAAGCCAAAAGAATAGCCATATTTTTTATTCAGATAAACTTTTACAAATGCTTTCGAATCGACAAATGAATCTACCACTGGTTCAGAATGGTGCTTACAATTCTACACATGTTACGTTAAGTTATTTCAAACTAAACTGCAAAACTAATGATTGAGTTCGTAAACAAAAGATTTAATTTTCGAACCATAACTAGGTATAGCTTCTGAAAGTACCTATACGCCATGTTTAACAACTGTATTGAAAAAATCATTTTTGGTTTCAGTATCGATTATAGAGTGCTCTCCTAAAAAAATGTAATGCAAAGGTCAAATATCTTTCTTGAAGTCGTCGTATGAACCGAATAGATATCCTGGATATATGTAGGTTTATTGCAAGGATCGCTACAGAACACGATTTTGTGCCGCTTGTATCCAGGGACTTGCTTGATATTATCCCACCACCTAATAATATAAATAAATATATAATAAAAACCACCGTGTTTCAACGCTTCATGTGGAGAAGCCATTCGTGCACCAGATCTCGTCCACCACCAGCTTTATTGGCTCTTTGAGTTCGTCCGCCCCTTCCAATACCACTTCAGTTGTGCGACTCTATTATCTATGATAAGTAATTTAAATTAAAAATACTATTCTATATTCTGATTGTATCAAATGGGGTAGGTCAGGCACTGCATATGACTAACTACTTAATTATTTAATTTAAATGAAATCGCTGTTTGCTAAAAAGAATGTAGCGGTAATTAAAACATTTTAAAGCATTACTAAATCTAAACCTAAAAGCCACAATGTCTTGCCAGACCGCAAATTATGAAAGACGAAAGGAAAGTGTGTGGGTTTCGAGTATATTTCATAGATCACATTGCATAAACAAAGCCTACTCTGGCGTTAAAGTTTACTTTGTTTGCATCTCGCAATTATTTTTCGCTAACTAGCGAAAAATTTAAATAATATTAGTTTATATCATGAAGCCCAATTTCAACACAATATATTATGAAAAAGTTAAATTGCTTTCCGCAATCTTATAAATGTTGGTACTGATAAATGGACTTAGAACACATTGATCTTAAAGAGTATAAGTCAGTAGCTAGTAAAATGGGATTACTCTTGTACTGATGCAAAGACATAATACCATGTTAGACCGGCCAAATTAGACTAAAAAATAGGGGTGAGGTTACAATAATTCACACCTGACTGAAAATTGGTAGGATTGTTCAAAACACTATTATAAATGAAATGTGAAAAGTCCTCATCATCCGACACCTGGAAAAAAATTTACTCCTGGACACGCACAGTTTATTCACATTTGGCTGAAAATTGGTAGGATTGTTCGAAACACTATTATAAATGAAATGTGAAAAGTCCTCATCGATCCGACACCTGGAAAAAAAATTACTCGGGGTCAAAGTTTTCACGGGAAGTTTTCAGCAAAACGTTAAGTCTTATCATAAAACTATGTTAGATAAAATTGTAGATCAGATAATTATCTATAAAAAATGTCTGAATACTTTTTTCCTAAGAGCCACCGTTTTTTGAGATATAATGATTCAAAAAGATAAGTTTCGAAATAAAAATGAGGGACTGGGTTTCTTTTTACCCGAAATTCTGATATTTATAATATTTTATATGTGTAAGTGTGTAACTTACACATAACTTACACATATAAGTTACATACTTCCACACATAAAATATCGGAAATATCAGAATTTCGGGTAAAAAGAAATCCAGTCCCTCATTTTTATTTCGACACTTAACTTTTTGCGAAATTTACTCGCGCGAATAAAAATCGCGCGAATAAATTTCGCAGTGCGGTCCCGCTCTAATGTAATTCAATTAATATTCGAATAAAGTAACGCAATTGACACATGCCATTCTCGTCGGAAACAAAAACCTTGAGACTATAAAACATGTCCTATCCGCTTTTATAGAACATTACCCAATGTCCTATGTTGGGTAACATTCCAGAAAAAGTACGGAAAAAAAATTGGCGACAAAAACTGATAATGTGAATGCCAAATAATATGAGTTACATTAAGAATATTCTGGTCTGATGAGACAGACACGATCGAATAAATAAGGGAGTATTCTAACCGTCCGCGTAGAGTTAGGTTTTTAAAAAGCTCGTGGAAATCTTTTGTTTACTCGGGATAAAAAGTATCTCATAACTGAGAGTTGTAACCCATTTCCAATGATAACATAATGGTAGCAGTTCCCTTAGAGTGATAATACGCCGTGCTCCCAGATCCTTCCTTTGAAAACATACTCGTATGCCATATACGCATCGTGGGTAGCGATTGTTGACTCTTATTATTATAGAGCAAGAGCCCACGGCGGCTAGACCTTCGTTATTTTATAAAAGCTGAAAGATTCTCTGTGTATTGTCCCCAACAAAGTGAGGAACGATCAGCGACTATGAAGTTGAGATCTTGGTGGCTTTGGGAGATAACAGGTAAAAAACCGCTCAAGTGCGAGTCAGACTCGCGCACCGAGGGATCCGTACTCCAGAAGTATAAGTACAATCTGTTTTTCATTAGTTTGTCTTAAAAGGTAAGGTGCTAATTAAGCTAGGCCTCTAAATTGTATGAGCACTCATACAACTCAGAGGTCTATCTTAATTGGATCAACTATGTATGTAGGGTATCCCCAACACCCTTTAATTTTGGAAAAAAAACTTTTTTTAGTTTTTGGAAAATCTAAATTTGCCCATATCTTTTATTGTGTGGACACAGGACCTTAATTTTTATACACCTAATAGGGACCATAGACCTTAGTATTTGGTATCAATTTCAACTTGCTAGGTCCACCCGTTCCTGAGAAAATTGGTGGTGACACACGGACAGACAGACAAACGGACAGACGGACAAGAAAGTGATCAGGGTTATAAGGGTTCCTTTTTTTTACCTTTTGAGGTACGGAACCCTAAAAAAGGTGTAAAAAATCTTACGTCGTGGGCTCTTGAGCTATTAGCTCTTATTATAGCTGAACACCAGTAGATATTTGATATGGAACACTCCCATCGTCTATTCACTACGTGTATATTGTCGCAACCTATATGTATGTCCGCTCATATTGTCCTATTAATGGCACTTGTATCAAATCGTGTGTGAATAAGGTTGCTCTCAAGTCAATTACAATCTACAATAGTTACAACACCTATCGGTACGCCGGTAAACGTCATGGTTTATATTTTTTTACAACGTAGGTATAGTAAGTAACGATTAATATAATATGTGATACCTACATCGAGTCTGATTGATATTACATTTATCGGTTAACAGATAATGTTAACTTTATGCTAACTGGATCAATTGATCCAAATATTTAAACTTTTTATAAATACGACAACGATAAATAAGGATTTTCATAACAAGTTAAATGGAAGGTAAGTATATAATTATTACATTCCTATGTATTTGTTTTTTTCGGTGATTATCATGGTCAAGGCCACAATATTCAGTTTTTTTATCTCTATTATTATGATAGATTGTATCATCTATACATAGTATAGAACAAAGTCGCTCCGGGTGTTTGTTAACTTACATCTTTTAACATACGCAACGGATTTTAATGCGGTTTTCAGCAATAGATAAAGTGATTCAAGAGAAAGATTTATACCGAAGTCGAGAAAAGCCGAGAAATTTGTGATGTCATAACTACATATTTTTGTGCGCTTACTACATTGCAAACGCAGCTAAACTTTACTAGATAGATCAAATTAATGTACTACGGAAATGTATATATTCAAAAGATCCAAAAAAAAGTTCGAGATGGTATCTGTTTATCTCCTAAGAATAACCCACCGTAACTATTTTTATCTATTACATATTAGAAAAAAATCATGGGTTATTTACCAAGCTATTTTAAACAATATAGTAAAGAACATTATGGGGAACTCTTCGGGCATACAGGTTTTCTTACAGTGTTATGGATGGTTTAAAAATATAATTGGACCCGGTAGGTGGTGCTGATGTTGATATGTCACCGGGCAGGACGACGTCTGCCGGGTCCGCTAGTAATGTGTGGTGTAGCATATGGCGTGAGCTGAGAACGGAGTGGCGAACCCTGGTAGAAGGTATATTATTTTCCTGACCTCCCTGGTGCAATAATTGTGAGCGCAGTGGTCTTAAAAGTGGAAGGTTCCTGGAGCAATTATTATTGGTAGGGGCAGTTTCAGAATTTATAATTTCTAAACTGTCTCTAGTCCCGGTGGGGGCTTTAGCTGTAACTAAATACCAACCTACCGGCAAAGTCGTGGTGCCAAGCGATTTAACGTTCCGGTACGATGCCGCGTAGAAACCTATCAGGGGTAGAGGTTTATTAAAATCTGCCATACCCCTTCCAGGTTAGCCCGCTTCCCTCTAAGATTGCAATATTTATCACCAACTGAGATCGCAGTCAAGAGCTAACTAATGTATTAATAAAAAAATAACAAGTATAAATTAAAAATTTAAAAACCCCCCGATATTCGCCATTTTGTGGCGGCGGCCATCTTGGATTTGCAATAGTGCTATTCTACTAGTCAAGCCCTTTCATTTGATACCCATATTAAGGGAGTTGTGAAAAAATATGTAATCCACCATTTTGTAGCGACGGCCATCTTGGACCGCTTTTCATCAAACATAGCTAACAACACTCTCGACTAATTCACCTTTCAAACAAAAAAAAAACGCATTCAAGTCGGTCCACCCGTTTGAGCGCCACAAGGGAACAGACAGACAGACAGACAGACAGACACACACACACACACACACACACACACACACACACAGACACGTGAAACGTATAACACCCCGTCGTTTTTGCGTCGGGGGTTAAAAAAACAACCGTAGGAACTGTTCAAGTTAAAAACCAACCTGCGCCTATGCCTATACCTACGTAGTAGTCTTAGGGCCTGTTTCACCACTTTATGTTATGAGCCGAATAGCCTAAACGTATGTTTTGTCACTTTCTTACTTTATGTCAAGTGACAAAGACAAAATTTGTGAATAAGCTATCCGACACTTATCAGAAGGTGGTGAAACAGGTAATGTAGAGCAAAATAGTAATATTGTCTGACCATCGATGAGTAAAAGGAACAAGAAGAAAACAACTGGAACAATGAGACTTGCACATTGTGTAAAAATCTGAAACTCTGAATTATGTAGAGAGCTCTATCAAGTCTCTCAAGAAAAACGTTATATGCCATTGAAATAATAAAATTGTTTCCTGCTGTACGTACAAGGAAGTATAGATTTTGAGGTAAAAGTCAATATAATATTATGTAGCTGCACTTGAACTTAAACTAGTATTGAACATGGTATGGTTATTTTAAGGTTATTATAAAACCATTTCTGATCTTATAATTTTATACCAATAACAACATTGACGTAAACCAAAATTGCTGATGGGATATGGGTTAGTTCCCACTAGTTCAACTGAGTAGTTCAACCGTTGAACTAGTGAGACTTTTTTGTCCCATTAGTTCAACTGCATCTAGTTTTTAAAAAAGTTGAACTAATGGGACAATATAGTTGAACTCAGGTAGTGCGGGGAATTCAAGGAAATTGATTAAATTAAGTGAAATTAAATTATTTGTGTGTAAAGCATATTTATTTATAGCAAGATAACGTTTGTCCACCAACACTACACCAACAAAAAAAAACAATTATCACAAAAAAATTGATATTTCAGTATACATATTTTATTAATAAACTAGCTTCTGCCCGCAGCTTCGCCCGCGTGAATTTCGGTTTTTCACAAATTCCGAGGGAATCGTGGATTTCCAGTTCCCGTTCCTGCTCCCACTCTCTTTTCCAACCTTTATACCTATTTTCAAGGAAGTATGCTATAGTAATCTACCTATAGCTGCAGCTATAGATTTCGGTTTTTTTATAATCCCGTGGGAACTGTGGATTTTCCCAGGAGTAGTAAGTAAGTAAGTAGCCTATGTGTTAAGTCAGGGCATAATCTCCATTCAAAATTTCAGCCAAATCGGTTCAGTAGTTGCAGTGTTAAAGATTAACAAACATACACATACACACACAAACTTTCGCCTTTATAATATTAGTGTGATTATTAATCATTCCACTACTTTTAAGTCACTACTGCAACATTTGTAGCAAAATTGGTAGCCTCACCCTAATACTGACTTGTAATCGAACAAAAAAAAAGATTCCAATAGTTAGCTTAATTAAAAATACATATTATAGTTTTTTATAAATATAATAAATCTTTGCCACGTCTATACATTGTATTTGAACTTAACGAGCTACGAGCATAATATATTTTACTTGCTTGGTCTGGTCAAAACTAAATTTGAAATAGATAGACTTATTGCCATTTACATTTCATGGGTTTTAAACGCTATTATTATTATAAATTAATTAATTTCAATTTTGACTTAATTTAATCTGATGAATTCCCCGCACTACGCAGTACTTGAGTTCAACTATATTGTCCCATTAGTTCAACTTTAAAAAAAACTAGATGCAGTTGAACTAATGGGACAAAAAAGTCTCACTAGTTCAACGGTTGAACTACTCAGTTGAACTAGTGGGAACTAACCGGGATATGTCACACAAAACAGAGGGTCTATAGTCTATTTTCAAGTTAATGTTATAATGACATTTCCCCAAATGTTAATTTCCAAATTAAATGACTGATTAAGCACAGTTAATGTTAGCTTGAAAGTGAAGTTCAGGGCTCAGAATAATAATAGCATATGAAGACAGAGAAGATCGCTAGTGTATGAATTAGTGTGTTTCACAAGTTGCGTAATAAATTAACTAAACAATAACCGCGATTGCGAAGATAAAACCAGAAACTGGATTAGTCAATATACACACGACACCCCAGCAGACCATTAATTAATTATTAATGCCGGCGACCTTGACAGCAAAACACGCGCTGTAAAAGCCTATACGCTCTACTGATACCGATATCAGTTGAGGATATACTATACTAGCTTATGCCCGCGGCTTTGCCCGCGTTCCCGCTCCCTTTTCCAACCTTTATACCTACTTTCAAGGAAGTTTGCTATAGTAATTTACTATAGCTGTAGATTTCGCTTTTTAGGAAATCCCGTTGAAACTGTGGATTTTTCCAGGATAAAAAGTAGCCTAT
The DNA here is from genome assembly GCA_920104075.1 of Melanargia galathea. Lineage (NCBI taxonomy): Eukaryota > Metazoa > Arthropoda > Insecta > Lepidoptera > Nymphalidae > Melanargia > Melanargia galathea. The sequence goes on along the minus strand of OV049857.1, from coordinate 21,258,329 downwards.
GTGTTAAGTCAGGACATAATCTATCTCCATTCAATCCAGCCAAATCGGTTCAGTAGTTGCGGCGTTATAGAGTAACAAACATACACACAATACACACAAATTTTCGCCTTTATAATATTAGTGTGATTAACAATGCGCTCCGGCTTCGCATGGGTAAAAATACCCTACTGTCCTCCCATATAATACTTTCGTTATATCTCAAAGGGATCAGGCAGCGTTTTATGACAGCTCCCAGGTGGTTTGACTTTTTCCGATATTTTAATACTATAAAGGCAAAAGTTTCTCTGTATGTGTGTATGTTTGTTACTCTTTAACACTGCAACTACTTAACCGATTTGGCTGAAATTTAGAATGTAGATAGATTATTCCCTGGAATAACACATAGGCTACATTTGTATCCCGGAAAAAGTGTTCCTGTGGGACTTATAGATACAGACTTTCAAAAACAATGGCGCTGATTGTTCTTAGGTACCTACATCACGCTCACATAACATATTATTGCAATAGTATGCTGTCGTTGCATGCATTTGTATTCTTTCGCATGAATTTGCTGTCGTTCTTTTTGCTAAGGTATGTAGGTAGGTACTCTTAGAAGATTCTGTTCAACTATTTTTATGTGTACAAACTTATTAACCGTTGGAAATATCGCGGGGCGCAGCTAGTTATCTTCATATTTCAACCAATTTACACAGAACCTTAAATTATGCACCTAAATCTTCCTCATGAATCACTCTGTCTATTGGTGAAAACCGCATGAAAATCCATTCAGTGATTTTTAAGTTTATCGCGAACAGACAGACAAACGTGGCTGGGACTTTGTTTTATAATATATAGTGATAATTTACTAACCGTTACGCTTGAAGATTTATAGCTCTCATGATCTGTTTGGTTTTTCCAATAATATAATCTATAATATAATAAAACTGTAACAGATCCAATTCTGTACATTGAAGATATTTTGAAAATTTTTATTGGAGGGCACTCTATAATCGATACTGAAGCCAAAACTGCAATTTGTTTCATTTTTGTCTGTCTGTCTGTCTGTCTGTCTGTCTGTCTGTCTGTCTGTCTGTCTGTCTGTCTGTATCTTGGCCGCGCATCACGCCGAAACTACTGAATGGATTCGAATGAAACTTGGTACGATTTGAGTTTATACTCCGAGGTAGGACATAGGATACTTTTTATCCCGAAATTCAGCACGGTTCCCTTGGGAGAGGGGATGAAAGTTAAAACGTGTATTTAGCTGTAATTCATTAACGCGTTGTTCGATTTCACTCATTCTTTTTTTGTTAGAAAGGTAGTACTTTATATATTGTCCCGTAAATATTTCAAGGTCATAGGTTTTTTAGTTCAGAAATGACAGACATTACAACCCTCAGTATTGGGTTCAAATAACTTGGGACCCGGATCTTTGAACGTACGGCTTATTTAAAACTGGTGTGCGTTTAAATTTATGTTTGTCGGTCTGTCTATTTGTTCCAGCTAATCTTCGAAACGGCTGGATCGATTTTAATGGAACTTTCAATGTTATAAGGAGTAACTTAGGCTACATTTAGTTTAGGTACATAAAAGAAATATGAGATCCGATCCGATGCTATATAAAAACCTACTATACCTACGCGAACGAAGTTGCGGGGATCAGCTAGTACCTACTAATATTGCATATTGTACCTACTCGTGCTTTACATTTCGACTGCATCATAATCGTGTACAGCATCGTCATTACATTCCAGCAATTACAAGAGCCGAGTTTACTAGGTGCAAATGTGTAGAAGATTTAAAAACATAATCACAAAATACTTATCAAGCCATGATTTCTCAGAGAAGTTCCCATAGCTCATTCAAACAAACCTTTAGGTACGTACAGGATAAAAAGGAGCCAATGTGTTAAAGTTAGGGCATAATCTATCTCCATTCAAAATTTCAGCCAAATCGGTTCAGTAGTAGCGGCTTTATCTATAATATAATAAAACTGTAACAGATCCAATTCTGTACATTGAAGATATTTTGAAAATTTTTATCGGAGGGCACTCTATAATCGATACTGAATCCAAAACTGCAATTTTTTTCATTTTTGTCTGTCTGTCTGTCTGTCTGTCTGTCTGTCTGTCTGTCTGTCTGTCTGTCTGTCTGTATCTTGGCCGCGCATCACGCCGAAACTACTGAATGGATTCGAATGAAACTTGGTACGATTTGAGTTTATACTCCGAGGTAGGTTATAGGATACTTTTTATCCCGAAATTCAGCACGGTTCCCTTGGGAGAGGGGATGAAAGTTAAAACGTGTATATAGCTGTAATTCATTAACGCGTTATTCGATTTCACTCATTCTTTTTTTGTTAGAAAGGTAGTACTTTAAGTATTGTCCCGTAAATATTTCAAGGTCATACGTTTTTTAGTTTAGAAATGACAGGCATTTATTGGGTTCCAATAACTTGGGTCCCGGATCTTTGTACGTACGGCTTATTTTAAGCTGGCGTGCGTTTAAATTTATGTTTGTAGTTCTGTCTATTTGTTCCAGCTAATCTCCGAAACGGCTGGATCGATTTTAATGGAACTTTCAATGTTATAAGGAGTAACAGGCTACATTTAGTTTAGGTACATAAAAGAATTATGGGATCCGATCCGATCCTATATAAAACCTAAAAACACGCGAACGAAGTCGCGGGGGTCAGCTAGTAGAGTAATAAACACACACACACACACACAAACTTTCGCCTTTAGTGTGATTACTATAAAATTATATTAGGCAATTTTATTCTATAATAATTAATTGATATAACGTTTCAGATCTATTCCAGATAAAAAACAAACCTTTAGGTACCTACAAGGTTTGTTTTGTATGCGGCTGCACACGCGTTGAAGTCTATTGTTGTGCATTGAGAGTTTGATGAAAATTCTGTATCACCAACTCTACAGAGTTTAGTTAAATAGAACATCTAGTCCATCTTAATAAATTCTTTATATTATTAGGTACTTGATACAGCACAGTTACGGAAAAGAAATTGAAATCTTGTTTGTATAGAAACAGCTAATATTTAATACGCTAAAACCGGTTAAAGATAATAAGCAGATCCTGTTTAATGGAAATTGCTAGTTTGTAATTATCTTCCATGCGTGGTCGATTGTATCATTGTTATTTGTTTGACTGTTAGAGAGACGAAAATAAATTTAATTAAATAGAGGGAATTAAATATAAGTTCTAGCGTCTGCCCGCTTCTTAGCTGGCGTGATATTCGGTTTTTCACAAATCCCGAGGTAATCGTGGATTTCCGGTTCCCGTTTCCACTCCCTTTTCCAACCTTTATACCTAATTTCAAGGAAGTTTGCTATTCTACTATAGCTGTAGCAATATATTTCAGTTTTTTTTTTCAAAATCCCGCGGGAACTGTGGATTTTTCAGGATAAAAAGGAACCAATGTGTTAAGTTAGGGCATAATCTATCTCCATTCAAAATTTCAGCCAAATCGGTTCAGTAGTTGCGGCTTTATAGAGTAACAAACACACACACACACACACACAAACTTTCGCCTTTACGTATATAATATTAGCGTGATTTCTATAAAATTATATTAGGCAATTTTATTCTATAATAACTGAAAGTAACGTTCCAGATCTATTCCAGATAAAAATAAAAACTATAAACAGTTCAACGTTGAAACATCTGTCAAATTGACAGTTATCAAGTAGAAAAAAGCTCAAACTTGCAATTAACTATTTCCCAGTGCCAGTGGACTCGTAATATACCTAACAGGGGAAAATCAAATTCAGGTAGGAATCATTACGTGTAACTCCATAATAATACTCCTCCATACAACTCCATATATTTTTCAGTTTTAGGTTAAGGCCTAGCCCGCACTGCGAAAAATCACGCGATATTTTTCGCAAAATTCTGTGACATATTATGGAAATGTATGAAGCTACACATACTTGCGATGTAAAATTCGTGAAAAAATATATTAAAAAAAACCGGTCAAGTGCGAGTCAGCCTCGCGCACCGAGGGTTCCGTACTCCAGAAGTATAAGTACAATCTGTTTTTCATTCGTTTGTCTTAAAAGGTAAGGTGCTAATTAAGCTAGGCCTCTGAATTGTATGAGCGCTCATACAACTCAGAGGTCTATCTTAATTGGCTCAACTATGTATGTATGGGGACACCCTTTAATTTCCAACTTTTTTAGTTTTTCGAATTTTTCCTTCATTTGTGCTGTAAGACCTGGCTTTTTGCCAAATTTCGTAATTCTAGGTCAACTGTAACTACCATTTAGGTTTTCGACCCAAAAACTATAGGGTAGGTACTTCCGGTTGACCTAGATTTGTCAATTTTGGTCAAAAGCAAGGTCTTACAGATTAAGTAAAGGAAAAATTCCGAAAAATAAAAAAAGTTGAAAATTAAGGTAAATTTTGGTACTTACAAGTTTTCGTGAAAATCTAAATTTGCCCATATCTTTATATTGTGTGGACTCAGGACCTTAATTTATATACACCTAATAGGGACTATAGACCTTAGTATCTGGTATAAATTTCAACTTGCTAGGTCCACCCGTTCCTGAGAAAATCGGTGGTGACAGACGGACAGACAGACAGACAGACAAGAAAGTGATCTTATAAGGGTTCCTTTTTTTACCTTTTGAGGTACGGAACCCTAATAAGAAAAATAAACCGCGCGAATGAATTTTACAGTGCGAGCTAGGCCTCTTTAGGCTCTTTAGGCTCTCGCCCTATTTTCCCGTGTGATTTTTTATGCGTGACCCCTAAAGATAGTGTCATTAATACACGGGTCAATGTCATTTTGTAACGCGGTAAGTTGTATAATTACATGTCAGACCCCGCTATGCATCCTAAGCTATGTATCGTGATTATTGACCTAAATCGATAATTTAGTAATTTTCTACAACTAGGTTTATCATTTTAAATGCGTACATATTCGTATTTGACTTCCATAACAATCAACATTAGTTTTATAAATTAACTAGCTGATGCTCGCGACTTCGCCCGCGTGGATTCATACAAATCTCATACAAACATTCATCCCTCATTGAACCCACTTGGGGGTAGTTTTTCCAAAATTCCTTAAACAGGTATCTCTTTATTTTTAACTGAAAATCTAAATACAAATTTTCATGGATATAACTTGATAAATGACGTGAAAAATAATGGAGTCTCATACAAACCTTCATCCCCTATTTAACCAACTTGGGGGTAGAATTTTCAAAAATCCTGAAACACGTAATTTTTTATTTTTAACTTTCATGGATATAACTTAAAAAATGACGGACTTTCATACAAACATTCATCCCCCTTAGGGGTGGAATTTGCAGCAATCCTTTCTTAGTGTGTGCCTACGTCGTAAAAGGAAGCTACTTGAAAATTTCCTAGCTTCAATAGTTTACTGTGCGTTGAATAAAGCTCTACACATTTAAATAAAATTACAATAAACACACAAATTTAAATATTGTCTTTTATCCAATCAGCTTATCTGCTTAATCTGAAAACTTAACGTACCTATAAAGCTCTGATTTAAACTAGTTAACCTTTGCACAGCTGCTGTGGAGCAGGTAAAGGGTGTTAATTTCTTTTAACACAAAAAAATTACCAAATAGTAATCGAAAAACAATAATAATTAAAAATAGTAGGAAATAACGTCAGTCAACAATTAAGTATACTCAAGAAAACCATTACCTTAAAGAGAGCAAAAGTACTGTTCCACATTCGCTTACAAAAAAAGCACAGATCACGTCACTGTTCACAACTGTTATACAACACTGCGCGCGCGCAACTCGCGCGTTGGCTCACCACTGGAGCCTTCTCACCCGTTGGATGGCAAGTGAACGGTCAATGTTAAAGAAATGTTAACAAATTACAGAAGCCATTTAGTAATGGCTTCTTAGTAGGTACTGTTGTAAGTTTGGGTTACAACATTTGTGGTATTTAGTCAGGAGGTTAATTTGATTTACATAATGTTCGTTGAACTACCAATTACAATCACGCAAGATGAAAATAGATTAGTATAAGATGCTATAATTTTTATTATTATTGTGTGCTATGGTGAAAGAAGAACAATAAAGATCACAGTAGAAATCCTCCTCCTCCTCGCTTCGGTTTCCTCAATGCTGAGGGTCGTGACCACCACCGCGCATCAATAGTTTTTCTCGGACTAATGGACGCCATCTATTTCTGTCTGCTGCCGAGTGTAGAGCATCATATACTGTGCTTTCGAGAGTGGTGCGGATCTGGTCCGTCCGTCCGTACAGTAGAAATAAGGAAGCCTAAAAGTTCTTATGCATACGTGATATTATATACATTACTATCAAAATGTAGTCAGTCCAATTGGCATCTCCATCTGTAGTTTATTGATGCAGAGTCTCATTCATGATTTCAAAAATCTTTGAGGTCGTATAAAAATACAAGCACCTCGAAATCAGCCGTTTTAATTCATTTTATTATTCTCGTTACATTGTGATCGTAACGATAAATAAATAACGAGTCGTAGATTATGTCGATAAGGTATCCTATTTAGAACATTTAATAGTTCATCTTACATCTACATATTTACTGTAATCTGTTTTTTTTTGTATGTTTTTTTCACTTGTAGGCAGCATCTAGTATCTCATCATCATCACCTCATATTTCATCTTGTAGGCAGATCTAAGTATTTTGAAATATGAAACTTATAATTGCACATTTGCGTTTCTTCAACACTTTTCTTCCTTATTCGTGCTGTCTGCTTAATGACTTTCCATCTAAGTTATTATGTTCCGCACTAGAAAAATCTCCCATTGTTATGACACTAAATGAGAATGCTCGAATTATTATGGGTCTGATCATCAAGACAGGTGCCGAAAATTTGTTCTTGTTATTTTAAAATCCAAACTTGCACTTTCTTTATATTGTTTATATAATAAGTACATTGTGTTAGTACTTATTCTTACTCGAATTATTCCACTTATTATGTACAAGCGGACACCCGCGACTTCGTTCGCGTGGATATTGATTTTAAAAATCCCGTGGGAATCATTTTGTTTTTCCTAAGCTCCTTTGACCTCATACCTGCTAAAAACTGATAAGGGACCGTTCAGATAGACCGGCGCGGAGAGCAGAGCAAATTTTAATCGCATTTAAAATAGAATCTTAAGCCATTGAAATAAGGTTTATATTTACATTTTATCTTTTTTATGATAAGAGGATGCTCGAGGATGCTCCCAAAAGAGATAAAATGTAAAAATAAACCTTATTTCAATGCCATAAGATTCTATTTTAAACGGGATTAAAATTTGCTCTGCTCTCCGCGCCGGTCTATCTGAACGGTCCCTAAAAGTTCACTGGCGGATGTTTAGGTAGATCAAAATGTAAACATCCGCCAGTGAAAGTCCCATCAAAATCGATCCAGCTTTTCAGAGATTAGCCAGTAATCTTTAAAGTATCTCCTTTCTAACAAAAAAAGAATGAATGAAATCAGACCATGCGTTAATGAATTACAGCTGAGTACACATTTTATCTTTCATCCCCTCTCCCAAGGGAACCGTGCTGAATTTCGAGATAAAAAGTATCCTATATGTTACTCCATAGTATAAACTTAAATCGTGCCAAGTTTCATTTCAATCCATTCAGTAGTTTTTGCGTGATGCGCGCACAAACATACAGACAAACAGACAAACAGATAAACAGACAAACAGATAAACGGACAAACAGACAAAAATTTCATAAATAGCTTTTATACGTTCTATTACTTATCCCTAACATCCCCCAGTTATTATTTTGCAAAAATCTTTAATGTACAGATAGGGCAAGTCTACGATTTTATTATATGTATAGATAGATAGATTTCATTTTAAAAACTAAATTTCAAATATAAAGTATTCTTTTTTTTTTCAAAGTGCATATTTCGTATCTGACAAAAGGGGGACGCGAGATGATGCCATAGGATATTGGTGTTCCGTTCTAGATTCTACGTGTAAATAGTAAGTAAAACCAGAACGTTGTCGCTGCAAAATTATGTATGCGACACACTCGACTTTAGAAAACAGAGAATATTATTCATTTACGAGTATTGGTTTCTACAAATTTCTTAATGATATGGTATACAAAGAGAAATATATTTTGATCTTTATTCCCCGACCCTTTTCCCATTTCAATCATTGGATTGAAATGGGAAAAGGGTCGGGGATAGCGAAAAATATTTAACGTGCAAAGAAATAAATTATAACGAATATGTCTATTTGTTCCATACCTTTTAAGGTTCCTCTACGTCTGTTCGAAAGCAATAATCTCAATGAATGATTATAACTAAAAGTTTCATACTCATACCTACCGTACATAACATGTGCAATATCCAAGCGTATCAGCTAGTGTTTCCATAAATCTTAAGGGCCTGTTGGCCAACCGATAGGTCAGAGTGTTGCATTCAGCGTACGTGCGCCGATACGCATAAACGTTTCTTTCCCTCGCCAGCCGTGGGTGCCGGGTGGTGACTGGTGTGGCAACGGTATAATGGTACGGTTAGCCTTGAGGGACCTTTGCCACATAATAACACTTGAATTTGCATGGATGTTAAATAAGCGTTGCTTTGCGCAAGTTTCATCTCGTTATTATTATAACATTTTAATAGTTTGGTTAGAGCCACTCACAATAGTGATAAAGACAAGCTATACTAGATCGAAAGGTAAATAGGTATATAATCGAACGTGTCTTCTATATCTATATCTATATACATACATCCTACATATAATAAAATCGTAGAATTGTCGTATCTGTACATTGAAGATTTTTGCAAAATAATAACTGGGGGCTGTTAGGGATAAGTAATAGAACGTAAAAAAGCTATTTTTGAAATTTTTGTCTGTTTGTCTGTATGTTTGTGCGCGCATCACGTAAAAACTACTGAATGGATTGAAATGAAACTCGGCATGATTTAAGTTCATACTATGGAGTAACTTATAGGATACTTTTTATCCCGAAATTCAGAACGGTTCCCTTGGGAGAGGGGATGAAAATCAAAATGTGTACTTAGCTGTAATTTGTTAACGGATGGTTCGATTTCATTCATTCTTTTTTGTTAGAAAGGAAATACTTTAAAGATTTCTGGCTAATCTCTGAAAGGCTGGACCGATTTTGATGGGACTTTCACTGGCGGATGTTTACATTTTGAGCTACCTAAACATCCGCCAGTGAACTTTTGACAGTTTTTAGCAAGGCATGAGCTCAAAAGAGCTTAGGAAAAACAAAATGATTCTCACGGGATTGTTCAAAAGCAGTATCCACGCGAACGTAGTCGCGGGTATCCGCTTGTAGAGCATATTAATATACTTTACATTTTTGCTAGCTTGTGCCCTCATTTCGATTGATCGATTGATCATCTTAAAATGACAACTTGTGGACTGTGGCGATCGCCACCTCTATCTCCTTTCTAACAAAAAAAGAATGAATGAAATCGTACCACGCGTTAATGAATTACAGCTAAGTAAACATTTTGACATTCATCCCCTCTCCCAAGGGAACCGTGCTGAACTTCGAGATAAACAGTATCCTATATACACAACAGACAAACACATACACACACAGACACGTCAAACTTATAACACCCCGTCGTATTTGCGTCGGGGGTTAAAATGTGTCAAGTCAGAATACGCTACTCGTTTCCTAATGTTGATAAGTTATTTCATATGCGAAAGCGAAGCTATTTCGTCACACGTCTAACGAAACCGCCTCAAGGTCTACCCTTGCCGTGTCCGTGATGTAACATGTCACCCATCTCTCGATGTTTTCTATGAACATCATTTAAAAAAATTACAAACTATTGTTTGAATAAAATTATTTATTATCTTTAAGTCATTTATGTGTATAAAGAGGTTATGAATCGCACCTGCTTACTAGTAATTATATCTATCTATTAACAAATAATTTTGTGAATGTTAATTTACAAAATATAGGAAAAGAAAATAAAAATGGCTGGTAATGGTAATGATAATTAAATTATTTTAGTTAGATCCACTTAATTTTTGTGCACTTTTGTTAAAAAAAAGTGCTTAAATTAAACAATTACAAGAATTACAAGAGATACAAAAAAGGTAAACAATAATAATATCGTATTATTTTAAAAATTAAGCTTCTGTATGTACTAAGTATTTTCAATCGAAATGTGCTACTAAATATAATTACATTGATATTATGCAACACTTATCTAATACTCCTTAAAACTTAAGACGCTTTAGTCCTAATTAAAAACTTTTCTCAGCAAAAGTAGAAGATTGTCCTATGCTGATATTATAAAAGTAAAATATTGATGCTTATAATTCATCTTTGCTCTTTCCGTATTGCTTCTTAATAATGTCAACAGCCTTTTGAGCAACTGCCAAAGTTGCAGCCATAGTATTGCCGCTCGGTATAATAGGCATGATACTTGCATCCACTATCCTGAGATTTCGCATGCCATTAACAAGCAAATTGCTGCCTACTACAGAAGAATCATCATGTTGAGGCCCCATTTTAGTTGTCCCAACTGGATGGTATACTGTTGTAGCCATGTGTCTTATGTAACACTCCCAATACGCTTCGGTGTTAAATATATACTTACTACAATTTTTTAGCTCGATATTCAGTAATTCCATTCCCAGTCCCTTAAAAGTCGCAGTTTCTTCAAGTTTATTAACAAAATTAATTGCCTTTATAAAAGAAACTAAATCGTCGGGATGCTGGATATAATTAGCTTCAATTATAATTGGTTGCGATAAACCAGATTTTGCAAGAAATATCTCACCTCTGGATTTCGGACGTAGTAATGTAGGGTAAATACCCAACATATCATTTTCGTAATTCAATTCTTCTATTAGTTTTATGATTTCATCATTGTAGCCTACACCCTCAAGGTAAGGTTTTAACACAAAACTGTCATTTTTGGTAAAGAATGTGTAATGAAATTGTATGTCAGGGTAGTCCAAATTATTATTATTGGTATTAATAAAGTTCATATAATCAGTTAGTCCAATATTAGAGAAAGGTCCCGTTCTAGTTAGCATATACTGAAGCAAAAGTATATTTATGAGGTCACGTGATATTTCTCTTTTGATATTTGTTTTAAAAAATAAAGGAAAAAACAAATGGTCTTGTAAGTTTTTTCCTACTGGAAGATTTAAAACACAATCAATGTTCATAACTTTAAGATGTTCTTTCGGTCCTATTCCAGATAACATAAGCAATTGTGGTGTCGCAATTGACCCAGCTGCTAAAACTACTTCTTTGCGGGCTGTGATTTCCAAAGTAATTCCATTATTATGTCTTATTTGAACACCAACCGCTAGTTTAGTTTTCTTATTTAACTTCACTTTTTCAACTTTTGTGTTCTTCATAACTATTAAATTGCTAGTATTTTTGAAATAAATTTTAGCTGTGTTCATACGTTTACCATTTTGCGTAAGTATACGAGCCTTTTTAGTTCCAATTAGCGCTTCATGGTTGATGTAATAATTAGCAGTAAAGCCTAATTCTTTCCACGCACTATCAAGAATTTTATACCATTCGTTTTCATATTCAGGGAATTCGCTGTCCGTTATATTAAATAGTTCCTCTTGTTTTTCGAAATATTTTACCAAGTCATCGTAACCCCAACCGGGATTTCCTAATTTTTCCCAATCCGAGTAATCTTTAGGATGACCCCTGAGATAAATCATAGCATTTATTGAACTTGAACCACCAAGACCTTTTCCTTTACTCCATATACAACTATTGTTTCTAAAACCCAAGCAGCTATTTCCATCTGGGTGAGTTTTATAAAGCCAGTCGTAACTTGAATTTTGATTTAAAACTAATAATGCTGGAACCTTAAATTTAAAAAAAAAAATGTGTTATAATCTTAGATATTTATTTAGTTAAATAGGTATACTTAGAGTGTTTCATTTATCTGAAAAACTATGGAATATTTTAAACAAAACGAAGTATAACAAAACAGTTTTTTTCATTTTTATTTCCTTATATTGTTCTCTTAAAAAGAAAAAGGTCGCTATAACAGTTTTTATATATTTCCTTTAAAATGTTCCCATACCGTCCCAGTTCAATTAAGCACACTGTAATTTAAAAAATACCTCACCTCACTGTCAATTCCAGGGTCTTCGCCTGCTTCAATAAGTAATATCGACCAAGTAGGATAGATATTAGATAATCGGCTGGCAACTAATGATCCAGCAGTTCCTGCCCCGACTATTATGAAGTCATATGATACACCTAAAACAATGTTGATTTATTTAAATTACACTGTCATATTTTGTCAATTGGATTATTGTTTTAATACATGTAAATCTTCTATTATAGCCCGGTCAAAATAGACATTTCAATTAACAGTAATTCCGACAGTTTTAGAATGGGAATATCTTAGGAATGGTGCTTCTTAGGAAAATAGTACAATGAATATTTTTGTAGATAATTTTATGATCTACAATCTTTGTTTGAACTATATTTTCATAAAACTTACCGTTTTCGAGAAAAATCCAAAAAACTGAAAATTTTGACTTTGACCTTGAATAACTTTTTTAGCAGATATGGGATCAATGGGGACTTTTGACACTTTATTCCAATTGGTGTACCCAAAGACTCTACTGAAATTCAGCTCTGTCGAAATTATTGTTATTTGATAACTATTTTTATATCTAATTTGACCGGGCTATTTGACTATTTGAGTCCGTGTCTATGTGGTTGTTACATTTGCACGGCTCAACCACTGAACCGATTTTGAGGATATTTGGCACAACTATCATATAACTTGCATCTTAGACAAATAGGATCCTAGTAGTCCATCGAAATGTTACAATTTAAGGTCCGAATATTGCATTTTTTAGAGGACGCAATTTTATTTTTGGGACATGTGTGGGGGGTCAATAGAAACTTAACCTCAAGTTTGTGGGGTCGCCACCCTTGTCCCCCGGCTGCCATCTTGGAAAAAGGGGTGAAAACACTTTTTTCGCGATATCTCGGAAACTATGCGTCTTACAAAAAATTCGTAAAGAATAGCAAAGAAATAGCAATTTTTTTTCCACACATGTCCCAAAAATAAAATTGCTTCCTCTAAAAAATGCAAAGCTTATGTAACATTTTAATGGACTAAAGGGATCCTACAAGATTTTTAAAATACCGAAATCAACGCAGATGAAGTCGTGGGCAACAGCTAGTATGGATTTTAATACTACAAATAATTTACGTGTGAAAATATTATACTTACTAGATCCTTTTTCGATTACTTCGTCAGCACTATCCCGAGGCCAGTGATAATCATCTAAGATAGTGCAATGGGCCGCAACTACTGCAGTCACAGCTTTAAGGAATAGCTCACCGGTCATACCAGCAAACGGCGTCGGACATGTCGATGTTATATGTGATTCTAGCGCTTGCATATTTCTCCGAGCTATTTGCTAATTTGCAGTAGCAATTTTCGAATTTTATTGAATGAATAGAAATCCAAGATATCCAATACACTCACAGGTACTTATGTTCTTTGTAAGGTGACATGTGAGATAAATGATTCAAATCAGTGATTTGCTAGCGATCTTATAAAATAATTGTTAACGTGATATCATATAACATAATACTTGTATCAATGTGATACTTTGAAAGGCGATATGCAATAAAACACTATAACTTTTGTATTTGTATAATTTTTATCGTAATTATTGAAAAAAATCACTTATTTTTACATATTTTGAATTATAGAATAGTGGTAAGCATGTTTGACTGCAGATCACGGTTCTGGGTTCGATTCCTGAATCGGGCCAAAAATTATTAGACATTGGGTTTTTCTGTCAAGAAATTCTCAGTGTTAGCCTAGAGGTGGTAGGCGGTTTTTAAAACCCGTGCCTTGGAAAGCACGTTAAGCGTTCGATCTCGTCTTGGTTTCTTGCTTTGACTTGTCAACTTTATGAGTGATATATTTCGTTAAATAAGGAAAAAGTCTTGTAATTTCTGTAAATATATCTGGCTTTGACGCTATTTCTGCTGCATTTCTGTATTGAATATAGTTTAGATTAGTTAAATCATAAGATTCCACGAGAGGTTGTCCAAATTTTGAAAAATAATTGGATGCTGCGACCCAGTCATCTTTAATCATATCTGATGCCTTTTCGGCTATCATTATAATAGGTGCGTTAGTATTGCCATTAACTATTGTCGGCATTATGCTACCATCAATTACTCTTAAATTTTGTATACCGTATACCTGGAATAAAAATATTTTTAATTTTTTTTCTTAAATCATTCTATATAATTTCGTTGGTTAAAAAAATAATATTTCAAAAATACTCACTCGCAATCTGGGATCGACTACTGCATAAAAATTATTTGCTGGTCCCATAGCACAGGTACCCACGGGATGATAGATTGTCAACGAATGATGACGAGCTTGACACTCCAAATGTTCGTCAGACATCAGGTCATGTTCTGAACAACCAGGGTTGCGATTAGGATTTGGTCTGGCATTTAATTCTTTAAGAGCAGGCTGATCTATTAAATTATGAGCGATTCTAGCGCCGTCTATCTGAAATTTTATTTTGTTTTTGATTTATATTGCATAAAACATAAACTAAATATGATGAAACCTGAATACATTATGAGAAAATCTATGAAACTACTAGTGTTACTAAGCTGTGTTATTATTACATAGCACATTTTTATTACTTACCATTCTTAGCATATCATCTGGATGTGAATAGTAGTTTGGATAAATAAGCGGAGGTGAATAAGGATTTGCGTCTCGTAGTTTAATATATCCTCGGCTTTTAGGCCTAAGAAGTAATGGTACAATGGAAAATGAAGGTTGGTATAATATATCTTCATACAACTCGGCATAAGTTTCGTCTGAGAGACCATTAGCACGCTTTCCAAATATACCTCCGTCCATATTATCGGCGGTAGGTGCTATAAAAAACTGAATATCTGGATAATCCTCAGCAGGATCCTGATATTTAGAGTTAACAAAAGCCATTGCTTCGGCTTCCATCATACTGTACAGGGGGCCATTTTTATTAAGTGCAAAGTCAACAATACTGCCAATAGTCATAATGCTGTTTAAATCAAAACTGTAATCTGAACCGTTAGTATATGGGTTGTCAAATAAAAAAGAATGGCCACCCATAGCTACATGATCCTGAAGATTTTTACCAACACCAGGTAAATGGGTTACAGGAAATATGCCGAGCTCCTTCAGTTCTTCTCTGTCACCAACACCGGATAGCATTAGAAGCTGTGGAGATTGAATAGCTCCGGCTGATAAAATAACTTCTTTTGTAGTTTTAATTATTCTTGATTTTCCATGTTTTATAAATTTTATTCCGTACGCCTTTTTGTATTCATCAATTAGAACTTTTTCTACTACTGAATGTACGCTTACGTGAAGATTGCGTCTTTTTGATGCAGGTCGAAGATAACCTTTTGCCGTACTGCATCGAAGCCCATTATAAAGAGTAGCATGAGATTTTGTAAATCCGGTCTGGAATTTGCCATTTACGTCTAATATATTATATCCAAGTTGCTGACCAGCTTGTAAAATTCTGTTTGTTATAGGTTGTTCGAATTTAAAATATTCCACAGAAATGGGACCTCCGGTTGAATGATACGGGTCATATTGGTACTCAGGAATTCTCATATCTTCTGCTTTAAGGAAGTATTTTAAGATATCTTTGTAAGCCCAACCTTCGTTTCCTAAACTTTCCCAATTATCATAATCTTTTTTGTTTCCACGTATGTATAACATTGCATTTAAAGCACTCGATCCACCTAAAACTTTACCCCGCGGCCATCTACATCTGTTATCTACCATACTCAAACAAAATTCACTGCTAGGTTCTGTCATAAACTGCCAGTCTATTGCGGATGTTTGCAGAACTGGGAACAATACTGGCACATCAGATAACACGTTTTCATCCTGACCTGCCTCTACCAAAAGAATATTCCATTCCGGATTTTCCGACAGCCGATTGGCCACTACTGATCCCGCAGAACCAGCGCCGATTATAATGAAGTCGTAATAATCGTACAGTTCGTCGAACGGATGATCTCGGACGCGATTTCCTGCATCTTCAATATCTGGCCTATAAATATGAATCACCATACGTAGCACTATCAATGATCCAAGTCCTGGTAGAAGTGCAAATAGGATTCTTGTATTAGAAACGATGGGTTTAATGGAAAACGAACCATGCGTTGCCATAATAACTGATACACTATGGCAGACACCGGAGTAACAAAACTTCCAATCACAACTAATGAGTGAAATCCCAATTTAGCTGATTCTGTAAATAATTTATGTTACAGCACGTCTGCGTCGTCACGTAGTATTTATGGTACGGCAGCCGCCGAACAAAATTTTTAGTGATTAATAACAAGCTGAAGTTTCGTGAGTAGGTTCGTTTCGACGAGACGATCAACTTTTTTATCTATGAAAATTCTCGATGGAGGTAGCTTCTCGAGTGGGGAGGTGTTAAAAATTTCGATTCGCTCAGATGGGAAATCGTTCTACTTTTGTAGGCCATTTCATTATAGGTAGTAGGTCAAGTATTTATTAGGCTGCATACAAAAAATCAGGTGGTTATTAATAATATTCTACAGCGTCCTCCACTCCGAATATTTCCAAATAATGAGGTTATAAAAATGATTAAACATTATTTATAACTAGCTGATTTTTTGTATGCAGCTTAGTAAATACTTGTATAGTGAAATGGCTACATAGTCCTACAAATTTAGTGGAACGATTTCCCACCCGAGCGAATCGAAATTTTTAACACCTCCCCACTCGAGAAGCTACCTCCATCGAGAATTTTCATAGATAAAAAAGTTGATCGTCTCGTCGAAACGAACCTACTCACGAAAATTCAGCTTGTTCTTAATCACTAAAAATTTTGTTCGGCGGCTGCCGTACTATTATTATTCACAGAGTAATGTCCAAAATAATTTAATTAAATTCATTCTTAAAATTACTTTATACAACTACTATCAATAAATAGTATATGCAAATAACACTGTATTTAAAATATCTATTTAAGTATCAGTACTATTTTTATATATGAGGCATTACCATAAACCGCTGAATATCTATATCGTTATTAAAAACAACAGTATTTTTCGTAACATATTAAAGACAGAAATAGTAACAATAAATAAAATTAATGTAGACATCTATACAAATAAATAAATTGAAATATGATGTAACTGTAAATAACACGTTATAAAATCGGTTTTTGACATATTTGTTTGTTCGTATGTCGGTCCGGGCTAATCTTCGATTGGAGCTTCTGCAAACCTATTTTATAACGGGACTTTCGCAGGAGACTATGGCAAGAGTCTAAAAGTATCTAGGCTTCATTTTCTAGATTTTGAAAATTTTTAATGCACGCTGATGAAATCACGCGCAAACGCTAGCTTAGAATAATATTTCTCTGTTATAAAACTACTCTACATCATGTCGTTAACGTCAGCAGATATTGCCATCAGCTATTTTAACGCCTTTGTAAATTTGTGCACGTTTTTGAGGTTTGTCTGTTTGATAAGTTTAGAATATAAGTATTTTTGACAAACAACATGGGATTATCTGAATGTCTACGATTAATTAAGGAATAAAACAACCATAATTTAGTATGCCAAATTGTATATTGTATTTTTTTTGGATCACTCTTTGATTAAACGCATACTTTCGTGTGATGCCTTACAAGTAAAATAAATAAATAAATAACATCATTACTTTAAAGTAACTATTTACAATTCACTATGCACTACAAGGAATATATTGTTTGTACTTCCTCTAATACACATAATATCTTGACATTCTACGTTTTAGCCAAAACTCTTTGATCATATCACTGCCCTTCTCTCCAATCATTATAATAGGAGCATTTGTGTTACCACTCACTAAATTTGGCATAATACTCCCGTCTATCACTCTGAGACCTTTTACACCATAAACTTTGAGTTCAGGATCTACAACGGCCTCCGGATCCCAATAAGGTCCCATTTTAGCAGTGCCAACCGGGTGATAAATTGTGCAAGTATATTGTCTAATCATACATTCCCAAAATGTGTCTGTGAATTTCGGAAAATTGCGACACGCTGGAAATACATGATTATTAAACACAGATGCATATTTTTGAAAGGATTTCGTTCTTGATAGAGCAAATGCAATTTTTACTCCTTCGACTAGAGTATTTACGTCTCTTTCATCAGTTAAGTAGTTTGGGTAAATATATGGATAATCGTATGGATTTGCGCTTCTTAACTGAATATAACCTTTGCTCTTTGGACGGAGCAGCATAGGAATTATGCTCCATACATCTACATTATGTATAGGTTGAAATACGGTGTTATAGAATTTTTCAGTCAATCCGTGTATTCTGCGTAACTGACCGCCGCCATCAGAATTAGTTGCTCCAGATATAAAATGAAATTCTATATCAGGGAAATCATCTGAAGCATTAACATACTTTGTGTTGACAAAAGCTAAACCCTCAACACCGCCCATAATCGTAAGTGGTCCCTCGCCCATTACTGCATACTCCATTAGTGTGCTCACAGTATGAAGTCTATTTTCAATTATTGAAATTGGTTTGTTTATCATAAAGGCTAACCCACCTAAACCAATATGATCTTGAAGATTTTTACCCACTTGAAGATTTTGAATTAAAGGTATTCTATGCTTAGCTAACTCTTCTTCTGGACCTATGCCTGACAGTAGCAACAATTGAGCGGAATTTATAGTTCCGCCAGATAAAATTACTTCTTTTCTAGCTCGAATTCGATAAACCATTTTATTTTTTATATATTCAACTCCAAAAGCTATTTTTGTTCTTGGATCTATCATGACTTTGGTGACAAAAGAGTTCATAGAAATGTGAAGGTTTCTTCGATCCTTAGCAGGTCGCAAAAATGCTTTTGCAGTTGAACAGCGACTACCCCGTCGAATCGTACCCTGAGCTACCATAAAGCCAGTTTGGTTCTCTCCGTTTATATCTCTATTCAAATATCCCATTTCTAAACCCGCATCTATAAAACTCGATACAAGAGGAGTATGATAAGGTGCTTCAGAAACTGTCAAGTACCCTCCGGTACTGTGATATGGCGTTTTGGCTAAATAAGGATTCTGATTATCTTCAGACTTTTTGAAATAATACAAAACATCGTTATAGCTCCATCCTTTGTTTCCCAGTGATTCCCAAATGTCATAATCTTTTTTGTTGCCTCTCAGATATAACATATAGTTCAGTACAGAACTTCCACCGAGCACTTTTCCCCGAGGCCAGTTGCACCGACTGCCTTCCATTGCTGTAACAAATTTTTTTTTATTTTTTTTCACTATGTGAGTGCCAAAATTTTGTTTTTTAGTTTAATGTTTTAAATAGAAGCTAACTAGTTCACAAATGGCGTATATTATATAAATTATTCTTTGCATCTAAAATGTTTGTAAACGGATCTTACCTAAGCAACTGGTGCTCTGAGGTTCTGTCTTATACTTCCAGTCCAGTTTGCTAAGCTGTAGGTATCCTGCCAGAAGAGGAACATCGGATATTTCCGTTTCATCTCCACCTGCCTCCAACAAAAGCACCTTCCAGTACCCAATTTCGGAGAGACGATTGGCCACTACAGCTCCTGGAATTCAAAATGGTTCAACTGGTTAATAACCATTTAGCCGTTTCGAAGATTAGCCCGGCCAAACAGACGAACAGACAGACACATAAACAGAAATTTAAATTCGTTTATTTGGGTTACGCTTTCGTTCAAATAATCATATGAGCGTAATAGAAGGCAGTTATTTCGAAATCGACACTTTAGTGGTTATTTAGGTATTTGTATAGAATATACTTACTCACCAGCAGATCCAGCCCCTACTACGATGAAATCATACTCGGAAAGTAATTGTGAGTCCGGCACGTCGGCCGGTCTACCCTCGGGATCCGTCTGGTCGTACTGGTAATAAGCTATCGCCGCAACCAACATTGGGATGAACCATGCTACCTGAAAACATGTGCAGAATCGTAAACTGTTATTATTTAATTCACAAGACTTTTGTAATACACTTTCATTATGAAAAAGAAAGTTACTTGGTTTTTCTGTCAATAAAATTATCATATTTTATTATTGTGCTAGTTACACACAATGGGACATGTCGAAGCTCGAAGTCTATGAAAAATGAGTAGCCGTGCAATTTACAATAACCATTTCTTCCTAAATAATGATAAGCAAGGCAAGGCAAGATAATGTGAAATGTGAAAAAACGCGCTAATGTGAAAAAACTCTTGAAGAAATAAAGATAATATTGTTACCTGCGTACCTGCGGCAGCGATGGCCGTGCCTGATATCACGTCAGCCACTATCGAGCTCATCCTTCTGCAATCCGAGAGAATAACGTACATTAGATTTTATCTCAATATACGAGATATGAAGAGTTTTTCTTGTCTAGCTCGTAATATTTTTCCTTTACAATTTGTACGTTTAAAAAGTACAGAAAGTAGATTAAACAACATGAAAGTAATCAAAGAGTTAATCAAAAGGACAGATCTTGCGATTGTTTAATTTATTCAACCATTGAATTACATAAAGGTGCGTCCAGACTTGAACATTTCACCGAACCGAACTGCGAACATTTTCGCCGAACTGTTACGCAGTAACCCATCTCAAGCGCTCCAAGCGCGCCGTCCACATTGAGCGTAACAAGTTTGCCGAAATGTTCGCTGTTCGGTTCGGTGAAATGTTCAAGTCTGGACGCACCTTAAGCTATTTTAGAAAGGTGGAAGTTCTTATGTCTCTGATTACAATACGATCTTATGTCCGCTGTACTTTAGGTTGGATAATGGTTATTTTCAATGTAAATGTTCTGTTTCGGAGACAGTTTGTCCGTTCGCGTTCATATACGAATATTTTACTCAAAACCCGTAGGTAAGTACTAGGCATTTCCTAATCCTATAAAGTAATTGAATGTACTAACATTGAACTCTGAACAGGCGTTCAGAAGAAGAACAGAAGAACGTTCGACTGCATTGACTTGCATTGCGAACTGTAGGGCTATTCTCTAAAATACCATCTCGATATCGAAGCTCACTCAAGTGAGATAACTCGCTTCGAAAGCAAACTCACTTCACCTTGGTTTGATATTCAGTGTGCTTAGTCTAAAGCGGAGCACTCGAAAACGAACTCGAAAACTATTGATCGATTTCAGAGTAAAATAGACCTAAAATGGCTTGTATTAAGGTTTGAGTTCGCCAATACATTCAGCATTCGAACAATGCTGAATGTATTGGCGAACTCAAACCTTAATACAAGCCATTTTAGGTCTATTTTACTCTGAAATCGATCAATAGTTTTCGAGTTCGTTTTCGAGTGCTCCGCTTTAGACTAAGCACACTGTAAACATCTGAAATACACTTGCGAAGTGAAGTGAGTTTGAGTGAGAAGACCTGTACTATCGAGTTTTACAGAGTACAAATTAGCAAACTCATCTCGAATTCACTCTCTATAATTCGAAAATGGCTTTACAGAATAGCCCTGCTGCTGCAGCATGGCGGGATGTCAAAGTGAACGCGTGTGAGTGTTGTAATATAAAGTATATATACGGAACTCGTCCGCAGTATGATCGCCTTCATGCAATCCCTGGTATTATCCCAGTCACTCATTCGTGCGTTGTACGCGTTAGTACGAATGTTGTTAAAAATTTTTTTTATTTTGCAAAGTTCGTCCTACACTTGATGGATTCGCATATTCGTGCGAATATAATAGACCTGCTTTATGACTTCTGGAAGCCGCGTCACATAAATAGATACGCGTCGCGCGTTTTATCCGCCCAAGCGTCCATGCTCGGTGATACAGGCCCGCGGGCTGCGATCCGTGACACATCTGACATCGCCTAGTAGTCTCGTCACGTCTCTGACATGTCGTAAGACTTTAGTGGCACACTTCCTTTGACCACTTCGGTCGTCGACTGACCTGTATCCTATATTATTCATATTATTTTCTCTTTGCTTTTGTTTAAGAGGCCGGTACCCGGATTCGTAATTTTTTACGAACTTTTGAACACCATAGTGCTTTAGATATAATGATTACTTTAAAAAAAATTATCAAATATTAAAGATCAATCCTTTTTTAATGGAATGTTGGGAATAAAATATTAATTTTATTAAAAAATATTATTCAAATCTTAATTCTTGCGGAAGACGTTTACTGATTTTACGCTTTTGAGTGAAACTTTCGTCACACATATAAGTACTAAAAATTGTAGAAAGCGACTGAAAAAAAATACTAATAGTATGAACACACTCTCAAAATTGGAATGTTGGAATTAGTTTTTCTATGTTTTATACAAATTTAGTAAATAAAAAAATAAAAACCGCACGTACGATTTATGAAAATTTAAGCATTAGATTAACCCCAATTTCTTTAATTTATCGCAATTTCACTAATAAAAAAAATAAATAGCGCGAAAGTTTAGGATTCATTTAGCTATAATTGTAAAAAAAAATAATCCAGAAACTATTTATATGACCAAAAAAAATTGTCAAAGTATCCTAAAATTTACAAATAAAATGGCACAGCAGACAGTACGAATGCCATACCGAGCTTAGCGCTCTTCGAGGGAGGACGTGTTGTTGCCCGACGCAGCTCACGCACACATGCAAAGCTGTGTAATGACTTGTCGTAAAACTCATAAAAGTTACATAGCGCAACCGACTCAGTTTGATGATTTGTACATAGGTTTTATTTCATTAGTGGTCCGATCTGATCCAATGCTGAGCTAATGCTATGTTTTGGTATAAGTATGTGTTGATATATGTATATATTGAATTGAAATATTTTTTGTATGACATAATAATAACATCTCATACTCGAAGTTCTTTTGGGACGAAAGAGGGGTTAATAGGGATGAGAATGAGGTGAATAGGAACGACTTATGGGTGAATAGGAACAGTTTTTTTAGAACAAACTGATACCAAAACTTAAAAAAGTCGACGCCATTTTGAAATTCTTTGTTAATTGACCGATTTCACTCAAAATCGATATTTAGAGCTCCCTGGGATCACAAAACAGGAAACTGTTACGAAAACTTAAAAAAGTCGACGCCATTTTGAAATTCTTTGTTAATTGACCGATTTCATTCAAAATCGATATTTAGAGCTCCCTGGGATCATAAAACAGGAAATTGTTACCAAAACTTAAAAAAGTCGACGCCATTTTTAAATTATTTGTGATTGTACTGATTTCGTTCAAAATCAATATCTGAGGATCCCTAGGATCACAAAACAGGAAACTGTTACCAAAACTTAAAAAAGTCGACGCCATTTTGAAATTCTTTGTTAATTGACCGATTTCATTCATCGATATTTAGAGCTCCCTGGGATCACAAAACAGGAAACTGTTACGAAAACTTAAAAAAGTCGACGCCATTTTGAAATTCTTTGTTAATTGACCGATTTCATTCAAAATCGATATTTAGAGCTCCCTGGGATCATAAAACAGGAAATTGTTACCAAAATTTAAAAAAAGTCGGCGCCATTTTTAAATTCTTTGTGATTGTACTGATTTCGTTCAAAATCAATATCTGAGGATCCCTAGGATCACAAAACAGGAAACTGTTACCAAAACTTAAAAAAGTCGACGCCATTTTGAAATTCTTTGTTAATTGACCGATTTCATTCATCGATATTTAGAGCTCCCTGGGATCACAAAACAGGAAACTGTTACCAAAATTTAAAAAAGTCGGCGCCATTTTGAAATTCTTTGTGATTGTACCGATTTCGTTCAAAATCAATATCTGAGGATCCCTAGGATCACAAAACAGGAAATTGTTACCAAAACTTAAAAAAGTCGACGCCATTTTGAAATTCTTTGTTAATTGACCGATTTCGTTCAAAATCGATATTTAGGCTCCCTGGGATCACAAAATAGGAAACTATTACCAAAATTTAAAAAGTCGGCGTCATTTTGAAATTTTTGTGATTGTACCGATTTCGTTCAAAATCAATATCTGAGGCTCCCTGGGATCACAAAACAGTAAACTGGTACCAAAATTTAAAAAATTCAGCGCCATTTTGAAATTCTTTATTAGTTGACCGATTTCGTTCAAAATCAATGTTTGAGGCTGCCTGGGATCACAAAACAGGAAACTGTTAACAAAATTTTAAACAGTCAGCGCCATTTAGAAATTCTTTGTCTCAAAAAAACAATGCTTATTACGATTTTCTAATATGATAAAAAGTTAGGGCCTGTTTCACCACCTTCGGATAAGTGTCAGATAGCTTATTCACAAGTTTTGTCTTTGTCACTTGACATAAAGTAAGAAAGTGACAAAACTTACGTTTAGTCTATTCGACACTTATCAGAAGGTGGTGAAACAGGCCCTTACATACCTAATTTTAAATAGTTAATGTCTTTAATAAAAAACACATAAAATAGAGTTCTATGAAAAATAAATTATTTTCCAGGATAAAAAATAGCCTTTGTCCACCTTCGGGATGTAAGCCATATGTGTACTAAATTGCATCAAAATTGGCTAAACAAAAATGTGTAAATCCTGGGCGAGTCAACTAGTACAAGAAAAAAGAATATAATAAAAACATCACGGTTTGAACACGAACAAATATTAGCTTAGCAAGTCAAGTCAACTCATCAAGTCTTTGGTAATAAAATATTATAGGTACTCGGGCCATTCTTGACAATAAATAAAAATTCGGTTACAAGAAGCAAATACGAATACAACAAGTGTTCCTGCAAGAATTGAGCACGTGCAAATTTTATTTATGACCTAAGATTAGCAACTGCATAGTAGATAATTGCACACCTGAGAGAACTTCTTTATCAAAACAACCTGTATACCTGAAATAACCAGATTAATCTATTGACCAATATAATAAGCATTGATCGTATAATCTTTTGTTTCGTTGCGGCGTGATTGAAGGAGAAACCAGCAAACCAATAAACTAATAAACAAACACACTTTCGCATTATAATATGGGTAGTGATATAGCTGTATTTAATTCTTACAGGTGTCATGTGTAAGTATAAACGATTACACAACATCTTGATAGTAATTATATACTTACCTAAATCGAACATTAAAAAAAAAGGAAATATATTAAAATATACTAAGATCTAAAATTTTATTTTATTAGCGCGTTGAATTTGGAACGCAAAGTATCAATATAGGTTAGTCCGACCGCTTTTAAGTATACCATGTCTTTGTGTGAGTGCAGCTTACGGTGCCATTGTGAGGTACACGCACACATTTAAAACTCGGCCCGAAACTCGTTGGTGCGGCTGGGAATACGGCCTCTTAACTTTCTTGAAGTATTTATTACACTATTTGACTTCAAAACTTAGTCACTGTATTTTTAACACTGTAAAAATGATGTACCTACCTGTATTTTTAAATGTACAAGAACTAATCATTGAATAAAATAACTAAATAATATACCTACTTGTGGACGAAGTTAAGTTGTCGTCGGCGTCTCAACTGATAGAAGTCCATTACTAGACAGACATAGAGGACCGCCACAAAATATGAACTTGTGCCGCTTGTATTCAGCAGCTGCCAGAGACTTAAGATCCTCCTAACTCAAGTATATATTTAACTAATTATATAAAACTGCTTTATAGCATAATACATTATTTTAATAGAGATTTTCACTAATCCGCTAATTAGTCATAGTTCCTCAATACAAAAGCAATATGATTGCCTGAATTGTAATAAAACCATAAATTAAGCCAATTACAACAATTACGATTATTGTAATGTGATAGTTCTGTGTTAGCTAAAGGTTTTATAGAAAGTGAGACTTCGAAACAATACGGTTAAACATAGATAGGCCGTAGATTGCGTGTGTGTGTGTGTGTGTGTGTGTGTGTGTGCGCGCGTTTGCATCCAGAATACTAAGTCGTTCCGGTGAAAATAAGTGTTATACAACTTACATTAAACCGGCTCGTTATGGATAATGATCGTGATGCGACGATTATATTATTGTATGATTGCCCTAGTTTTTATGAACTTGCGGATGAGTTTATGTATGCGTAACAAGATTCTCCCACCAAACATACAATTATATTTTCGGAATCTACGCAATTTATCTACACAAAGACAAAAACAAAGATTTGATATCAAACTCTATAGATTTATTTCAACATACTTCTTTCATAGGTATACGCATAGGTATATATTTTATACACCTTATTGGATTTGTCATGGCTTAAATAGCCTATGACACGCGGACACTGACGAAGCCAAGTCTATCTGTATGATATAGACTGTACTGATATACATACCTACCTATGATTACTCCTGTAGTCGGGTAATACATGGATTAATACTATTTTTATATGACATGCGCTCCCATCTATACAAACTGATGCTCTACCGTTATGTTTACGATTGTACAATGTACTGTACATAATTAATATACTCAACTAGCGGACCTGGCAGACGTCATCCTGCCCGGTGACATAACGACATCAACGCCACCTACCGAGACCCGATGGGTTACCTGTACCTACCCGGTAATTGTGTTTTCGAACCATCCAGGAACCATACATTGATAAAAATGAAAAATGCGATAAATGAAGAACCGCTCGACCTATTTTGTGCAAACATCATATAAACCATCTACTAAATAGTCCGAACAAAGCCTAAGCATTTGGTTTGGATAGGTGAGCCCGTTCTTGAGTTATAAAATTACAACGAAAAGTGGCTTTGATTTTTATATACCTATATATATATATAGATTATACGCAATTCTACGGTACATAATTTCTAAACTAAATTGGCATAGGTACCTATAGGTACATATTATCTTAAATTAGTGCCATCCTCTTCTCATTGTTCTATGAGAAAAATGATGGCATTACATTTAATTAAGAGGACTATGTACAACTGAATAAGCACGATTTGCCTACTTTACATATTTTAGTCCTTGACAAAAAGAGGATCTTTTTCTATGCTTCTAACGCTGGAATATATGTATGTCCTTAAACAGGTAGACTTATCTCGTTTTAAACCATAACAAAACAGTGAACAGACTACCGAACATAATAAGTAGAATAGAATATTCATGCAGTATTTGAGTTTGAGTTTTAGTAGAAAAGTCAGCAAATCTTACCTCTAATATCGAATGCTTTCACTTTGACCACATAACACTGAAGAGCACATAGTAAAAAAAATGTCGTAGGTACACAAAAACCGCGGCACATTGCAGTCACATTCCGTGCATTTGGTTCTCGTACAATCGGTCCACTTTCGCCGTTCAATGCATCGTTCTTGTTTTCGTAGGTAGGTACTTATATTTTTTGTTTTTGTCGACTGTGAGTGTCTTTTCGACCGGTCAAATTCGCGTGCGATGTGTAAGTAACGGACACTTTCTTCGAGAGTCGGAACTCAACTCCTTTCGCACGTAGGCCGTTATGTTGAATACCTGGGTGGTGGGAGTTCGTACCATTTTATTATCAAATGGGGTTTTTCACCAACTTTAATATACAAGGATGCTTAATGTTGAACGACACCATTTCCGATATTTAACTATTATACACGGTAGTACAATGTTTTTTTTATATTTCAATGAGCTGATGCCCGCGACTTCGTCCGCGTGGAACCATATATACATATCTCATACAAATTTTCAACCCCTAACCCCCTTAGGGGTTGAATTTTCAAAAATCCTTTCTTAGCGGATTTCTACGTCATAATAGTTATCTGCATGTCAAACAGCCCGATTAGTCCAATGGTTTGAGCTGTGCGTTGATAGTTCAGTCAGTCAGTCAACTTTTCCTTTTATATATTTAGAGAAGATAATGTAGTGAGAAGAAGAATAATGTTTTCTAGATCTTTTTCAAGTGGTCAGTAGTCCATTTTTTGGTGGTGGGGTCCATCAAAAAATGGGCGGCAGATGATGAATATGTCTATCCTTTTCGGATTAAAAAACTGTCACTAAGTATGTCTTACCCTAAGTATATGACTAGGCGAAGCTATTAGATAATACTAATTAATTATGCCATGTAATAATTTAAATTGCTGCGCTTTAGCCGCGAATGCATAACGATGACAACATTCTCTTTTGTTTCCTATAAATGTACTTGATTTACACTCCATAAGCTGCGCCTATTTTTGATTAGGAATTTGCGAGAACACTAAAGAATATAGATGATATTATTTTTATCTTGTCAAGGCTTTACGTAAGTAATAGTGAAAGTGCAGGAAGTGTCCCTATCGGTGGATAAACTTGTTGGTAGACATAGGGTTAAAGCTCTGGCTACTATGCGATCTCTCAGGTCGTTCCCACTAGCGAACCAGTTTAAACAAAATATTAGTTGCAGCGCAGTAAGTAGTATATTAGGGGTTCCGTACCAAAATGGTGTAAAGAAGTTCATCTATCATTAGTTATTATTTTATTTCAGTTAACTACTAATGCTATTGAATTGTTTGGAACAGTTTTAAATAATACGAGTACCTATTTGGACAACTTTATAGAAAATAAAAGATTTATAAAAAATATCTTTACAAAAAGGGGATCGTTTAAAGTGAGCTTACTAGATAAAGTGGGTTATCATATAAAAAAACTAACTTTTGCCCGCGGCTTCAACCCCGTGAGATTTAGTTTTTCACAAATCCTGAGGGAATTGTGGATATTCGGTTCCCGTTTCCGCTCCCTTTTCCAACCTTTATACCTACTTTCAAGGAAATTTGGTTTAGTAATCTACCTATTAGATTATTATAATATATAGCTGTAGATTTTTCAAACCCCGCGGGAACTGTGGATTTTTCCACGACAAAGTAGCCCATGTGTTAAGTCAGGGCATAATCTATCTCCATTAAATTCAAAATTTCAGCTAAATCGATTCAGTAGTTGCGGCGTTATAGAGTAACAAACATACACATATACATACACACAACCTTTCGCCTTTATAATATAAATGGCATGAAAAATGCCAAAAAATAACGCGTTGTAGCGCCCCTGGCATTCAATAGCTCCTTGCGAGTCTTCTGAAGTCGTCTGCCAACAATATTGCTAAGTATAATTCACATTAATTTATATTATGAAATTGTTTTCAGGCAGCTGCTTCGGATCCACTCAGAAGCGGACCATCGTTGGAGGTTGGGCGTGGGCATGGTGGCTAGTCACAGACGTGCAACGTATCTCCCTCGAGGTTGGTACAGTTTCTTTTTAACCCCCGACGCAAAAACGACGGGGTGTTATAAGTTTGACGTGTGTGTGTGTGTGTGTGTGTGTGTCTGTCTGTTCCCCTGTAGCGCTTCCCCTGTGTCGCTGTTCAAACAGGTGGACCGCGGTTTGTTTTGTTTGAAAGGTGAATTAGTCGAGAGTGTTGTTAGCTATGTTTGATTAAAATCGATCCAAGATGGCCGCTGCTACAAAATGGCGAATTACATATTTTATCACAACGCCCTCAATATGGGTATCAAATGAAAGGGCTTGACTAGTAGAATATCTCTATTGTAAATTCAAGATGGCCGTCGCTACAAAATGGCGAATGTCGGGGTTTTTTTTTTAAATTTTAATTTATACTTGTTATGTCGCTCTTTGATGTTGCACGCGGCTCTAACGTTACAAACCTTTATTTGTATTTCGCCTAATCTTTTTAAATAAATGTATTTGTCCTCGTGCATTATCTACCTATTTATTACTTTAGTCAAAACATATCACTTACCAACCCTTTAACGTTGAACTTTTTGTTGCAGTTGTTTAGGATGTGGATTTTCAGTTTGGAGAAAAAATAATCGAGCAAAATAACAAAACAATAGAAGATTTGTAAATACGTATTTGCTATTTATTTTCGCGTAGGTACGTAAATCTTTATCATTTATATTTCTTCCACAGGTTATGACACTTAATCCGATGTGTGAATACGTGGAGACGGCCCAGGGCGTGCCGCTGACGGTCACGGGGGTCGCCCAGTGTAAGATCATGAACGAGGACGAGCTCCTCACCACCGCGTGCGAGCAATTCCTCGGGAAGTCCGTCAAAGAGATCAAGATGACCATACTGCAGACGCTGGAAGGCCACTTGCGTGCTATATTAGGTGAGTGTTTATTATTATAAACAAAAAATAAGTAATTTTTCCCATACTTAGCGAAGCCGCAAGGCGCGTTGCGGCGTGCGTTGCTCCTGTGCTGCCGCTCCGGTTTCCTACTTAGTAAAATCCTTGATATGCTACACAAGGCGCTGCAGTATCTGCAGGCTGCGGAGTTCTGTATAGAATCACACTAATCACACTATAATATTATAAAGGCGTTTGTGTGTATGTGTGTATGTTTGTTACTCTATAACGCCGCAACTACTGAACCGATTTGGTTGAAATTTTGAGTTCAGATAGATTATGTCCTGACTTAACACATAGGCTTTTTATCCTAGAAAAATCCACAATGCCCGCGGGATTTTGAAAAACCGAAATGTACAGCTATAGGTAGATTACTATAGTATAGGTATATACTTATATACAAACTTCGTTGAAAGTAGGTATAAAGGTTGAAAAAGGGAACGGGAATGGGAACCGGAAATCCACGATTCCCTCGGGATTTGTGGAATACCGAAATATACGCGGGCGAAGCCGCGGCTAGAAGCTAGTTTGTCATATTATGTCAAACGGTACGCTGCTCACTTGTCCTTTATTGTATTTCACACAATTCAATTTTTAACCTACTTATTCGCTGCACCAGCAGTAAGTAGGGTGGACGCTCCTTAGGCCGGCACCCCCCCTTAAGTCGGCACTTTGTTATATTTCTGTCGATATTATCGTTTTGGTGTCATTTAATCGCAATGGGTATTTTTTTTATTTAGTATTGCTCCAATGGGGAAATAGTTCTAAAATAAGGCAGAACTTTTTTGCACCCCTTTCCCTCAATTTTCGCTTAGAACGAGCGCGAGTGCGTAAATCGCTGAATTTCTTACAAAATTGCTACTTTCCGAGCGTCGTTTGGTAAGAAATAAATTACGTATTATAATATTTAAGACTTGTTGTTGCGATTTAATTTGTTTTGCGTAATATTTGACATCGTGTTATAGTGATTTAACTCAATTATTTTGCGTAGTTACAGAAAAAACAGGGGTGCCGGGCTAAGGAAAACCAGTAGTATGAGGTGCCTGAGATCGGCAGGGGGTGCCGACTTAAGAATTTGGGTTATTCCTAAGGTCGGCCCTATTGAATAAACTTAATATTATCTATATAAAAATTGTCTGATTGTTTGTCAAGGTTGTTAAAAAAATTATATATCTATTTCTTCAAAAATTCTATTAATTTCGAAAAAGTGTATTTTTTTTTTGGCGGGAAAATGAAATAAAATTAAAACGAGGAAAGAGTTACTATAAATATAAAAAAAAACATAAATTGTAGCGGACAATATCGGAGGTAAAAGCTAATTTTCTAATAAAAAAATGAGGGCCGACTTTGAGAACACAAATGCCGGAGAGAGGGACAAAGGTGCCGAGCTTACGCAAATCAGTACTTTTTTTTTAAATAAATTAAAAAAAAATACTTCTTTATGCAAAAAGCGGGTATTAAAAATTTATTCTAAAAGTCAAAAGCATGAAGTATTAGAAGAAAAAAACATTGTACTGAAATTGTTTCGTTTGACACGTCTACGAATTTTTAAACATGACACGACGCTTAAAGTGCCGACTTATAGAACATTCACCCTATGTCATACAATACGTTGAATCCGCAGTTTTACATATTTTTAGTAGTGCTCATGTAAGCAACATTAACGGAAGTAACTAACTATTACACAATTCATTTTAGTAAATAAAGCAACTAGTTCGAGAAGTCTTCTAATCGTACACTTTTTACGTTATATTTTTTTGTAACATCGTGCCATGGAAATAGTTTGTACGAGTACCTACCTATCATACAACTGCTCATGGTTAACAGCGCCATCTGGCCAGCTGAGTTCAACCAACTATGTGAATTGTACAGCGACATCTACAGTCATTTTCATTCGGAAACGCAAAGTATATCTCGTCGTTGTTCATACATTTTCGTGTAGATGTTGCTTCTTTGATAGCCTGTGATAGCCTAGTGGTTAGGACAACCGACTTCTAATCGGAGGTCATGGGTTCGATCCCGGGCACGCACCTCTAACTTTTCGGAGTTATGTGCGTTTTAAGTATTTAAATATCACTTGCTTTAACGGTGAAGGAAAACATCGTGAGGAAACCTGCATGCCTGAGAGTTCTCCATAACGTTCTCAAAGGTGTGTGAAGTCTGCCAATCCGCTTGGCCAGCGTGGTAGACTATGGCCAAAACCCTCCTCACTCTGAGAGGAGACCCGTGCTCTGTAGTGAGCCGGTAATGGGTTGATCATGATGATGATGATGTTGCTTCTTTGAACTGGATTAAATTAAACACGTATGAGGATTTGCTCAGGTATAAAACGCTGTCTAGGGCTGGTATAAATTGCTTAAAATATGTATCAATTACAGTGTTCTTTATGTTTTCTACTACATTTTTTATAAACAGAAATAGAAATTATGTCTGTTAAGTAATTCCTAGAACACGAGTTCTGTAATTTGAAACTGGAGTGTCGGATTCGTCATGTCTCGCTCCACTCTAGTAAATTAGTAATGGATACCTGGCTGTAATCATCATTTGTAATTTATCTTAATTAATGGGCATATGAGTCGTCGTTCAATTTCTCATGTAAAATTACTTTTTAGCCTTCGACGTAAAAGGACTTTTGAAGGTGGGTTTAATCGGGATTTTTCAAAACTATTTTTGTCAAATTATGACAAAGTTCACCAGTTTAAATATTACTAAGCTCGTGTTTTATGGTGCAATACAATGAAACTGAGCAATAAGAAGTAGGAAAGTTAATTGATATCTTGATTGTGACCTAAAAAAGCCTGGTCTACGAATCTCAAAGCTATATGTACTTGACCTCAAGGCAGGTCAACGATCAACCGTCTTTCGCTTGCAAACTTCCTTGTGTCAGATGTCATATAATAATTAATTAGTTCCAACTGGAGTTTTCTGTCTCGGTTCTAACTTATTAACACAATTATTATCATCTCATTCTACGCATAGTAAAATTTTCTTTAGATTTAATTTTTGCGATAAATACATTTTCTATGGTAAAACAACGAGTATAAAAAAATACGAGTACGAGAGTAAGAGTAGACATAAATAATAATTTTATATGCTATGTAACTACGTGACAATTTCTGCCGGTCTTCTTCCTATTACAAATAGGTAAGTATCACTTTAAAGATGTTGGAAATCTATACATATAATACCTAAAATCGTAGACTTGCCGTATCTGTACATTAAAGATTTTTGGAAAATAATAACTGGGGGATGTTAGGGATAAGTAATAGAACGTAAAAAACCTATTTTTGAAATTTTTGTCTGTTTGTCTGTTTATCTGTTTGTCTGTATGTTTGTGCGCGCATCACGCAAAAACTACTGAATGGATTGAAATGAAACTTGACATGATTTAAGTTCATACTACGGTTTATACTTCATATACTATAGGATACTTTTTATCCCGAAATTCAGCACGGTTCCCTTGGGAGAGGGGATGAAAGTTAAAATGTGTATGTACTTAGCTGTAATTCATTAGCGCGTGGCCCGATTTCATTCATTTTTAGGGTTCCGTACCTCAAAAGGTAAAAAAAATTAACCCTTATAAGATCACTTTCTTGTCCGTCTGTCTGTCTGTCCGTCTGTCCGTCTGTCCGTGTGTCACCACCGATTTTCTCAGGAACGTGTGGACCTAGCAAGTTGAAATTTATACCAGATACTTAAGTCTATAGTCCCTATTAGCTTTAGGTGTATAAAAATTAAGGTCCTGAGTCCACACAATAAAAAGATATGGGCTTTAGATTTTCACGAAAACTTGTAAGTACCAAAATTTTCCTTAATTTTCAATATTTTTTATTTTTCGGAAATTTTCCTTTACTTGATCTGTAAGACCTTGCTTTTGACCAAAATTGACAAATCTCGGTCAACCGGAAGTACCCTATATTTTTTGGGTCGAAAACCTAAATGGTAGTTCCAGTTGACTTTTGGCAGCTGCCCCCCCCCCCCCCCCCTAGAGATTTGAGAAAATATAAATATGCTATAGTTTGAAAAGAAAATTCTGATTTTTTTAATATGTTGTTAGGACCACTACCAGTAGTCTCCAATTTTGCAGTTTCGGAAGACATATGTGCTAACTTTGCAGGACTTGAAAAATATGACTGGCCTATTTACACTTTCCGCATACTATAATATCACCAGCTTGCCCCCCCTTGGCCAGCGGCTGGCGACGCCTTTGGTAGGGTATATATATCTATTTCGAGAAAATCTTTTGAATAGGTTATTATGGTTAAAGCAAGAAATTGAATTTGTTTTAATGCTTTAAACCCAAGATTGCTCTAAACAAAACTATAAGACACAAAGATCTAATCTCATGTCAATTATTGTCATTTTAATGCGTGAAATTGCAATAGTACATTGTGATACAAGGGTGGAATGTTGGTTATTGCAAACGAGCTGTCATTAACAAGCCCGAACCGAAGGTGAGGGTTTTTAATGTCACGAGTTTGCAATAACCGATACACCCGTGTATCACACGACGTTTTTCAATACAGTTGTGGGAAATAGTAAAAAAACAAATCGAAGAATCAAATGTTTATTTCAACATAAATACCTACGTACGTACCTATCTTTGTCGGAATCTTGGGGGCAAAATTCCATCTTGCGTAATTTTTGCCCCAGATAAAATATCAGGTGGAGTTAATTCCATAATATCACTTGTACTTGAACTCATATTTACAAAAAATAATCAATTTATCACACAAAAAATGAAAACTTTCAGAAAATGGCGCGTTTTAGCAACTGGACATTTTAAAACGAAACTAGGCAACGGTCTACGCGTATACAGCCTATTCGATTTTTGAGATTGTGAAAATAATTAAATTAAAAATGGTAATTAAATATATAATTAATTATAATAAACAAACATTTAAAAGAATTTTGAGAATTCAATGCTAAGACGTACGCATTTATTAATTTTTTCTCGTATAAAATCTATCCGATTTTATTCTATATGTATGAAAACTCCTTGCTACTAAACTTTTTAAATTGACTTATAAATTTAAAAATAAACTGCAAAACAAAATGATCGAGCTCGTAAAACAAAAGTCACGACCGCGTAAAACAAAACATGCCTGTGCAAAAAATTTAATTTTCGAATCATAACTATAGCCTCTGAAAGTACGCCATGTTAAACAACTGTATTGAAAAGAGAATGTAACGTTTTTCGCCGACAGCACGAAACGTGCTTGATATCACGTAGTCCACTGGAACCGAGTCCGGTGGCAACAAACTAGTCGTGCAATTGCAGGAAAAGGCATCACTGCAGCCTAACGTGTACTGCCTACTAATTATTAGTACTTAGCGGACTTTGTGGCGGGAAATTCTCCTACAATCTGCTTTAGGTATAAAACCATAATCTTCCTTTAACACTTTTGACTCCAAACACTCCGATTATAATATCTAGGTATATGTATTTTATTAATCGACAAGCGGATACCCGCGACTTCGTTCGCGTGGATATTGGTTTTTAAAAATCCCATGAGAATCATTTTGTTTTCCTAAGCTCCTTTGAGCTTATACCTTGCTAAAAACTGTCTGATTCACTGGCGGATGTTTAGGTAGATCGAAATGTAAACATCCACCAGTAAAAGTTCCATCAAAATTGGTCCAGCCTTTCAGAGATAAGCCAGTAATCTTTAAAGTATTTCCTTTCTAATAAAAAAAGAATGAATGAAATCAGACCACCCGTTAACGAATTACAGCTAAGTACACATTTTGACTTTCATCCCCTCTCCCAAGGGAACCGTGCTGAATTTCGGGATAAAAGTATCCTATATGTTACTCCATAGTATGAACTAGTATGAACTTAAATCCTGCCGAGTTTCATTTCAATCCATTCAGTAGTTTTTACGTGATGCGCGCACAAACATACAGACAAACAGATAAACAGACAAACAGACAAGAATTTCAAAAATAGCTTTTTTACGTTCTGTTACTTATCCCTAACATCCCCCAGTTATTATTTTGCAAAAATCTTTAATGTACAGATACGGCAATTCTACGATTTTATTATATGTATAGATAGATTTAGTTAGAGTGAATAGGCAAGTGCGTTCTAACTTAGAACTCATCATTGCTTTCCATCAGGCATGATTGTCGTCAACAAACGTAAGCCTACCATACAATAAATTCTGAAATGGCTACTTGATAACCGGGTGGGTGGTTGAATTGCCTCTAACGCCTCTGCAAGGGCCAATTTAGCAAACTGAATTTTAAATACGAAACAGCGCACTCTAGCCCATAAAGCTTGGACGGAGGCAGAAAAGAAAATCACAAACGCAAATAGAGTGCTTCCACTTGCCCAGAAAAACAACTATAGAGTTAATTCAGAAAACAAACGACGCGTTTTTAGAGAACATACAGTTTAGATTGAGGGTGTTATCACATTTATCGGCGTGGAGATATACATATTTTTTATTGAAATTGGCTATTTTACACGCTTTATATTAGCTTCACCTGTATGTATATTTGTAACCGACTTCTTTGAACGCGATTTTGACCCACTTTAAACGGTCAGATTTCATTCAAACTTTGTAGATTTATCGAGGACCGATGACAATACACTAATTTGATAAGATTATTTCATTATTCAATTTGGAAAATAAGATTTTATGTTCATTTATCAAAAGTCGTCGGTAAGGAAAAAAATAAACATTCAAAATCGCACGGTAACTAACTGTAACTAGGGTAAACAGAATACATGTCACACACAACTAAAATCTAAGCACAAAACGCACGAATGCGAAGATAAAACAATATTAAAACAAAATAATAATATTATTAATTAGTACTTATTTACTTTAATAATATTGTACGATTTACAATAAAAAACAAATAAAATAATTTATTAATAATTAATATCTGTTGTATTTTAAGCGAGATGATTTTTTTTAGTGTTTTATAAATAAACCAAACTAAAAAGTAGAAAATAAATAATAGTTTAAAAAAACTAAAAAGCACGCTTTTTATAGAAAACCAAACTAAAAAATAGAAAATAAAAATAAATATAAATTAATAATAGAAAAAATGTATTTTATTAAAAAAAAGCGTGGGGTGCATGGGTGTATAGAGGATTATCATTTCGATAATATCTTAAAAGCACCACACGCTTTTTTTAATAAAATCCTTTTTTTTCATATGCACACTATTATTAATTTATTAACCGACTTCAAAAAAAGGAGGTTCTGTATTCGACCCGTATGTATGTATGTATGTATGTATGTAAGTATGTTCGCGATTATCTCCGCAACTAATGAACCGATTTTGATGATTGTTTCACTATCGTTATCTACATACTTTCAAGAAGGTTTTAGTATATAACACATCGAGTTATCCTTCTTACGTACGAAGTTATAAGCATAAATGTACACATAATGTCACTAATATGTTCTCTGAGATTGCCAGACCTATTGCTGAAGTCTGATATAGCTATTCTGTCCAAAGACTTCACTCTGCTACGCCTACGTAACGTTGACCTTTTGCAAAAAGTTTTGGGCAGAAGTCAGTACAGTTGCATATAGAGTGATTCCTTGGAGTTTGTGCACGGTTACGTGTATTTCCATTCTATACAAAGCCAAACCGCAAGGGTGTGAAACTAGTCGCGTATAGATTGTAAATTACGGTCTATCCAAATTATACAAGAGTTTTACGCATACAAACTAATCTTGTATAGATCAGAAGTTAGGTTAGGTTAGGTTAGAACATAATAAAACCACTCACCTATAGTATGACACATAAAATGTATATGTCACAGGATATTTAACCTCCTACCTACATCTGTACTACTCAAAGGACATAAGAGTTTTAAAAATCTCTTACCTTTTTTCGTAACTGAAATACTAATTTAGTTTACCAGAGACACCTATCGGCTATAGAGGTTTATGAAAAAAAATTAATGTGCCACTTCCCATCTGTCATTTTATTTCAAAATGGCGATGGAAGGTGAAGGTGCAGCCAGGCGCTCATGCAGTGGTAAGTTAATCTATTGAAATCTTATCAAATTCTTAATAATTATTGGATTTTGAATAATTAGTAAGTAATTAAAACTTGGAAAAGTACATGTACAGTGTTATTTTGGCATAAAAATAAATAATGTACAGTTAACTTTGCACTGATTTTTTATGTCCTCTGCAAAGGACAAATGTAGGCTATTAAAGTTTTGGTAGTTGAACTTCCGTTGTACTTTGTGTAGTACATTAAAATATATTATGGTTTTTTTCAGCGTTAACAGATAACGACATAGCTGAAGCGTTAAATGATTCTGAGTATGACCTTCCTAGAAACGATTGCGATGACGATCCAGAGTTTCTCCCACTAAAACTTATCCAAAAAGTTAATTACCAAGTTAGCATACTCCTAGTGAGTCAAACAGTTCACACGAAGAAGAGGACATCACTCTAATTCCTCCTGCAGCTTCTCCAGCGCTTTCCAATGGTTCAATATACAAACACACACATACACACACACACACATTATGTGTCTTTTTCATTGCAATCTCACTCATGAGGGCGTAGAAGGAGTAGATGCGAAAGAGGACGCGGATGTGGTTACGGACATGATTCGAATCTTGGCGAGAAAACTCAATAAACGCTACAAAAATAGCATTCAAGACACGCGGTAATCTCGCGAATGTATTCGGTCAGTGAGATCCACTCCACCAGTTTGGGTGGACTGGATCTAATTAGCTAGAAGAAGAGGAATTTTATGCAGATGTGAGAGTATAAATTTAAAATTACAAAACTTCTGACAGAAAACGTAGAATAAAGTGACGGTGGTTTCGGAGGTGAAGAATATGATGAGCTTGAATCGAAACATATGAAGTGTAAGGTTCGTATAAAACTTCCTCCAAGGAACGCCGAGCAAAAGCGGCTGTACACATGCCTGAATATGGTTTGAAAATGAATAAAAAATTATTTTAAACTTTTTAGTTCGATTCGTTTGAAGTCGGTTCATTTTTCTTTGAAAAAAATTATTAACTCTGCTAATTGTAATTTATTAGCTGCGACTGCTTCGTTGGTCTAGTGGTTAGCATATTCGACTACAGATCACGAGGTCCCGGGTTCGATTCCAGGGTCGGGCAAATAAATAATTGTTAGGTAGATATTGGGTTTTTCTGCCAAGAAATTCTCATTGCCAGCCCGGAGTTGGTAGTTGGCGGTGTTTTCACCCCCGTGCCTCGGAGAGCACGTTAAGCAGTCGGTCCCGGTTATCACTATCATGTGAAAATAGTCGTTAAAGCCCGCTAACCTGCATTGGAGCAGCGTGGCGGGTCTAAGCTCTAATTCCCTCTCTCCTATGACATAGAAGAGAGCCCAGCAGTGGGACGTTAAAAAGGCTGTAGTGGTGGTGGTGGTGGAGTGCGAATAAACAAACGGATGGAATAGTTGGAGACTGAGGGGAGGAACATAATCTCCAGTAGATTCTCTTTCGCCAACCCGCATTGGAGCAGCGTGGCGGGTGTAAGCTCTAATTCAAATGCTTAAGATGCATATGCAAGTTTGTTAACCTGATTGAAATAATATTATGAATACGAAAGTAACTCGGTCTGTAATCTGTATGTATGTCTGTTACTTTTCCGCGACTCAACGCTGAACGGATCTTGACGCTTAGCACAGGGATGGCTTGCATTGTGACACATTGTGACACAGGCTACTTACTTTTTATTTTTCGGAAGTCGTGGACATAAACTAGTAGATATATGCAAAAAGATCAATTTGAGTTTTTACATAAATTATAATAAAAAAAAATTTGCAAGAAAACATACTCTTACAAGTATATATATCTGTGTGAAGAAAATAAAGCAATTTTCTTATAGAGCTAGGAATTAATGGGGTAGAAGAAAATTCCGGTTTGTAATTATTGTTAAATGTAAAGTTTAACAATTATGTACAAACTGGAATTTTATCTCGGCATTAAAATTAACAAGTCACCCGTTTTCAAAGCCGTTTATTTGTTGACACAAACAAAAATATCTCGATAAAAATACATTGAATTAATTACAAGACTAATTTTAGTTACAATAATATTATTCGTCATTTTTTGCGTATATTAATTAGCGTGATTATCATCACTACATAATATTATAAAACAAAGTCCCCCGCCACGTCTGTCTGTTCGCTATAAACTAATAATAACGCGATGAACTCAAAACTACTGAACGGATTTTCATGCAGTTTTCACCAATATACAGAGTGATTCATAAAGAAGGTAAGTGTATAATTTGTTAAGGTTTTGTATAAATAGGTTGAAACATTATGACGATAATTTTTGAAAATGTCGGAAAAAGTCAAGCCGCCTGGGAGCTTTCATCGAAAACACTACCTTAATCCCGTTAAGATATATATAACAAAATAATGCATGGTGGGATAGTAGTGGGTAATAACTACCCGTGCGAAGCCGTAGCGGGTCGCTAGTATAGAATAATGTAGGGAGTTTCCAGCATAGCTATTCCAACATTTTTTATCTCTTTGTATGTGCCTAAAAATATGTTTTGAGGTATATGAATTCTGGGTTAAAATTATAAGGCCTAAGCTTATTTTTCAAATCCTTTATCTAGAATATTTCTTTTTACAATGCGTAGATAAATGTGCTTCATAAAAGTGTTGTTGAAAAATACCGTTAACGTCAGAAGCGGAGAGAACCATTGGCTGTTATCGTAAGAACCTTTTTGGAACCTCATTCGGTCACAACCATTCGCACGTTACAGTTGTAGTTGTCTGTCGCAGTAGACCCCTATAATTTTATTTATTATCTGTATCAAAAATATCGGGTTTTATTTTTAATTTCGAACAAAGATTTCGATGCTTCAGTCGGTTTGAATTTAAAAATTGATATTAAATTATATTATTGTAAACTGAAGTGATGGTCTCTTATGAATTTTAGTGCTGTGCCTGAATTTTTCTTTTGTGTTCCATTCGTTCAGTATCAGTCATGTCACTATTATGGATGGGAGCTTTTAATCTTGGATTGACAGTTGGAGTTACTTATGCTGTTGTTAAAAGGTAAACTAGTTAAACTACCTTCGGGTTATTCCTCATCCATGCATTATAATAAGCTTTTATTAAAAAAAATATTATTTTGTCTTACATTATGACTTTAAAACTTATGAAATGAACTAAAAGAGCGGAATGAAGTCGTTCTTTTAAGTACACATTTTTTGTTTGTTTTCATAGTAACTAAAACTTTTTCTTCGGAGTTGAGAAACCTTTGATTTTGTGAATATTTATTTACTGGTACGTTGGCGTTATGACAAAACATAAGAAATAATTTCAATGTAAAGTACCTACACTAACATGAATCTTACGAAACATTACTAATGCTTTGTCAGTTGTAATTTTGTAGAAAGTATAGATGTAGAATGTTCTTGACTCTTGGAATATAGGTCAGGGTAAAGTTGCTTGACTTGATGGAGTTTCATTCACTCTCAGTACTAAGATATCTCAGACATTCAAATGTGTTGGCAGCTTTAAAATTCTTTTGTTAGCTTATAATATGCTTGCATAATAATAAACGTTATACCTTTATACAACCTACCTGTATAGGTCAGTATAGATAAAACTAAAATTTTATTAAAATGGTCGGGCAAAAATTAAATTGAGACTCTGTCAATGATGTATTACCTTAACAAGATCAGCATTCTAAAGCACCGACTCATTGCTACTTCACTGATGTCCGATGACATCTACGACTTCAGTTGCCAGCCCGACGTCCGAGTGAACACGAACGTAACTGTTACTTGCCACACAATTTGTCAAAATGGTGAAATGTGTTGTTAAAATTTGTTTGTCACGGTCAGAAAAAGATAATAAAGCAACTGGTGTTACTTTTCACAAGTAAGTTTGTTTTATTTAATTCCGATTATCCAAAACAACACGTAATAAAAACATAAATTTACCGCGCATTATTTTTACTATAAGTGTTGCCAGTAAAAACTATTTTGATTTTCCCTACATTGTTGGGAAATTAGTGAATGAAAAAGCGAATGATGAACGTATGTATGTACCTATAAGGCAAACGTAAGTAAATCAGTAATTTATGTGATCATACTGAGTCATTATAAAATAGTTAGAAGTAGGTATAATGATTTCTGACTAAGCGAGTTCACAAAAGAAGGTTACATATTCGACCCGTATGTTCGTGATTATTTCAAAAACCAATGAACCGATTTTAATAATTTTTTGACTATCGTAATTTACAAACATTCAGAAAGATATTAGTATACATATACATACTTAGTGATCATTCTTATGTATGAAGTTACTAACATAAACGTACCCATATGTAACTAATATTTTTGCTTGGTTCAAAAATTTTCAAAATATCTTTAATGTACAGAATTGGACCAGTTACAGTTTTATTATTAGTACTAAATGATGCCCACGGCTTCGCCCGTGTGGATTTAGGTTTTTAAAAATCCCGTGGGAACTTTTGATTTTCCAGAACAAAAAGTAGCCTATCTGTAGTAACCCGTCCTGAAAACGGAAAAATTCCGTGGGATCCCTACGATTTCGGAATGCAATTCCTTACAGCATCAGGGTTGAGGAGTTGGATATGTACATACTCAAGTTCATTCAACGATAAAGTCTTTAATTGGTACCCCCAATATCAATATAAATAACCGACAGTTCCTAAATCCCATTAGTTTTGGGGATCAGGTCCCCTACAGCATCAGGATTGAGGAGTTGGAATTCAAATGTTGTATAGGACATTGTCGCAATATTCCTCTATCGATTAAAAAAAATATACGCAAATCGGTTCAGAAATCTCGGAGATATCGGTGTACATAGGTAGAAAAACACAACTCCTCCTTTTTTGAAAGTCGGTTAAAAAACCTGCCTATGTTACTCCCTGGTTAATTCTCTACTTGTATGTGAAAGTCCCGTCAAAATCGGTTCAGCCGTTCCGAAGATTAGCCCGTTCAAACAGACAGACAGACAAAAATTTTAAAAACGTATGATTCGGTTATGTTACCGTTCAAATAACCATATGAGCTTAATATGAGGTAGTTATTTCGAAATTACAGACAGACACTTCAATTTTATTTATTAGTATAGTAAGTATAGTAATAGTATAGTATAGATAGATAGATGAGAGATTTAAATAAAGTAATTTACGTTCACGCATTTAAATATTTTTTTTCCTATTAGTAATCCTTATTTAGTTCTATAATATGGTTTATATTGAAAATTTTATTAAATCTAATATAATTATTAAATCTCATAAACTCAAATAATTTTTTGGGGGAAATCGTTCTTTT
The DNA here is from genome assembly GCA_920104075.1 of Melanargia galathea. Lineage (NCBI taxonomy): Eukaryota > Metazoa > Arthropoda > Insecta > Lepidoptera > Nymphalidae > Melanargia > Melanargia galathea. Next base: position 21,214,996 of record OV049857.1, on the reverse strand, counting down.
GTGGGAAATTATTCCTGATACTGGTAACTCTAATCGTTTGTCTAATTGCAATGTCTTGTCCTATTCTAACGTAATTAGTTTGAGGGCAGAAGAAACGAGACAAATATAGTTTACTCAAAGTTTACTTGGCGTATTTGTCAGTTTCAAAGCTACGTCTTTGAAACTCAAAAGTGGTTACGTTTTTCTGAGAACAGTTTATATGACGCTTCTACTCTATATTTATTACACCTCACTGGACTCTGTCATCCCGGAGTTGGGAAGTTGGCAGGGCAGTACTACATAGCTGTGTCTCGGAGAGCACGAAAAACTGTCGGCTCCTACGCTTGATAACTCTCCGGTCATGTCAGATTATGGTCCTGTGGACTATGTGAGTGAAGGATTGGAGTGTGCACTTGCGTTTTAGTGCACACTTGTGCACTATTTTGTCTCTTACGCTGTTGACTAGTCTCCGCCTCAATTGCGACTGGCCGCCGTGGCCGAAATGTGGTCGGAAGAACATTATTATCATCATTTTTTTAATTTCATTGTTGTTCTATTTCCGCTTTGAGGCTCGCTATAATATAATAATTTATTACAACCACGAATTTTTGTAAAAGAAAATTATAAAGAGCATATGTCAACGAATAGGTCATTTAGAATTCAACTGGCGTTTAGGTTTTTTGTTTGCTCAATGAGGACATAAGGGTACTCTCTCAGTCAATATTTAAGGAGACTGAGAGGCATCCTTATTTGAAACTCAAATAGGTATCGCAAGAGAACGAAATATGATGTAGGTAATTGAATACGTTTAAACTAACGTTACTACGATTTCATTAACTTTGTTTTGGTATTTGAACTCAAAACTCATTTATCATGTCCAAGAACCCGTAAGTTTAAGCGAATCGTACATAATAGGTACTAAAGTACTCGTTGACACAACTGGACCTTTATAAACTATACCGTTTTAGTTAAATGTCTCTTAATATATTACTTAGTTTAACTTCTTCCTTGGTCTAGTGGTTAGATTTTTCAGGTGCGGATAATGAGGTTCCAGGCTCAATACCGAGTGGGACCAAAATGTTATAGGGAGTTTCTGTCTGAAGTTGGCAGTTTTACGTACGTGTCTCGGAAACTACGTACAGCTGTTGGTCCTGCGTCTCATCTCATCTCTCTCCATTCGCGCCGGATTGCCGTCCCATCGGACTATGAGAGTGAGATGATAGAGAGTGCTCTAGCGTCTGCGTACACCCTTGTGCACTATAATATCCTGCTGCAAAATTGGCTAATCTCCAATGAGATTGGCTCTGTCCCCGAAAGGTCAGAAGAACATTATAATACCTAGTAGGTATAAAACAAATACCTACGAAGTTCGCATTTTCTGCGTACTAACTTATTCGGATCCTTTTCTTAGTAGATTTCATGTGGTTGATGAAATTTTGACTCCATATCTATGCATAACATATTCTTATTTGTTTATTAAACGATTAGAGGGGCATAAACCCACCTGTAGTGTGGGCAACCGGGCTTTTCTAGTTAATGATAAAGTATATGGAAAACATTTTACACCATTACGTAAAACGTTATCTGAGCCGTGAACTTGGCATAGAGCCGCGACCTAGTCTTACGTCATGTTTACGTTTGTTAAGGCAACCTGACACTCGACAGTTTTTAGATAGAAGCATAGTCTAAAAAGTATAAAACTAGCATTTCTCTGGTGAAAATGTTTTAGGTACTTCTTATGGTCTGTCATGTTTAAAAACCTCGAAAATATAAGCGTTGGCATTTGCCCTTATACTTAAAATAACTTGAAAATATTTTTGGTTTTCTACCCTTTCCCTTTGGGAAGTATTAGCCATAGCCCTTAGTTTCCTTGCTTTGTAATAAGTATTTACAAAGGCAATCCTATTACTTACGTATTCAAAGGAAGCTTTACGTATTTGATTAAATATGCTAATATAGGCTCGGTGTGTGTTTTATGTGGAAAATGTAGAAAACTATTGTTTATACGTACCAAACATTAATTATTTCTTATAAAAGAAACAATAATCATACCTTTTATCAAATTATCGGTTAAAACAGGACATACCTATTATAAACAATTCTTTATACATTTTATGCATATCTACTGATCATAATGTGTTAGCACTCTGTTTTATTTATTTAGATTCAAAATTTTCTAAATACCTTAAAACACCAAAGTAGCTTCAAATACCGATGGAAATCTGAGATAAATCAGCACCTATGCACTACCATTATAATTATAAGTATCCATTGAATCGCCTACCTTAGGTATGACAGAAACACTGTGAAAATTAATAAGGTCGATACTATAAGCTATTACGGGCGTCTATTCCTATCCTATACATAACAATAGATTCAGGACCACGTGGTATTACATATAGGTATGTATAACTAACTATGGGCATGATAAGAAAGCTCAGAGTCATCGGTCACTTGGTTCTTCCATGCCTCGGTGAGCATTTTAAACCGTTGGTCCCGGTTATTATCACCAACGTCAAATATTATCCTATAGTTTCTCAATCTCGTAATCTTAGTCGAATCGTATAGGTACCGGAACGATCTTGGAGCCCACTGCATTAACGTCTCCTCAAGAAAATCCTTACCATTATAATTTTATTATGATTAATGGATAAGAATCCTCTGCACTGATGAATACAAACTAAGTACGGTAATAAGAAATCATAGAATCATAGTGCTCTGTGAAAAAATCTGCGTACACTCGCAAAGATTTTATCTCTTTTGTGAACTAATAAAGAAAAAGAAAAGGCAAATCATCTTTATTTGTGATCTTAAATTTTCTCTTAGCTTGCTGCAAATTCTTTTTTATAGCTAATGGAGAACCCACTGAGGAATAGGATAGGATGAGAGATCATATTTTTTTGTTTAGATAAATAAAGTCATTTATTCGCCGAATATTCTGCTAGTTATGTCTTAAGAACTAAAAAAATATATCTTATAGCCAGGCAGCCGCCGCCTATTTTTTTAGTGATTGACTAGCTTTTGCCCGCGGCTTCGCCCGCGTGAATTTCGGTTTTTCACAAATCCTGAGGGATAAGTAAATTTCTGGTTCCCGTTCCCGCTCCCTTTTCCAACCTTTATACTTACTTAGGGAATTTTTTATCTCCATTCAAAATTGCAGCCAAATCGGTTCAGTAGTTTTGACTGGCCCGTTGCATTGGCGCGGTTGGCAGTGACCCTGCCTTCGACATACATACGACTAAAACAAACTAAAGAAATAAAAAACATCATAACCCCTAATAAAAACAAAATCTCCGATTCAAAATATAAATTACGAAAACGCACGCAACAAACGCAGTACACATCCGCACGCATTAGCTCCCTCGTTCGAAATGGAGATTGGAATTGGATTGGAGCATGCACCCTCTTCACCGCACCCGCCCGCCGCGCGGCGGCGTACCGCCGCACCGCGTACGCGGCCGTCGCGCGCAGCGAAAATACCTATCAGGGCGTTTTTAGGGTTCCGTACCCGAAGGGTAAAAACGGAGCCCTATTAATGTCACTCGGCTGTCTGTCTGTCTGTCTGTCTGTCTGTCCGTCTGTCCGCCGGTCACAGGTCTCTAGCTCGCAGACGAAATCAGTTACAAACCTGAAATTTTGGTATTTAGTGTAAAACGTTAACCCAAAATCAAATATTGAATTAGAAATTGAATTAAATTATTTTTCAGGGGGGCTCCCATACATGAAAAAGGAGCCGGAAAAAAAATTTTTCTTTACCCTAGCTTGTGGGGTATCATTGTTTAGAGCTCATTAAGTAGAGTACAAATATATATTTTTTTAATTTTTATCTCAAAAATAAGGGAATGGGAGGCCATCAAAGTTGTCAGTTTTAGACCATTTTTGTGACGGGGGCTATCTCAAAAACTAAACTAGTTGGGAATATGATATTTCAGTATATTATGTACTATATGCTCTATTTAAACAACAAATACTGAAAACAACGATTTATTAAATAGTTTATAAGCTGTGACCAAAATAAACAAACATTTTTTTGGGTTTTTCTTTCACGGTTTGTTGCGATGTCTAGCTCGGAAATTAAATATTTCTTAGACCCAAAATATTATATTGTTCATAATTATGTACGGAACCCTGAAAGAGCGAGGCCCGACTCGCACTTGGCTGATTTTTTAACATAGGTACTTACCGATTTCAACACAACTCCTTTTTTGAAAGTCGGTTAAAAAAGTAGCCTATGTTACTCCTTGGTTAATCCTCTACTTGTCTGTGAAAGTCCCGTCAAAATCGGTTCAGCCGTTCCGAAGATTAGCCCGTTCAAACAGACAGACAGACAGACAAAAATTTTAAAAACGTGTGATTCGGTTATGGTATCGTTCAAATAACCATATGAGCTTAATATGTTGTAGTTATTTCGAAATTACAGACAGACACTTCAATTTTATTTATTAGTATATAGATAACAGACTGAATCTTCATGAGTAGGTACGTTTCGATGAGACGATCAAGTTTTTCCTCTGTGAAAATTCTCGATGGAGGTAGCTACTGTAGTACATCATCATCTTCCGGTCCATATCCCACGCCATGTGGGGTCGGCACAACGTGTCGGCAAAACAGCTACTGATGTAGTGCACAGGTGTTAAACATTTCGATTAGGACTATGTGGCCATTTCATTATTCAAGTATTTACATACATACAAAAAAATCAGCTGTTTTTAACCCCCGACGCAAAAACGACGGGGTGTTATAAGTTTGACGTGTCTGTGTGTGTGTGTGTGTGTGTGTGTGTGTGTGTGTGTGTCTGTCTGTTCCCCTGTGGCGCTCAAACGGGTGGACCGATTTGAATGCGGTTTTTTTTGTTTGAAAGGTGAATTAGTCGAGAGTGTTGTTAGCTATGTTTGATAAAAATCGGTCCAAGATGGCTGCCGCTACAAAATGGCGGATTACATATTTTATCACAACCCCCGCAATATGGGTATCTAATGAAAGGGCTTGACTAGTAGAATAACACTATGCAAATCCAAGATGGCTGCCACCACAAAATGGCGAATGTCGGGGGTTTTTTAAATTTCTAATTTATACTTGTTTATTATTATTAATAATTTACTGCAGCGTCCTCCATTCCAAATATTTCCAAATAATAAGGTCATAAAAATTATTAAAAACTAGATGATGCCCACGGCTTCGCCCGTGTGGATTTAGGTTTTTAAAAATCCCGTGGGAACTTTTGATTTTCCAGAACACAAAGTAGCTTATCTGTAGAAACCCGTCCCCAAAACGGAAAAATCCCGTGGGATCCCCACGATTTCGGAATACAATTCCTTACAGCATTAGGGTTGAGGAGTTGGATATGTACCTACTCGAGTTCATTCAACGATAAAGTCTTTAATTGGTACCCCCAATATCAATTTAAATAACCGAAAGTTTCTAAAACCCATTAGTTTTGGGGATTAGGTCCCCTACAGCATCAGGATTGAGGAGTTGGAATCCAAATTTTTTATAGAACAGGGTCGCAATGTTTCTCTATCGATTAAAAAAAAAATTACGCAAATCGGTTCAGAAATCTCGGAGATATCGGTGTACATACGTAGAGAAACACAACTCCTCCTTTTTCGAAAGTCGGTTAAAAAAGTAGCCTATGTTACTCCCTGGTTAATTCTCTACTTGTATGTGAAGGTCCCGTCAAAATCGGTTCAGCCGTTCCGAAGATTAGCCCGTTCAAACAGACAGACAGACAGACAGACAGACAGACAGACAGACAGACAGACAAAAATTTTAAAAACATGTGATTCGGTTATGGTAGCGTTCAAATAACCATATGAGCTTAATATGAGGTAGTTATTTCGATATTACAGACAGACACTTCAATTTTATTTATTAGTATAGATTATCTACAACGTTAGTTTTACTTTACGCAAAACTTGAAAGTAGTTTGTTCAGACTTCAGAATCAGTAACAAAATCGAATTCAACCATTTTTATATAGTGTTATATTTTTGTCCAAAAATATTTTGAAATCTTACAAGCTTAGACACAATGATTTACCGCGCATCAGCTGACGGTCGGCACACAGCGGCGGTCATTCAACTCGCGTCGATCGCTAGTCCCTGCGGCGACGGCTTGCAGTGACCATTTTTTTCGAGGACAACGACGCAACATAACAAGCTTATAACTTCGTTACTTTTCATTATATTTTTTTGAAATTTTGTATAAATATTTTTAATGTAAAAATATTTGACACGTGTTTCGGTTTTTGCGCAAAGTAAAACTAACGTTGTATACATATAATAAAATCGTATAGACTTGCCGTATCTGTACATTAAACATTTTTGCAAAATAACAACTGAGGGATGTTAGGGGTAAGTAATAGAATGTAAAAAAGCTATTTTTGAAATTTTTGTCTGTTTGTCTGTATGTTTGTGCGCGCATCACGCAAAAACTACTGAATGGATTGAAGTGAAACTTGGCATGATTTAAGTTCATACTACGAAGTATGTTACTTCGTAGTATGAAATACTACGTACGTACGTACTTACTTCCTACGTATATGAAATAGGATACTTTTTATCCCGAAATTTAGCACGGTTCCCTTGGGAGAGGGGATAAAAGTCAAAATGTGTACTTAGCTGTAATTCGTTAACGCGTAGTCCGACTTCATTCATTCTTTTTTGTTAGAAAGGAAATACTTTAAAAATTACAGGCTAATCTCTGAAAGGCTGGATCGATTTTGATGGGACCTTCACTGGCGAATGTTTACATTTTGATCTACCTAAACATCCGCCAGTGAACTTTTAACAGTTTTTAGCAAGGTATGAGCTCAAAGGAGCTTAGGAAAATAATGATTCTCACGGGATTTTAAAAAAAAATATCCATGCAAACGAAGTCGCGGGTGTCCGCTTGTATTTCATAAAGCAAATTCAAAATAAATAAATGTGCCCTGGATGTGTAGTGCAACGTAAGTTGTGACTTAGGTAGGAGTAAAAATACCATATTGAGTAGTGAACCGTACAGCACTAAACAATATTCTACGCTCTAATTACACCTATTAGCCCAGTGTCGTTAATTTTTGAAAAAAAGAAAAATCACAGTAGGATGAAACCCATTGGAAAAGGAGGAGAATATTATAAAAATAAAAGGAAAAATAATTTACGGGCGATCTGAGCTCGGGAAAAAAAGGGGGGGAGTTTTAAGGGTAAAAAATGGTTTATCTCGATTTCTGGCAAAACTACAAGTCCTAGGGAAAAAAATTAACTGGCAAAGTTATAGGTAATAAAAAGATCTACAACTTTTGTTTTACACTTTTTTCACATAACCTCAAAATTTATGTGAAAAGTTCAAAAAACCAAGTTTTTGGTTTTTTATTTTTATCTTTTACAATAAATATTTTTGTTTCACGGAATTTGGTGAAAACTTACCTTTTTATGTCCCCAATACACTGTAATTTATTTGATTTGAAATATTTAGTTTTTCTCCTTATTTTTGACTCAATATCGAAAAAGCACCCTAATTTTCAATCGAAAATTCATCCGTCAAAATATCAGCTTTTTTCAAAAAGTAGGTGTGCGTTCTGTTCTTTGAAATCTCTACTTTTCGATGGTGTAAAAATATATATATATTGCAATAGTAAATCTTCTCAGAAAATGAAAAAAACCGGAGTTCGAATTTTTTAAATCTTGTACTAAAATATCATTCAATTTTAATTTTTTAGGTTATGTTACGTTAAGCGTGTCATTTTTTAAAGAAAATATTACTTTATTACTAATATAATATTACTTTTTCGATATTAAGTCAAAATAAGGAGAAAAACTAAATATTTCAAATCAAATAAATTACAGTGTATTTGGGACATAAAAAGGTAAGTTTTCACCGAATTCCGTAAAAAAAAAATATTTATTGTAAAAGATAAAAATAAAAAACCAAAAATTTGGTTTTTTGAACTTTTCACATAAATTTTAAGGTTATGTGAAAAAAGTGTAAATACAAAAGTTGTAGATCTTTTTATTACCTATAACTTTTTCAATTAATTTTTTTCCATAGGACTTGTAGTTTTGCCGGAAATCGGGTTAAACCGTTTTTTACCCTCAAAACTCCCCCCCTTCCCCTTCTCGAGCTCAGATTGCCCGTAAATTATTTGTCCTTTTATTTTTAAAATATTCTCCTCCTTCTCCAATGGGTTTCATCCTACTGTGATTTATCTTGGTTTCAAAAATTATCGACACTGGTCTATTAATGCAATAAGTATAATGAAGTGGCAACTCTAAAATAAAAATAGTAATATTTTCTTTAAAAAATAACATGCTTAACGTAATATAACCTAAAAAATTAAAATTGAATGATATTTTAGTACAAAATTCGAATTCCGGTTTTTTTCATTTTCTGAGAAGATTTACTATAGTAACATATATATATATTTTTACACCATCGGAAAGTAGAGATTTCAACGAACAGAAAGCACACCTATTTTTTGAAAAAAACTGACATTTTGACGGATGATTTTTCGATTGAAAATTAGAGTGCTTTTTCGATATTAAGTCAAAATAAGGAGAAATAATAAACATTTCAAATCAAATAAATTACAGTGTATTTGGGATATAAAAAGGTAAGTTTTCACCAAATTTCGAGAAAAAAAAAATGTTTTTGTAAAAGATAATAATAAAAAACCAAAAACAAGGTTTTTTGAGTTTTTCACATACATTTTGAGGTTAAGTGAAAAAAGTTTATATACAAAAGTTGTTGATCTTTTTATTATCTACAACTTTGCCATTGGACTTTTTTCCATAGGACTTGTAGTTTTGTCGGAAATCGAGATAAACCGTTTTTTACCCTTAAAACTCCCCCCATTTTTTTTCCCTAGCTCAGATCGCCCGTAAATTATTTTTCCTTTAATTCTTATTATATTCTCCTCCCTTTCCAATGGGTTTCATCCTACTGTGATTTTCTTTACTTTTTATTATTTTTAAAGGGATCGACTCTGGTCTATATATCACAGATTCATTATTGACATTGTTTCAAAACTCCTTCGCGATGATTTCCTTGTACAAAAGGCACAGATTATAATTAGATTAAAATGATCAGAATGATTTTAGTTAAATGAAATTTATATGTAGAAAATTGTTAATATTGGAGAAAATGCAATTTCTGAAGTACGAGTAGGTAGTTATAAAATCAAATAATCGTTAGGACCGTATTATTGTTTCAAAAATAAAACAACTTTTTTAATGGATGGATTGTATTTAAATGGATTATTGTGATAGATAATTCGATTCGGAACATTTTCAATAATTTATGCCTGTTTTCACCGACAATCCCTAAATTTTAGGGCGGACCTAAGCCCAATTAGAAAGTTTTGCCTGCTTTATTAGCAATGATTTGGTTTTCACCAACATTTAAGAAATACCTATACGCTATGGATAATGTCTAGATTTAAGCAACATCTTACCTAACTTAATCCCTACTTAGGGAATCGTTTAAGTGCCACTGTTGGAACCGGGTATTAATATTTAAAAAGTCAGAGCATTATAATGTTTCTCCGTGTTTATAGAAAATCCTATTACCGGATAACAGCAGCAGAGCTACGTGCTGAAAAAACGAAACTCGCGATCCCTTTATCCCATGAATATTCTGATTCCGTGATAGATCACGCTCCTTATCCACAAAAAAAACACAGATTTATTATTTGTTCACATAAACTTTCATAAGTGGTTTTGATAGTGACAAATGATCGATTGACACTGGTTTGGAATTCCGAAAAAACACAGACAAAGCGGTCAAAAGTCATTATAATGTTGAAAATTTTTATTCGAGTTCCTTTTCACAGGGGAGTTTCAACATTATTCATTTAATTTCTCTCTCAATCAGCCAGGAACAAGAATATTATATAAGAATATTCACTTTTAAGCTTAGTAGTTTCTTTGATAAGACGAGAACAATTAACTATAAAATACTTCTTTTGAATTCCAAGGTTTAAGTATAATATTATACTGTATTTTAATATCAACTTTTTATAAACCCAGCATTTTACGGAATTAAATCAACGGCTTTAACTCACGTGTATTTTTGTCAGAGTATACCCGACTAGTTTGAATATCACTCACGATAGTTTAAATGTTTAAAAAAAACAACATTAATTTAAACATATCTATTCTGTCTATATCTATACATGTAATAAAATCGTAGACTTGCCGTGTCTGTACATTAAAGATTTTTGCAAAATAATAACTGGGGGATGTTAGGGAAAAATAATGCAACGCAAACCACCTATTTTTGAAATTTTTGTCTATTTATCTGTTTGTCTGTATGTTTGTGCGCGCATCACGCGAAAACTACTGAATGGATTGAAATAAAACTTGGCACTATTTAAGTTCATACTACGGAGTAACATATAGGGATACTTTTTATCCCGAAATTGAACACGGTTCCCTTGGGAGAGGGGATGAAAAATCAAAATGTGTACTTAGCTGTAATTCATTAACGCGTGGTCCTATTTCATTCATTCTTTTTTGTTATAAAGAAAATACTTTAAAGATTGTTTCGTAAATATTTCAAGGTCATCGGTTTTGTAGTTCAAAAATTACAGCCATCACAGCCCTCAGTGTTCCTTATAACTTGGAACCCGGATTGTACAGGAATCTTTCAACGTCTGGTTTATCATCCGGGGTACATCAAAAGTGTTTGTTTGTCTCCGAAATGCTGGACCAGTTTTGATGGGACTTTCATTGGGAAAACTTTAGTGATGGGAAAAAGGTTCCCGCGGGATTTAAAAACCTAAATCCACGCGGACGAAGTCGCGGGTATCCTCTAGTTCCAAATAAATGCTTTCAAAGAAATTTATATTCTAGTTCAAACTATGATAGGTTTGCTTTCACAGTCAACAAAGAAGCACCCACAAAGCGAATCGGTAACATAAAGGTTAACCACAATGTTTCCTTTGGACTGGAATACATTAAAAATAGTAAAAAATAAGCGTAAGTATTCCCTTATATTATACAACCTTACCAAGATTCGTGTTAAATCCGACGGACAAAATTGCTTTGTGAATGCAGTTCTATATTGCATCCAAACTGCCAATGCCGCGGCATGCTAGGAACAAGTATGCGGCATGCAGTTCACATCATGCACTCCGTCTCTCTAGACATTAAACATCACGATAAATCTATACTTAATATAATAAAGCGGAAGAGTTTGTTTGTTTGAACGCGCTAATCTCAGGAACTACTGGATCGATTTTAAAAATTCTTTCACCGTTGGATATGTAGTGATCCTTGAGTGCTATAGGCTATATATGTACCACGGGCGAAGCCAGAGCGGACCGCTAGTAATAAATATCAGGTGCATTATCATTGAAAAATTTTCAAAACTTCTTTTTAGATAAAGTAGAAATTAATAATTGTAACCATATCCCACCGAAGTCTCTTCTTGCTCGAATAGGTACACATTTTTCTAGGAAATGGACAATTTTAATTTCGAACAAACAATGCTTCTGTAAAGGGAAAATACTTTTCTACAATGTACTCGTACGGCTACAAGTCATTAGTGAACGCGGTTACCGGGACGCCGGGATACCAGTCCCGCCGCGGACGTCGCGAGCGGCGGGTCCCGCACCGTCCCGTTTTCAGCCCCTACTCACGACTTTCAGTGGCAGAAGCTCATGAACTTTCAACGGTTTAGGTTACGTTCGCACGTTTTTGATACTGTATATTATCTTGTTAACGTTTGGGCGGCTGTACCTAATTAGCGTCGTTTTGTCGTTTCGTTACAATATTGGATATCGATAATTGCTTTTACGGTACAGAAAGTTTTGTATTTCATTGTAGGTACTCCCGTGATACTGCCACGTATCCATGCATCTATATATACCTATTCGTATGTAGCACTTAGTTACTATGTATTATTAATTGTAAGAGAAGAGACAATTGAAAAAAAAGAGATTCATTTTTTTTTTCATGGAAAACAATTTAAATATAGATAGGTGCTGATTTTAAACAAATTTTTAACAGTTTTAAAAGATTGATGAGATTGGGTGTAATATCAAATTGTATTGGAATTATCGTGAATTTTCTTATCTAATCCAAAAAAATATTACTTGTGATTTTGTTCTCGCACCTTTTGAACTTAGCGATTGAATACGCGAACTTAACAATACCCCGTTTACGATTCTCTGTCCTCTAGTTCTGTTGATGTAATGATCGGCTTAACAATCACGATCATGTTAGGACTGAATAACTTGTTATCTTTCTTAGAAGAATGTATGTACCTACGTAAGTATTGCGTCAATTGGAATTGAGAGATAAAAATATTACCTGTTTAGATTATTCGGCGATTTATTTATTATTTAAATACATAATTATTATTTCCTGTATGCGATAAATGCTTCAATCAAAGTATGTATATTATTAAAGTGTGGTTTAAACTTTAACCATCTGTTTGATATATTAATTATGTTCACATAATGTCAAAAATTAGATACTTAATAAATTATTACCTAATGAATTTTTAAGTCTTTTCTCTGTTAAGCCACCAGTGTTTGTACCAATTATATTGTATGTATTTACTTATAAATTATACAAAATTAGTTCTCATATATCGAATCAATTAGAATTACGAAAATAATCACTCTCTCTCTCTGCGTCATATTCCTCATTGCTGCAAGTGGTGATCCTTTTCCATTAATTATACAATGGTAGGGATTAATCATATTACAATACCATTTTCATGAGATAATAATGCAGCAAATTCCCAGATGCGTATCGACTAAGTATCTATAACTAAGAATACGGGATTTCGATTCTTAGGTTTTAGCTATTGTTAATAATAATATGATAATAACCGGGACCACCGGCTCAACGTGCTCTCCGAGGCACAGGTGACACAAAAAAGTCCAATTCTTACCTCTAAAATCAGTCATCCATCCAGTCACCGACTTGGATGAAAGTTGTGCCTCATTTTATCAGCGCAATTGAATGATATTTATGCACCGTCGCAACTAGTCCACACGTCAATCAATACCTCACGAGAACAGTACCTACTGCTAATAAATCAAAGTCTCCTGTAGGTACTAAATCGCACCGGCTCGGGGGTAATCAATATACGTCATCACAAGACGTCAATCGCGAGGGATGTTCTCAGTGTTCCCTCTCTAAACCCTATCTAAACCCTCGCCAAGTTACAAGTGCGATCTTGCAAATGACTTTGATTGACAACCACGCAATATTTTTTTTAAACCACCACGAGCCGCATCGATGTAACCGCAATGATCAGTCGGGTGGCAATAAATTGATGAAAATCCAAAAATAAAAAGAAGTAGCATGAATGGTTAAGATTTGATCGTGGTTGGATCATACGATCCGATATCTACGATAATACCTATATCTCTTCCAATGCTACATAAAATTGCAACGTAAATAATACAAAATTGAGACATCAGCTATTCAGCTAAATCTGTTTTGAAGCAAATATGAATCTGAACTCTTATTCTCCAGTGTTAAAGTTCAAATCAGTGATCAATAAAAAATATGAAAATGTTAAAACAATTTATTAAATCCGCTAGTATCTAATGAACCATAATGTCTATACTCGTAAGTAACATCACACATAAATTTAATGCGATTAACTGAAGATGATTGAGTACCTATCTACTTAGACGGCAGACCGTCATTTAAGAGGATGTGCAGTTTATTAGGAGCCAACGAGAAAATGTGCGATGACACACAACCGTAGGCGGATAACATAGATGATACTACTTCAGAAGATTTACCTTGAATAGTGAGTTACTTTAATATAAATGTAACATATAACTAACTTCCTTTTGATCATTAATCAAATGAAATTATCATCTCAAAGGGCTACACTTATGTGATTCATTAAACTGGACTCACGATACTAAGCAGTGATAATCACACGTTGCTAGTGATGAAGTCAACTGTCGACATGTGATCACTTAATTGATGATTACTTGATCAGTGATCATCTAATTAATGTTGCGAGAATTTTTGAATGAAGCAGGAAATAATGAAAATGCAGGATGCAGAAGAGAGATTAGAAATGCTTCAGATACGGTGAACGACGTGAGCCATAGTAAAGATTTTAGTGAAACATGAGAGCCCTAATAAACAGTTTGGCATATATCACTTTATTCTTGTTTCTACCCCCTGGTAGAAACCTTTGTCATTCCATGAAGATAGAAATTGACAGACATATACCGACAAAAATTAACTATCGTCAATGGCATCAGAACTAACACCTTTTTTGTTGTTTTCAAAAATTTATAAAGTTCACAGAACCAATTTCAATTCCAGCTGAAGAAAAGTAATGGAAAATGTTTTCACGCTATTCCGAAACCGTCACAATGTTGTTCGACATTTGAGTTTGTGGTAAAAGGGTTATCTAAAATGAATGTGCAGTCGAATGAAATAGCCTCAGTGATTCCGGATCCTTGTTCCATTAATATTTTTCCCCTTTTTTATTCCATTTATTATTTACAAGCGGATACCCGCAACTTCGTTCGCGTGGATATTTTGTTTTTCCTAAGCTCTTTTGCTCATACCTTGCTAAAAACGGTTAAAAGTTCACTAGCGGATGTTAAGGTAGATCAAAATGTAAACATCCGCTAGTGAAAGTCCCATCAAAATCGATCCAGTCTTTCAGAGATTAGCCGATAATCTTTAAATTTATTTTTATTTTTATTTTTAAAGTATGTTCTTTGTAACAAAAAAAGATGAATGAAATCAGACCACGCGTTAATGAATTACAGCTAAGTACACATTTTGACTTTCATCCCCTCTTCCAAGGGAACCGTGCTGAATTTCGGGATAAAAAGTATCCTATATGTTACTCCGTAAGTCCGTAGTATGAACTTAAATCATGCCAAGTTTCATTTTAATCCATTAAGTAGTTTTTGCGCGATGCGCGCACAAACATACAGATAAACAGACAAACAGATAAAAATTTCAGAAATAGAGTTTTTACGTTCTATTACTTATCCCTAACATCCCCATCCCCAAGTTATTATTTTGCAAAATCTTCAATGTACAGCTACGGCAAGTCTACGATTTTATTACATGTACCTATAGAAGAACATTATTATTCCTAAATGTAAAGCATTGGGAGTTTTCCAGCGTGATTAAAAACATACCCACCCTAAAACTAATTCTTTTGTGTGATTTATAGACATTATTTTGATTAATACAACAGTACCAATTAGCAGTTTAAAAAACATGTAAACGCGGAAAACCTTGGTTTTCCATTGCAACTGTTATCAAGTTACTGGACATATTAATATGCATATTTATTTAAATTGAAATCTATTTGTAATATTATATTTACTTAGTCTTCTTCTTCTGATATTGAAATTGTTGAATAGGAAATGTTTTTACTGATATACTCGACGTGTACCTATCTTTTAAACTTCGGAATGGCGAATCGTAAATGGTATTTTAGGTTAACGTTTTCGTTTGATTTTATAGGTATTGGATTATTGGATATTTGAATGACACAAGTAATTTTTGTTGCTTATTTTGCTCTCATTTTCATTTTTGTATTGTTACATGAATATTTTCTTAAAGGTGTTACAAAGGTAACACCTAATACAAAAAGTTGTATTTCAAATAAATCTAATTTCCACATCGATTAAATAATACGTATCACGGAATAAATATAAAAATCATCTATAATACTTGTTCTCTCAACGTCATTAGCAAATAAACATAATGTTGCATTTTTTTTACTATCATATTTGTATCAAAACGATATCATTGATGTCGTAGCTGCGCAAATAATGATAAGCTTCCTATTATCAATTGACAGACAATTTTGTTTCTTAATACAAAGGTATTACGCCCTAGATATAATTTATAATATACCTACCTATCTATGTTCTTGACATTGCAGTGTAGATGACAGACAGTGATAGACTTTAGGACTAAACGCTTCTATGGTGACACTGGTTTCATAAGAATATAGAATAGTTCTATGATGTAAAGAAAATTTAGAAAAAAAAATATTATGTACCTACTTACTGTTTCTTCAAAAATACATTCTAAATAAGCTAGCTATTCATACTATACATATACAACGTCTTTGGGATACGATGTAGCAAAGTGATTAATTTACATTTTATAAAATTAAAAATATGAAAAATATGTGCGTGTGATTGTGAATTGTGTTTTTTTAATATACGTAGATATCAGCACAACTATGGATATATTACGGATTGCCTTAGTGCCGCTGACTCTTACCATCGGCCTCACATATCTTAATGTTAAGAGGCAAGTATTAGAAATTTAACCCTCCCATATCAACTTAAAACTTAACTTCATTTACTTATCGGATTGATTGTTTTCTACACAAGTATCCAAGCTTCTGGAATTCATTGATTTTACTCTGGCGAACTTCGGTAAACCCAATGTAATTAATAATTAGCGTTACATGGAACTGTATAGAAATACGATGCTGTAGGTGCATAGGTACAGTACTTATATAATCTAGACTGGTATATTTGTATTCGCTATCGATTTATGCATCTTAAACTTGACTGTAATATTATGATAGGTACATATTATGCAATTCGCCTTAATTGACATATTCTAATTTTAATAAGACCGGGGCCGCACTGCGGAAATTATTCGCGCGAATTTTATTCACGCGGTTTATATTCCGCATTTTAATATATTTTTCTCGCGAATTTTAAATCGCATGTGGGTGCAGCTTCATACATTCCCATATGTCACAGAATTTTGCGAAAAAATTCGCGCGAATAAATTTCGCAATGCGGCCTAGGCCTTAACGTTAATTACTTCCTACTACTTTGCATGATAAATATCTGGATAGTTCTAGTAAATATGGTACTCTCTGCACATTACAATATGTTACATTATAGCGGAATTCCGCTAGATTTGCCTTAGGCTGCATATCATGAGTTATAAAATGAAAATTTATTTTCAGGCCCTTGTAACACATCAAATCCGTATTTTGGTAGTGACTCTACCATAACGTTGGAAACGAAAAGTCATTAGTAAAATACGTTGTAAATTGCTAACATCTCGCGCTTGTTCAGGAACCAGTTACCAGGAACTTACTCGTACAGTCAGAGAGGTATATAGTTAATAAAAAAATGTTGGTTGTTACCAGGAACGCTTACAGTCGAAGAGGTGTACAAGGACAGAGACCAGTTCGCGGGTCTGGTCCGCGAGGTGGCGGCTCCAGACGTCGGGCGGATGGGCATCGAGATCCTGTCGTTCACGATCAAGGACGTGTACGATGACGTGCAGTACCTGGCCAGCTTGGGCAAGGCGCAGACGGCGGCCGTGAAGAGAGACGCCGACATCGGTGTCGCGCAGGCGAATAGGGACGCTGGGATACAAGTGAGACACGCGTTCTATGACATATCAGTCTATAGGTACACTATTGCAGATTCATGAAATGAAGCAGGCAAAGCGCAGACGGCGGCCGTGAAGAGAGACGCCGACATCGGTGTCGCGCAGGCGAATAGGGATGCTGGGATACAAGTGAGACACGCGTTCTATGACATATCTGTCTAGGCACACTTGCAGATTCATGAGATGAAGCAAAAAAAAGTTTAATTCAGTCGAAGTGTCGTTCAATTGAATGTGAATATCACGTGTAATGTGAATTGATTGTAGATACGACATAATAATACATACATACATAAGTCTACCTTTAGTACTTTGTTTAGGATCATCGATCATTAATGATCAGTATGTAGCTATTTATAACGAAGGTAGGTCATGGAATGTCTTCCGTAGAAATAGTCTTTGGTATTGTTTATAATAACTGATATGAGCGTTAACATTTTCTACTGAATATTTATCCTAATTTAACAGAGGCTCCTGTATAACTTTTAAGTTAACGGTTATGTCGAATCATAAGGTTTTCACTAAAGTTAATTTCCATACTAAATGACAAGTTTACGCACAGTTAATATTAACTTGAAAAGTTACACTAGAGATGTTTTGTGTACGTTTTGACCTAAATCGCGCAACAACTTATTTCTTTTGTGTGCCGTACTTCGTTCAGCAACAACCCTTTGCAGGGTTCTATATTTCACCCCCTGGCAGTTTGCCATTCGTCACTCTCGAAAAGGGTTTCAGCAGCTTTTTCGATATTATGAAAACTAAAACCTACTCGTATGCTTAGATTTATCTACTCTATTTTGGGTAAAATACCTACTATTTTGGATAAAGTAGCTTAATGACTAGGTAATAAAAAGTAGTCAGTTTCAAACGATCGATAGCTTAACCTTACGTATTAAAGTGGTACATTTTACTTACAACTTTACAACGTTGTTCAAAAATGTTCAATTTTCATAATTTGATGAGAGATACACGTAGATACTCCAATGTTTACGGTCTAGTTACAAAGCTGACCCCAAAAAATCGAATTCGTTCCACTTGTACTGGTTAAATGTTACTGTGCAGACGTGATTGTAGGGTCAATGCCATTTATGTTTCTTAATTGGAAAAATGGGCCTGCCCTTAATGGTTCATTAAAGATAGTTGAGGCTAGTTATAGTGTAAATGGTAAGATTGGTTACAAGGTCAGAAATATCATCATTTTGAGATAATTATTAAGGTGTTGATAGCACCCAAGCGACGATAGCATTTTTTGTACCTAATTAATTTAAAGACGCAAGGGTAACTTTTTAAGTATTCCGTACACAAAAGTAACAACTGTACACCTATGAAGACACCATCAGTCTGTCACAGAAGTTTTATACTGTAAATTCTGAATACTCGAGTACATCTTTCAAATAAATAGTTTCTCTAATCTGATATTCTTTGTATACTTATATTCCAAAGTAAACCCAGATTTGCTTAAGTTTATTCCTTCAATTCATAAAAAAAAAAAACTAGAAAAAAAAATGATGTGTGTAACAGGAAGCAGAGTGCGAGAAGACTGCGATGGACGTGAAGTACTCAATGGACACGAGGATAGAAGACAACGCCAGAATGTTCAAGCTGCAGAAGGCACAGTTCGATCAGGAAGTCAACACTGCTGTAAGTAAAACTACTGCACTTCTTGATTAAATGGACTCAACAGCTGGATGACCAAATAAACCTTTAGGTACTACGGAGGATAAATGTGAATTACATAAATTTTCAGAAAGCGGAATCCGCATTAGCCTATGAGCTGCAGGCCGCGAAGATTAAGCAGAAAATACGAAATGAAGAAATACAGATCGAAGTTGTAGAGCGTCGCAAACAAATAGAGGTAAGTGAAAGCAATGATAATGGTATGAAATAAAACTATGTCTATAAAGAAGTCACTTAATGATGCGAATGATGTATTCATATCAGGTCGAACAGCAAGAAATCATGCGTCGTGAGGAGGAACTGATTGCGACGGTCCGCCTGCCGGCCGAGGCCGAGGCCTACCGTCTGCAGACCATCGCCGAAGGGAAACGGTACGTCCCTTACATATCGATACTATAAATATCATATCGATATATACATATCGATATAATAAATAATCGTTTCATTTTAACCTTCTCAATATCCTAACAGTTCCTATACCCCTCTTAGTTTGACTTATATACTAAATGGTCTGAATCTGGAGAAATTATTGTGAAAATTTTTACCTAATCATATGGCACTCGCATACTTAGAAGAATTTTGGATTTAAGCATTTGATAGAAATTACTCGTTGTGAGTCAGTCGGTGTAAATTAGTCGGGCAATTTCACAATTATTTTTAACTAGCGCTCCGCCCCGGCTTCACCCGTGGTACATATATAGCCTATAGCACTTAAGGATCACTTACATATCCAACGGTGAAAGAATTTTTGAAATCGGTCCAGTAGTTCCTGAGATTAGCGCGTTCAAACAAACAAACTCTTCCGCTTTATTATATTAGTATAGATTTAAAGCCATGAAGAAATTTAACAACGCCCCCATTTTCTTAAATACAATTTTTTGTCTTGTCAACAGTACCCAAACTGTGGAAGCGGCTAAAGCTGACGGAGAACGCATCAAAGTGCTGGGTCTGGCGGAAGCGCACGCGATCGGCGACGTGGGCAAGGCGGACGCGGAGCGCATGCTCGCCAAGGCGAAGGTCTACAAGCAGTACGGCGACGCGGCTATCATGGCGCTCGTGCTTGAGGCTCTGCCCAAGGTTCGCATTACTTGTATTGGTATAATTAATCAATTTTATCAGTAATTAACAATTATTACGCCTCAATATGCAGTTGTCATTCATTTTATGTTTATTTTGCTCGTGTTTTAATACGTCTTCGTGAATATGAAGACAACCTTGGAACCCTTGCACTAGTACCAGAAGATTTGCATAAATGTCAATTATCATCAAATAGTACAAAAGCAAGCTTTAAATTAATACTATTTAAGTAACTGTTCATATCTGATTGCAACCGTACCACACTTATAAATAGAAGCCTTTTCACGGTTAAACTGCTGAACCGATCTTGTTGAAAGACAAAAGGTTAATTGTATAAAAATCTGTCATTTAGTAAAATTAACCTTTGGGAAGCGTCATGATTTGACATCTCTGTACTAAATGACAGATTTACGCACAGCTTTAACTTGAAAAGTAACAGTAAAACGCGGTTAAGACACTTCCATATCGAGGTGCGCGGAACTGCGAAGCAAAATTATACTCAAAAAATGGTATAAAAGAAGTACTTGGTTTATAATTTTAGATCGCGGCTGAAATATCGGCCCCACTTGCGAAGACGGATGAAATAGTGTTGGTCGGTGACAACGGCGCGACGGGGGAGGTCGCGCGACTCGCGGGCGGCATCCCGCCGGCCGTGCGCACTCTCACCGGGCTGGACCTCACGCAAGTGCTGAAGAGACTGCACCCTTCAGGTAATCATTAAATACAATAAAGAAAAGAAGAATAGGCAGATAAGCCAAGGCCGAGTGACAGTTTCGTCACTCTTATCAAACAGGTGCGCATTTTGTGATGATGAATCTGTTGCGGAGACAAAAGTTCCTCTTGCGTTTCTGTTCCGTTGCGGCTACATTATGGTTAATGTTTATGCCCAAAAATGCCTTAAACCACGCGATAATTATCGCCGGTAAAAAACGCGTAGAACTGAGTAGCCACACCTGCAGTTAACGGCGGTATATGCCGTATATGCCCATTAATCGTGGCTACACCTACGGTTGACGGCCGTATATGCCCGTATATGTAGCCGCTACATTCCAAGTACATACATAGTACTCGGCTTGCTTTTTAGCCTGTTAATCTGGTGTAAAGTGACATTTGTTGATCTTTTTTGACTGCTACTATCCGAATGTACTCGTATATTCTCATACATTCTTGTATGCACGCAGTTTAGTGACTACTGGGGGAGTTTCTGTAGGTCTGTCGTAGAGAACAAATTAATTACCTACTAGGATGTTTCTGCTCTAAGTATATTATGTATATTATGTGCTCGGATCGCACGTTATTAGGACGTTCGCTAAAAAGTAAATAAATATTCTTTTATTGTTTCAGAAGATCTCTCGTCAGGCTCTCTTAAGAAAAAGGAGGTAACAGCTTGCTAAATGCTAAAAAGCTACCATATTTTAATGCACCAACTACCAACAATAAAATAGAATGTGCCATCAATATTCATTACCTATTATTGTATGCTCGCGAACAAATAGTTAAATGTATTAAAAGACACTTACGCATTTGTTTTAACATAATCTCTAAGCTACAAACAAGATTTCGATACCACCGTTATCACTTAAATGGATATTATAATATACTTTATAGTCAGCATATACTTAATATATTGTAAGTGCTGACACATGTATTTTATTATATATAATATAATAGGCGATTGGAAAAGCATACAAAAAAAAAAACGAAAATTTAAGTTTTTTCATTATTATCTCTATTCTCTACTTTGTTAATCTATTTTTTATCAATTTTTACAATACAAATGATTACCATTTCTAAAGAACCAGTTGACATTACTATAATATCATATTTGAAACTCCAGATCGTAGATATTACTCGTAGTAATGTCGGAGTTTCAAACCAAAAATCTATTTAAATGACGTTTATTATTTAAATCACAGGTAACATCGCAACAGACTGACGATCTATAAAATCTATTTATAAATGCATTTAGCATCTAATAATACTTATGTGTATTGTATATTTCAATGGGAAAACTATGTAATTTTGTATTGAGAGTTTTGGAAGCTCGCACGATTTGTACATTTTATTTGTTAAATATTCAGATTAAAGCTCTTTTGCGTTGCAGTCATTGTTTGTATCATTTAAACATTAAAGCGGGTATGTATTTATCTCCTTTATGTGTGTCTTATAATGGCGACTTTGCCTTATTATTGTACTCATTAATTTATAGAAGTATTCTCATTTCTGTCATCTTCTAAGAATTTTAGTAAACGTTAATCGTTTTGCCGTAATCTACTTTCGTTTTTCTCACCAGGTAGATATAGTGGGAGATACAGTCATAGAGATTACTACCCTCATCTGTTATTTAATGCTGATAGAGATAATATGCTAGATAATTCATAGATTGATACATTGCACTTTGGTTGCCTGGCTAAATTTGGTGCCTATGATGTTAAACACAAAAAAATGTAATCAATTTTTTTCGATCTGCTTCCCTCATCTGTTATTTAAACGAATTATATGTCAAATGAAAGATTATTTTATTCCCAATCGAACCGTATTTGGTTGCCTGGTCAAAAGTGGTGCTAAATCATGGTTGCCTGGATTTTAAGATATAAAATTTTCTGTGCGAGTGTTGAAAGTGACGGAAAAGTGTTGCGCGCGCAATTCCATTTGACAGACAAAGATGCAGTGAGGCAAGCGTGCACTCGGCAGGTGCTTAGTCTATACAAAGATTAAAACCATAGACTAGCTGTGCCTGTCCATTAAAGATATTTGCAAAAAAAATAAGTGAGCGACGTAAGGAATAAGTAATAAAACGTAAAAAAGCTGTTTTAGAAAATTTTGTCTGTTTGTCTGTATATTTGTGCATGTATTACGCAAAAACTACTGAATGGATTGAAATTAAACTAGGCATGATCTAAGTTCATACTACATAATAGCATATAGGATACTTTTTATCCCGAAATTCAGCACAGTTCCCTTGGGAGAGGGGATGAAAGTCAAAATGTGTACTTAGCTGTAATTCATTATCGCGTAGTCCGATTTCATTCATTTTTAGGG
Organism: Melanargia galathea; assembly: GCA_920104075.1. NCBI lineage: Eukaryota > Metazoa > Arthropoda > Insecta > Lepidoptera > Nymphalidae > Melanargia > Melanargia galathea. The sequence goes on along the minus strand of OV049857.1, from coordinate 21,191,859 downwards.
TTCCGTACCCAAAGGGTTAAAACGGAGCCCTGTTAATGTCACTCGGCTGTCTGTCTATCTGTCAGCCGGTCACAGGTCTCTAGCTCGCAGACGAAATGAGATTTACTCCAAACAATTTTCAACCTGTCAAGTCATCTTTGTCTATTACACAAAATAAGGACGCCTTTTTTCGAATTTCTCCACTAAATTTAAATTTTTTGGTACTTCAACAAAAAAAAATTTGTTGATTATTTATTAAAACGTTGAATGACATTAATAAGGCTCCGTTTTTACCCTCTGGGTACGGAACCCTAAAAATGAATGAAATCGGACTACGCGATAATGAATTACAGCTAAGTACACATTTTGACTTTCATCCCCTCTCCCAAGGGAACTGTGCTGAATTTCGGGATAAAAAGTATCCTATATGCTATTATGTAGTATGAACTTAGATCATGCCTAGTTTAATTTCAATCCATTCAGTAGTTTTTGCGTAATACATGCACAAATATACAGACAAACAGACAAAATTTTCAAAAACAGCTTTTTTACGTTTTATTACTTATTCCTTACGTCGCTCACTTATTTTTTTTGCAAATATCTTTAATGGACAGGCACAGCTAGTCTATGGTTTTAATCTTTGTATAGACTAAGCACCTGCCGAGTGCACGCCTGCCTCACTGCATCTTTGTCTGTCAAATGGAATTGCGCGCGCAACACTTTTCCGTCACTTTCAACACTCGCACAGAAAATTTTATATCTTAAAATCCAGGCAACCATGATTTAGCACCACTTTTGACCAGGCAACCAAATACGGTTCGATTGGGAATAAAATAATCTTTCATTTGACATATAATTCGTTTAAATAACAGATGAGGGAAGCAGATCGAAAAAAATTGATTACATTTTTTTGTGTTTAACATCATAGGCACCAAATTTATCCAGGCAACCAAAGTGCAATGTATCAATCTATGAATTATCTAGCATATTATCTCTATCAGCATTAAATAACAGATGAGGGTAGTAATCTCTATGATGGTATCTTAGACCAATAATAGTCTGAAATAAGATTGATACAAATAATGACGTATCGTTTCTTTTGTCATTCCAAAAAAGGTGTCCTTTGTTTTATATTGAGAATAGTATTTTAAAGTTCAGATGGATAAAAAATGGAGTAAGTATAGATTATAGAAGTTAGATTTTGTACTGTATTGAACAAAAATAAAGTGTTCCCAGACACACTGTCTTCTTGTCGTAGAAATATTTACAATTTTATTCAAAGTGTACATTCACATTAACAATTATTGTTCGTGTTCAAAAAGAGACATTATTTAACGTTCGTTAATAAATAGTTTTCCTTTAAAATGTACACCTTTGTGACGTCACACGTCCTTACAATATAAAGCGTTTTTAGAAATTTATTAATATCAACAAAGTTGTGTCGTCACAAACGTCTGAGCCTTTTAACGTTTTGTCACGCTTATAAATCTTTAGTAGGTAAGATTTTATCGCTTAGGTATTAACAATTGTGAATGTGACTGTACATCGTGTGATGACCGACAACAATGCGTCGTGATAATGCTTGGAAGTTTTAAAATTGCTTTATTGTATTGATTGATTATTATTAAAGGCACAAATTTTGAATTTTGTTAATGATATTTTATTATTGTATTTTTATTTACTAATTTTACTATTGTATTATTGTGGTACTCATATGGGTACTGATTGTGTAATGGAACCAATAATCTTAAAATGAATGTACGAAAAATAATTCTTTGTTTTATTTAATCTACTTTTCAACTAATCTTTTGTACTGCATTTACAAGTACCTTCAAAATTTTAACGTGAGTTTTAAGAAAAACAAACAGAAGGTTTGATAATATACTATATTTTAACTATAAACTTAATTAAATCTTTAACTAGGGATGAAAAATGTATTCATATTATCAATGATTCGGATTGTGCAGCTCTCCTCGTATGTTAGTTTTCATCAGCTGCAACAAGAAAAGAACATACTGTTGATTTAATAAAAAAACCACATTAACTAATGACTAATATCATCAGAACAAATTAAAGATCAATTTGAAACCAGCTGTAAAATATGGAAAGGATAGTAATAAACCAGAGGAGATACAAATTCACCCACGTAGGAATTTGTAGGATTTTTTTTTATCCCAAGTCACTGTGACTCGTGAGGAAAATGTTATTTATTGTGATCATTGTGATACATAAATAATAATAAGCCTTGTCATAATAAGATTGATGAGTTAGTTTGATAATTATTGTAAACTATTCATACTAAGCCCACCAACTCGTATTGGACGGGCGCGGCGTGGCGAGTATAAGCTCTATTTTATGGGGGAAAAAGTCCCACTGTGACATGATCGGGCGTGATTCGATGCCAGCCTTACAAACTGATACTCTTTGTAATGAAAATTATGTAACCCACCTCAACTTTTTCCTGATAGCTAAGTTCAGTTTTGGTGAGCACGTAGGAAAGTTTCGCCAGCGCCGCCTCGGCGGTCATGTCGAAAGCGGGCACCACTCCACACTCTACCAGCAGCTGAAAACATTGTTCATCTGAAATCATGTATTCTCACAACTTGTTATTTGTTAATACTGTGTAGTAAACAAAACCTAATCTGAGCAGGTCGCCAATATTTTTGAATGTTCTCAACTACGCGGAGAGATCAATTTAAAGAGCTCGAGCGTGCGTGTAGGAATTTTCTGATCTCTTTTTGCCTTCTGCGCATCGTCCAAAAAGATTGGCAAGGGAAGAAAATACCTACTAAGTATTTATAGTAGGGATTTTAATTTCGGATTAACTTAATTTTATCCATCCCTATCATTTCTTTATGTTAAAAATATCCAAAAAATATCTCGACCCATCTTTTGAGCTTATACCCGCGGTGGTATTCTGTGGTGTCATACAAAATTTTAACTTTTTGAAAATTCCCGTCCTGCTCTTGCCCCGGAACGCTGCTGTCTCGGCTCCTACGTGTTTCAATGCGTAAATCTTACAAGTCCAGTCTCGTAGATAGCCTTCCCCTGCACCGTGCCGTTGATGCACTGCGTCACGTTCACCACCAGCACCTTGTTCCTCACAGCGCGCTCTATCTCCTTGTAGATCTCTTTGCGCTTGATCGGGATGTTTCCGTTACCGTACGTTTCGATGACTACACCTTTGAATCGAAATAAACTTAATTAAAACATTGTTTGAGTAAATTCCTTCACACCTTACTACTTATCTGGTTATGTTTTAGCACTTCTAAGAACTAATCTACATTCAGCAACTGTATCTAAACGATAGAGAAGTGGTGTCATCACAAAAATCTGGGTAAGTACCTATCACTTTATGAAATTATGAACCGATTTTAGATTTTATGAACAAAGAAGAAGGAGAACTTTGCTGCATACAATCTTTGGTGAGAGAAAAAGGTAGACCGTAAAGGTAGACTTAGGACCGTACCATAACAATCTTATTGGTAATTATTCTGAAAGACGAAAGTTTAAAATTGTCTGTAGCAAAACTTTAACTATGAGTTACCGTCCATTCCTTGGAAGACTGCTCTGATGAGCTCGGCGGTGATGGTGGGCGCTACTTTTAACACGTACACTTTTTGAGCAAGTTTGTCATGCAACCTGCATTCATCGGGAACGGAGCCAGGCGGGTGGATGAGCATTTTTGGATCGATTTCCAGGATTGTTTTCGCCTCCAGAAGTGGGGGATAATTCGGAGAATCGAATGCGTATATTCTTGTATTTGAAACTTTTTTCACTCTGCAAACAATATTAATTTTATATTCAACATTGTCATATCTTATTGAGGCACAAAAAGTTCAATTAAAATCATATAGGTTCCTACCTAGTTCCTCTGAAGAGTTTAGCGCCAAAAAATACTGTAACTTCTGGAATGTCTAATGTAGCTGCGATCAAAATTGCACATAGAATGTTGTTGTTGCCATCGCTGCGAGGTTGAAATATCGGCACCTAAAACAAACTTTATTTTTTTGGATGTCCACTGGAGACCTTGATTAAACACAAAATACCTACTACGATGAATACATATTTGAAAAATCGTGAAAAATTGGGTGTGAATAGAGATGAAGTGGGAAAATCTCGCTATTTTGTTCGCATTTCTACATAAAATTAAATTAAGCGATTACTGCTATAGGGTAAAATACCCAAGCAATAAACTGACCTGTGCTCCAGTGAGTACCACGGTCTTCCCAACAGATTCCAACATGAAAGATAAGACTGAGGCGCCGTACGCCGTCGTGTCCGTTCCGTGCAGGACGACAAATCCGTCGTAGTCATGATAAAACCTCTGGAAATTATACAAAATTGGTAAAAAATGAGGAGTACTCTTTTAAATAGTAAGTTTAAATTAATAAAGTGGCAATGTGGGTTTAATTTCTAAGTGAATTTCAATGCGGTTTTCACGCCATATCTAAGGATCAAGTGTTGGGTTGTTTATGTTTTAGTTCATGAAGAAAGTTAAGTAAAAAATATATCAGAAAGTTATAATTAAGAAATATTATACTTAAGTATCTTGTTAGGTAGGTACCTATGTAAACTTAAAATTACCTTAATATCGCGAGCCATCTTGAGCCAATCATCTATTGTGAAATCGGATGAATCTTTTAATTCATCGTATTCGTAGATTTTGTACAAAACTTTAATGTCTGTATCTTTGCCGTCTGAAACAAACATTAATAATATTTTCTGAATGTAGATTGTAAGTAGGTATAATGTATATAGTATATACCCAAATGCATTTGTTAGGGAAGCAATGCAACTTTAAACAGTGGCCAGCCACTGTTAAATTTTAGCTGCATTAAATTAATTTTATTTATCAACGAGGTATGTTTATTCACCGGGTACAACGAGATACTCTGCTCGGTCGGTGCTGGCCAGGTGTTTTTGCCAATAGCCATCGTCGTGAAGCTGCGGTAGTTTTCTAATCACACGATGCTCTATGTTTTTTTGCGGGACCAGAACTGAAATTAAACAAAATCCATATTATAGTACCTATAAAAGTGTGTCTCTATCTCTCTACCTGTCTGTCGTGATAAAAAAACTGAATATTGAGTAGGTACTTAAATATACTTAGTGTTTTAAATATAAAACTACGACGGTCAGATCTGAACGAAACTTTGTACTTACAGATTACATAGATAGCTTGAACCTTGAAGATCGACCTGTCTATTTTTTATCCCGAGAAATCGAAGAGTTCCCAAGAGATTAAAAAAACCACGCAGACATAGTCGCGGGCATTGTCCAGTTTAAATCCTAAATAAGCCCTGAATACACGTTTTTTTAATTATTAAAAATTCCACTTACCGCCTTTCTCATTTTTCAGCATGCCAAAAGTTCCGCCGGTGTAAATGACGAGCACTCTTTTCGCTTGACTCATTTTGAACAGACTATTACCTAAATACTATGGAGGAGACGGTTAAATCGATGTTTTCCTTCAATAATTTATTATAGAGTTGATATTAGCAACGCGTGGCGTGCGTGTGTTTGTTGCGTAAACTAAGGAGTTCAGGCAGGCAAGATGACTTAACAAATGTGAGCTGTTTCATTTAACGATAACATTTAATGAAGCAACTATAACTCAGTGCAGATTATTATTATCAACAGAACTTGTTCTTATTATTTTAAGTGAAAAGATTTCAACATCACGATTATATAGGCATTGTGTTAACCGAGTGCAAAACAATATCTACAAAATGAATTTATCAGTTTATTCCGTTTATCAACATGACTTGGATAGTCAATATTTACTACGTAGGTATATAAAAATCTCGATCATTTGTGTGTACAGAATTCAACAATCACCATGATTGGATTGATAGAGTTAGGTAAGCGAGTGCAAAACAGGAGTGCAAAATTATTCTTATTTTATAAATAGGTACCTACCTACCATCAGTTTATTCCTAAGTGGTTTTAGAGATGTGATAGCAATAACTTCGTGTGAAGACTGATAGCTTATCAATTAAGTAGGTAGGTATGTTGGAAAAACCAGGCGTTATTCTGCGGAAGTAGGTAACAAACACCACGAAAGTACCTAATAGGTACCAATAATACACTTTTCTTCAAAAACTTCTTTATAATATCTTATTTTTGTTCACATTGAATTTCCACTGAAAATTCGTGAGTGAGAACCTATTTTTCACGGACACTTTTGACGACTATATTTAGTACATTGATCGAAGAATAAACCAGATAAACATGTATGGTAAGTACAGTGTACCTACTACCGAACAGGTCGGTAGCAACGAGCAAGCTCTAGATCTCCAATGCTTGCCCTCTCTATAGGTACTATACATACAAATGACATGTAGAAAGCAAACGACCACATATAGTTCGCTTCCGACATCAGTGCATGATGCATCCTTAGATGTTGACTGTACAACGTGCAGTTGCAGAGAATTTTCAATTCCGCAATGTCTTTTACACACGCGAATTTTTGTTTTTTATGTATAAACTAGCGGACCCGGCAGACGTCGTCCTGCCCGCTATTAGCGCCACCTACCGGGTCCAATTTTTCTACTTACAAACCTTCCTCTTGAATAACTCTATCTATTAAAAAAAATCCGCATCAAAATCCGTTACGTGGTTTTAAAGATTTAAGCACACATAGAAAGCGAAGTTGTGTTTTATACTATGTACCTATAGTGATGAAGTAAGTATACGGTCTATTTTGATTTTAGTTCGAAAAGGTGTTGCCAATTAATTTGGATGATATTTTCGGATTTGCTTGCTCTTACCATACGATAAATAAACCATAGTACCTACCTACCTACATACAAATTGCTTGGCCATAAATACTTACCTAGGTTTGCGATAACTGGGTCATACGATCACCTTAGTTTCACAGTTATCAGAGAGTGGCATAATCCTTTGGTAATACCCCTTCTTAAACATAGTGGAAGATAAACAAATATAACAAGATAAACAAAACTACTTTATAGAGTAAGAAATATTTAATTTATCGTAAATAGATCTACCTTTCACTGTCATTTTTCCACGTAATTCATATAGGTGTAGGTACGACTTCAAAGATTCCAGTAACTGAAAAGACTTATAAAAACTTGTAGATTTACCTACTTATGAAACTTACAAAGCAAGAGCTACGATGGCAAACAATAATAATAATATTGTATGCAGTCGATGTACGCTGCATGAGTCAGCGTCAGGAGGATGTTCAGTACTGTCATTATCAATAGTTTCTTCCCTATCAGTAGAATATTCCCTGCCCCACATCCCAAAACTGTATAACTCCGCGTCTAAGTTCCTTAAATTAAAGCTATAAACGATGTATAAATCTAGGAGTTCGCGTGCTTCTTCAAAAATATAGTGGGCAGGTTTTAAAGGCATGAGGGTAGTGTCGACAGTGACGGGAAAGTATACTGCCGTCTTGGCTGAGAGGGCCTCGTCTGTGCCCGGGATGGGCACAGCGGCGGTTATGTTCAAGGCTTCAAAGACGGCTGTTGAATTTTGTGAATACTGAGGGAATCTGTAATCAAAAAAGATCAGAAGTCAGAGAGTAGGAAAAACTATTGAATGAACCTTAACTACTTATGTATGTATCTGCGTATTTCATCACCATACAGCAGAAACATAGATTGTATGTTTATTTTCTATATTCTGCTGCGCTAAACTGAATCCCAAATAAATGATTATTTTATTATTTGTTATTTATTATATTGTTTTATTATTTATTATTATATTTAAAATATTATTTACAATAATAAAGTTAAAAACTATTATAATATTATAATTACAACAAAAAGTCAAATTGGTCAGCAAGTCAGTATAAATAAATGTTGATAGGCTCAGACATAAAAATATAAATTAATAATAGTGTGCATATGAAAAAAAAATATTTTTTAAAAATAAAAGTGTGGGGTGCATGGGTGTATAGAGGATTATCATTTCGATAATATCTTAAAAGCACCCCACGCTTTTTTGTAAATAAAATACATTTTTTCATATGCACATTGCACACTATTATTAATTTGTATTTATTAAAATTTATTTTCTATTTTTAGTTTGGTTTTCTATAAAAAGCGTGTTTTTTAGTTTTTTTTTAAACTATTATTTATTTTCTACTTTTTAGTTTGGTTTATTTATAAAACACTAAAAAAATCATGTCACTTAAAATACAACAAATATTAATTATTAATAAATTATTTTATTTGTTTTTTATTGTAAATCGTACAATATGATTAAATTATACTAATTAATAATATTATTATTTTGTTTTAATATTGTTTTAAGTATCTTCGCATTCGTGCGTTTTGTGCTTAGATTTTAGTTGTGTGTGACATCTATTCTGTTTACCCTAGTAGTTACAGTTAGTTACCGTGCGATTTTGAATGTTTATTGTTTTTCCTTACCGACGACTTTTGATAAATGAACACAAAATCTTATTTTCCAAATTGAATAATGAAATAATCTTATCAAATTAGTGTATTGTCATCGGTCCTCGATAAATCTACAAAGTTTGAATGAAATCTGACCGTTTAAAGTGGGTCAAAATCGCGTTCAAAGAAGTCGGTTACAAACATACATACAGGTGAAGCTAATATAAAGCGTGTAAAAAGTAAGATAGTGATAATCTTGGTAGATTACGTAATAGGAAATATTATATCGTTTTATGATATAGTTCAGTTACAATAAAAATGTCACGAAGACCTGATAGCCCCTAATCATAAAACAATATAAGTATAAGTATAACCTACATTTATACTTCGAAAGCATTAAAATTCTTTCGTGCGCCAAAATATTACGATATTACGTTTAAATAAGTAATAGAAATCGTTTTATATTAATTTTGACTTACGTTATAATATTTGCATTTTGCGCTAGATTTCGTTATGTTACCTTTGGCCACAAGATTCGATTGTATCGTTTGTACAAGCAAATATGGAGCAGATCCTCGATCCACCGGACACTATCGGGTTATAAGTCCGCACGCCACTGAATGCCGCAGCTCTATATCTATATCTCTAAAATATAAAACAATATTAGATACTTACATAAATTAATTATTATTATTAATAATACATATTCATGCATTATAAGAAGCCTTATTATTATTCTTATGTTGACGTACATAATAAACAAGTATAAATTAAAATTTAAAAAAAAACCCCGACGTTCGCCATTTTGTGGCGGCGGCCATCTTGAATTTGCAATAGTGTTATTCTACTAGTCAAGCCCTTTCATTTGATACCCATATTAAGGGAGTTGTGAAAAAATATGTAATCCGCCATTTTGTATGATTTTCATCAAACATAGCTAACAACACTCTCGACTAATTCACCTTTCAAACAAAAAAAACCGCATTCAAATCGGTCCTCCCGTTTGAGCGCCACAGGGGAACAGACAGACACACACACACACACATACACACACAAAAACACACAGACACGTCAAACTTATAACACCCCATCGGTTTTGCGTCGGGGGTTAAAAATGCTCTGAGGTACGCAAAAAACGGCATGAAAATCGGCCCAGTAGTTTGTCACAAAAATGATAGCATAAAATTAGTGTTTTCGCCGTATAGGTACTTACAAGTCGGAGTGGCGGAGGTGCATCTAGCCCTTAAAAAGTTTGTCAATGAAACAAGTATACAAATGTTTGTTCAAAAGAACCTTACTTGCTCTGCGTTCCTCTCATTAAACTTCACATGGAATACACAACCGACGTCATTGTCGGTAAGTGCAAAGTCATATCGAGTACCCGGGTTCAATAGCCTCGTCGTATGAAGTGGCAATGACAGGTCAGCTGAAAAGTGAAGTGTGTCTTGGTCTGAAGGCTGGTTATATATCGGACCCTGCACCGCACCAATCACCTAGAACGAAAAATATACCTACAGGTAATCCCATCTAGGTGGGAAAACGCCAAGGCAAATTAGTACCTAAGTAATATAAAATTTTATCAATGAATAGATAACTAATGGTAGTTTCTGTAATTTGTAAATTGATTTGTAACGCGATTTTATAAGACAATTCCTCAATTTTGAGCGTAAATAACAATAGAAAGACGTGACATAGCTTCTTTGTTGTAAAAATGGTTTTGATATAAAGGAAAACATACTTAATTTAAGTAAATCACGGCAATCGCATATCTATCTAAGGATTAGCTTTAATTACTTATTAATATTAAAAAAATAAGAATTAATTGGTTTTATGACAAACGCATAATAGGTAATTATTATGATCATGACCTAATTGTAAAATGAGTAACTATTGATATTGATAATATAATTTATGCAACGAACTATACATTCGATCGTAATATATGCTTGCAATTTTGTATTACCCGTCCAGGTACTTTAGGTACGCTGGCGACAAGTAGCCTCGTAGTAGAAATGCCAGTCAATAAGCTTACTAACGCTCCAGATTTGCCAGAGTAAATGCCTGAACCTGAAGGAAAAGAAAGAATGAATTCATACCAAATAGATTTTTTAATACAATGTTTTTAACTGGATTATAGTTTATACCGCACTTACCCGCACTTCCCTCGTTAACGTCATTGGCTCCGGCTGCTAAGAAATTGACGTTCATAGTAATGGCATACGCCTGCTGAATCGATGCAGCTGATGAAGAAAAAGGAATCAGGTGTCGAATATGACACTTAAATCATTTACAACGAACATTTTTCGAAAAATAGCAAATTCGTGTTGTGGCAGTTAATTTAAGTACTATTATGAGTGATTGAACAGGCTTACTAAGTTTTACTAACCAGACAAATACGGCATTTCCGAGAACCACCTAACAGGGGAGATAACATCTATAATATTGTGCTTCTGAACCATTTGAACGGCTGGAACTTGGAACAATAGGTCGAAGCCGATAAAGTGACCAAAAGTAACACCAAAATCGGTGTTAAAGATTCCTAAATCTGGTGTAAAGGCTCGAGTCCGCGTGGGTTCCCCAAACAAATTGATTTTACGATATCTAAAATAAATAAAACCACATTAAATCATGTTTAATTGTTTGTTTGTAATAATAATAATAACCTATGTTTCATCTTTAATTCAGCATATTTCATTCGAAGTGAAACATCTGAACACAAAACGAATCAAAGTGACGATACATTCATTAAATCAGAACCAATTCGGCAATGTAATTTAGTTATGTAAATGTTATAAAATGCAAATTCGGCGATGTTGGATTTCGGCATTCGAGTTCAATCACTCTGAATGAATGAAAAATGTTTCTGAACACACGGAGATCGTTCACTGGTCATCTGTCGTTTCGTATGTGATAAAATGATATTAAAGTCGAACCATAATTTCAAGCACATTCCAAGACAAATTGTCCACATTGGTGAGTAGCAACTTTAATGATCCTTACCTATCGATTACCGCGCCAGTTCTATCAAATACTACATTGGTGTTGAAGATATAAACCTTTCGTTCCGGGCAGCTCTCTCCAGCAACATCGCCGTTGGTGCAATCCAACAGCTCTTCTACGTTAATTAGCACATAGATTTCGTTCTCCATTGCCGCTTGTGATATGGAAACCAGAATCTGAAAGCCATCAAAGTGTCGGTGATTTTTGCTCTTCAATAAAACTTATTGATAAGTTAATTACTGTACCTACTAGGGTGAAATGGTGCGAAGAGCAATGGCTGTATTTTTGCGCTTGAACAAAGGCAGCCCATTCTTTGCACAAAAATGTGCCAGCCGTTCTGATACTAAAAGAGTACTTAACTGTATCTACTTTACCGCAGTGTACCTAATATCTTGCAAGACTCAATGACGCGAATCAAGGGTCTCCGGGCAAATGGAATAAATACGTAACTCATGATGAGACGAGAGGCTCGGTTACTGGATTGAGTCGTTGCTTCTAAATATTGTGCGAGTATGTATTTACAAAAATAACCTTTTTTATAACCTACAGATTTTTGTTTTCTAGAATTCTTCAACGGCCATGTCTAAGTAAGTAGTTTTTATCGGCCTAATAGAAGTTATTCCTTTTTCCTTGATAGAATTTATTTTTAAGTAAAGAAATCAAAACCTCGTCATAAAGTGTTGGTGCCAGAGCTGGTATCGGGTAGTCTTTCAGCAAGCCGTTGAGAGGAAGTACGACATAGTCTGGTGATATCAGCGTCATCTCAGGAAACACGATGATGTCGGCATTCTGGAATAAAGTGACTTACTTTTAAGTTTAGTGAAAAAATATATTGTTATATTTTATATTTAACATGTGAATTTGATAATTGTCATTGTATTCAGAATGAGTAGATCCTTGTTACTCTACAGTTCCGAGGTTGGGGACTTTGGAGACTCGGAATTAGCAATTTTTCTTTTTAACGAGAAGTATTTTATAGGTTTTTAAAATACTCTTGTCTCTTACTATATACTTAGTAGGTAATAAGTAAAACACCTTTAATTACCTGTACAGCAGCATCTTGTATTAATTGAACATAATTTTGCAAATTGATGGTCGAGTTTGCGTTCGCCAGGTATTCGACCACAGCCCCCACATAATTTTCATCAGTAGGCGTGGATTTCTGTTTAAAATATGAGGTCATGTAATGAACAACTTCGTTAAAATGTACTTATCGTATCATGTTACGCCACAAAAATTTCACATTATTGTTTTTTATAAGAAATCCTTTGAGTTTTGTGACTAGGTATGGCTGTGACGGTGAATTGTATTGTTCTCTCGTAAATTGATCAAACAGCTTTGGCCAGGCTTTGGAAAGGCTCTCGTTCGACGTTGATCATGACCATGACCTTGATCATGATGTCAGTTTCAGAAAGTAGAGACGACCTAAGAATTTTCAACAAAACTTCTTAATTTTTTAACTATAATAATATATAAAGGCAAAAAAAACTATTTCTTTCATTAATTTCTAGTAAGTAGTAAGTATAGTATTGGATTTTCTCTCAAGAAATTCTCAGTGCCAGCCCGGAGTTGGTAGTTGGCGGTGTTTCACCCCCGTGCCTCGGAGAGCACGTTAAGCAGTCGGTCCCGGTTATTATCACTATCATGTGACAATAGTCGTTAAAGCTCGCCAACCCGCATTGGAGCAGCGTGGTGGATCTAAGCTCTAAATCCCTCTCTCCTGAGGAGGCCTCTGTCCAGCAGTGAGACGTTAAAAGGCTGCAGTGGTGGTGGGATTAATTTCTAGCAATTATCTACATGGAAATTGATTAGTTAATATTATGATACTTAATCTATACTATCTATACTAATAAATAAAATTGAAGTGTCTGTCTGTAATTTCGAAATAACTACCTCATATGAAGCTCATATAGTTATTTGAATGGTACCATAACCGAATCACACGTTTTTAAAATTTTTGTCTGTCGGTCTGTCTGTCTGTCTGTCTATCTGTCTATCTGTCTGTCTGTCTGTTTGAACGGGCTAATCTTCGGAACGGCTGAACCGATTTTGATGGGACTTTCACATACAAGTAGAGAATTAACCAGGGAGTAACATATGTTTTTAACCGACTTTCAAAAAAGGAGTTGTGTTTTTCTACCTATGTCCTCCGATATCTCTGAGATTTCTGAACCGATTTGAGTATTTTTTTTTTCAATCGATAGAGAAGCATTGCGACGCAGTCCTACAAAAAATTTGGATTCCAACTCCTCAATCTGATGCTGTAGAGGACCTGATCCCCAAAACTAATGGGATTTAGGAACTGTCGGTTATTTAAATTTATATTGTGGTATCGTTGAATGAACTCGAATAGGTACATATCCAACTCCTCAACCCTGATGCTGTAAGAAATTGCATTCCGAAATCGTGGGGATCCCACGGGATTTTTCCGTTTTAGGGACAAATAGGCTACTTTTTGTTCTGGAAAATCAAAAGTTCCCACGGGATTTTTGAAAACCTAAATCGACACGGGCGAAGCCGTGGGCATCATCTAGTACCAAAATAAGGTTCAAAGTTTGTATGAGGTGCGGTCGGGAACTCTTGATAGGTACCTAGTACCTACATAAGCTTCTTTAAAACATTTCACTGAAGGTTTATACCTACATTGCGCTTGCTATGGCACTTGCACACATTTTAGTCTAGAAAGTACGTAATCGGCTTAATTAAATAAACTTGTATGACTGTACCTGTACTGAAAATCCAAATAGGCTCAAAAAGAAAAGCAAACAACCACTTTTCATTGCACGTGTCATAGAATCGTACAAACACGTTAATCTTTTCACAACAAGTAACTAATCAACAAAAACTGCCACCATTACCTATTATAAAAATATATATATCCGTATATACCTACCTAATTATTATATGGTGGATAATTCGTTAATACGAAATTTATTTCGTACTAGATGATGTCCGCGACTTCGTTCACGCGGATTTGGTTTTTTTTTAATCCCGTAGGAAATCTTTGATTTAGTTATTGTGGCATTAAATGCCACAATAGACATCCGGGATGCATACTACCGTTATGTAATACCTTATCACTACATAGTATAAAACAAAGTCGCTTTCTCTGTCCCTATATCCCTATGTATGCTTAAATCTTTAAAACTACGCAACGGATTTTGATGCGGTTTTTTTTAATAGATAGAGTGATTCAAGAGGAAGGTTTATAAGTAGAAAAATTGGACCCGGTAGGTGGCGCTAATAGCGGGCAGGACGACGTCTGCCGGGTCCGCTAGTGCTATATAAAATAGAAATCCCTAAATATTTCCGGGTTAAAACATTAGAGATCACTCCTTGAAAAATCCTCTACCTGAGTGAAAGTCCCGTTCAAATCGGTTCAGCTGGTCCAATGATTAGCTAATAAAAACAGACATACAGACAAAAATGTACATAACGTTTGTTTGGGGTAAATATGCTTTGTTCAAATAATTTATCAAACAAACTCTTGAATTTTATTTATTGAGTAGGTACCTAAGACTCGCAATCATACAGGTCTAAGTGTTTTTCCGCGGTAAAATGTAGACTAAGTAGATCACTTCTATAAAGTCTTTTGCCGCCCTCCTATAATCGGTTCACTCATTTTTAACCCCCGACGCAAAAACGACGGGGTGTTATAAGTTTGACGTGTCTGTGTGTGTGTGTGTGTGTGTGTGTGTGTCTGTCTGTTCCCCTGTGGCGCTCTAACGGGTGGACCGATTTGAATGCGGTTTTTTTTGTTTGAAAGGTGGATTAGTCGAGAGTGTTGTTAGCTATGTTTGATGAAAATTGATCCAAGATGGCCGCCGCTACAAAATGGCGGATTACATATTTTTTCACAACTCCCTTGATATGGGTATCAAATGAAAGGGCTTGACTAGTAGAATAGCACTGTTACAAATTCAAGATGGCTGCCGCCACAAAATGGCGAATGTCGGGGGTTTTTTAAATTTTCAATTTATACTTGTAGAAGTAACAAACGATTAACGGAGATGCTGAATACAAACGGAGCAAGACCACAACGTGTGAAAGTTCCTACTAGAGAACTTCAAGATGTCCAGCAAGCAGACGATTGAAAATACAGACAAACACTTAAAATTTTATTCATTTTATAAAGCTATTATCACTTTCAGATAGTGACCATAACACATATGCCGCGAAATAATCTGCAATTTTAATAGTAATAATCATCTTGTATAACGAGTAGGTACCTATCATGTCTAATAAATATTATCGAGCAGAAGTGTGGTAGGATAGTCGAATTATATTATCAGGGTACTTAATTGCAAATTGGAGTAGTTATATTACCTATAAGTCTTTTGCATGCATCCGATTTTATCATTACCTACATATTGTTAAGTTCTATGTAAAGAAGAATAGGTACTAAAAATTATGTTACGCTTGATAATCTTGATTTTTAATAAGTGTCTTACGTACCGTCTAATATGAAAAATACATGAATGATGATAAGCATAAATAAGGATGAATAAAACTGCTTTTTACTGAGTTGGCACAAATTTATCTCGCAATTTTTGGTAGCTTAATAATTTGATATAATTTACAGTTTTAATAGAACTAGAGCACAGAAGAATAATACTAATAAATGGAGTCCATGTACACAGGATGAATCGGGATCGGGATCTTCAGGACCGAGAGTGGTAGCATCAGAGGAAGAAACAGTCGTAGTTTCAGTGTTATTGTTTGTAGATTCTTCCCCATCAAGCGTGTATTCTCTGCCCCACACCGCAAAGCTGTATAACTCGGCGTCCGAACTCGTCAAATTAAACGTGTAAATAACAGTATTAAGAATGTTTCGCTCTTCAAAAACGTAGGAGTCAGGTGTTAAGGGCACGAGCGATGTGTCTAAAGTGACGGGGAAGTATACTGTCTCCTTCGCTGAGACAGCTACGTCCATCTTTGGGATAGGCACGGCCGCGATTATTGTCAGAACTTCGAAGATGGCTGTAGAGTTCGGCGAATATTGGGGAAATCTGTAAATGAAAATAGTAGGTATACGATAGATGTTTTTGTATTTGATTTTGATTATTACTTTCTACGCAAAATCGAATAGGTACCTAATTCATATTTTTTGCAATCAAAATTAGTTTTTGCCAAAAAAATCATAAGTAACAATTGACTTGAAAAAAAGAAAATTCATAAGTATCAGCATGTAGCTATCTTCCTCGCTTCTAAATGGCGTCATCATAGACATGACGGTGCCTTTAATTACCTACCTTTAATTTCATTGTGAAATCGAAGGAGGGGTAATTGCACCCCCTACATTTAAATTTATAAGACTTGTAATTTAATTCTTTACTTTTAAGCGGATTTATAAAATTACTAGCTGATGGCCGCGACTTCATCCGCGTTTATAAGAATCCCTCGGGAACTCTATAATTTTCCGGGATAAAAAGTAGCCTATGTCCTTCTCCAAGGCCTCTACTTCCATACCAAATTTCATCAAAATCGGTTCAGCCGTTCACGCGTGATGCCGTGACCAAGGAAAATAGGGATTCATTTTTATATACATACTAGTGGACCTGGCAGACTTCGTCCTGCCCGGTGACATACCGACATCGGCTCCACCTACCGAGACCCGGTAGGTTACCTGTACCTACCCGGTAAATGCGATACATGAAGAACCGCTCAACCGTTTTTGTGCAAACTTCACATAAACCATCTACTAAATAGTCCGAACAAAGCCTATACATTTGGTTTGTATAAGTGAGCCCGTTCTTGAGTTATAAAATTACAACGAAAAGTGGCATTGATTTTTATATATATATAGATATATAAGATTTCTATTTTAGACACCATTATACCCATAATTTTTTCACATTTAAATAATAAGAACCAGAATGTATTTTAATACCTTTGGCCACAAGATTCAAGAGTATCGTTTGTGCAGGCAAAAATGGAGCAAATCCTCAAACCGCCTGTCGCGAACCCACTAAAGGATCGCACGCCACTGAACGCACCAGCTCTGTACCTGTAAGTCTGAAACATAAAGTTCTGTAGTTAAGTATTTCTAGCTCTGTTCATTACATTGCTAAATCACTTTATTGTTTATAGGATAGCGTTAATTTTCTAAAGCCTTTATCATAAAAAGCCATCAAAGATGAGTTTATCTCGAGCGTACTCCATACAAGCGAACTTTGATTCTTATTTGAATGTTAATAAATCAGTATTTTTGAATCTTTGAGCCCGAAACTTACTTTGAAACTATACCTACATATATTTTTATGAAAATCTGACAAAACAGAGATATAGGTTTCTACGGCGAATTTTAGATAAGCATTGACTTTCATTGGTAGCACTCGAGGAGTAGGTAATATACCTAAAACACCTCTCAAAATCCGAAAAGTGTGAATATATGCGCTTTTCTTTGTTTGAATGTGAAGGATAGAAGAGGACAAATAAATTACTTTGTGAGAATGTTTTAGTTACCCTTTATTGTGATTTTAATAGTTTAGTATACCTGCCTAGATCTACAATCAGATTTACACTTCCTTTTTCGCATAAAATTGTATGTATTTGACAAATAATGTAGAAAAGTGGGCATTAGGAGAGCCCGCAATTATAACATGAACACATCAGCCTTATTTAAAAAAATATTAAATTAAATACTTACGTCTGTAGGTACAAAAAATATTGTGACTTTATTCTCATTGTACATACCTACTTAATATTATTATGAAAGGTATTAAGTAGTTAACAATCGCTAATTTTTAAGTAACCAGCATAGTAATTATTTAAATAGGTAAGTACCCACACAATTGTACATTCGAACTCGTAGGTACACTTATTACGTAACTTGAGTATTTCAAAAAACATTTATAATTACTCTACTTTAATAAACTTATTTACGGAATATTTATAATTCATCAGTCTTCAGAGAGCTCCTGTCCTTTTCAGGATTGTATATAACATTTTCAATTTCAATATATTTCTCAATGTCTTCTTTAGAGAAGTCGGTTAATATTTTTCCATCTCTATTAAATACTCTACTCCAGATTCCAAACGAGATAAGTTCAGTTTGGAGTAAATTTATTTTGTTCGTAATTTGTACACCTTCTTCATCATCCCCATTACCTACTGTCTCTTCTTTGTATGTGAAATTTGCGGGATTAAGTGGAAACATATTATTTCTAATAGATATAGGAAAATATTCAATATCATTGCATTTTAACGTAGTGTTATAGTGTCTACGATAATATGTCATTTTTATTTCAAGGTCTTGAATTTCCACGACATCTTGATTGAACCTGCAATCAGAAATAGTTCATTTAAGTAAGTATCCACATATATATCGATTATTATCAATAATTATTATTAGCTGCTAATACATTTTAATAAACCTGTAAGTCTTGAGGTTTGTGAGTAGGAGAGTAGGTTTTTAGTACATATTATTTAAATCCATAAGTACATTAAGTTTATATTGTACTAGCTAAAACCCACGGCCTCATTCGCGGGATTTAAATTTAGAAAAAAAATATTACTTTATAGATAGAGTTTATCACCTCGTTTATTATCCCTTTAGGAATGGAATTTCAAAAATCATGTTGAAATCAATATGTTTGCATCTTGCTTCACTCTGATTTTTTTGCTACCAAGTTTATTATTTACTAGCGGATCGCCCCGGCTTCGCCCGTGGTACATAATATATAGCCTATAGCACTCAACGATCACGTACATATCCAACGGTGAAAGAATTTTTGAAATCGGTCCAGTAAGTAGTTCCTGAGATTAGCGCGTTCAAACAAACAAACTCTTTAGCTTTATAATATTATAAGTAATAAGTATGCCAAAAACATTGATGATATTTAACTTGATCAACGTTTTGTCAGTTGAATCTATTTCTATCATATAATATCTTAAAATATTTAAATCTAATCACCTAGGTATCTCTATTAATCTTAAAATATGTAAATCTAATAATCTACCTCTATCTACTAAAGAATTCACCTGTAAACACAGCTGTTAACATCGTCCGTTCCGCAAGCCGCCAGCACGCAGCCCGCCGTGCCCACGTCGCGCTTGACGTACACGTTCACGCCGTCGTGGGCGAAAGCTCTATAAAAGGGTGCCTGAAATACAAAAAAAAACTTCAACATCTATCTCATATAAAATCCACTGCAGTAACATAACATAACTCAGGACAAAGTACAGAAAATTGTATGCTGCATTAAAAATTGCATTGATGAAATCAGTGAAAAAAAAAAAATGAAAAAATATTTATTTGCCAAAAACAACTTTACAAATATTGATATGTATCCGTTGAGACCCACACTAAGTAATCCTGTATCGTGGGGCTCAATTCATCACTATTAACAATTATGTTTACACTTTGCAGTCGACGCTCGGGAGAATGACCTCTTTAATACAAGAAGGTATAGCCATAGGTACTGGACAGACTGGAAGTTTTTGTTTTAATGCCAGCTTGTGCCGATTCAAAGTGTCGAAGGAACTAAATATTTGAGTTGGGAGATAGCAATGCAATTCAAATTAGTTACGGTATCTTCATGAAACTGAAAACTCTTGTAAGCAAATAGCGCCAAAATGGCGATATTCAAGTTGCTTTATTTTTACGTCGCCTATAGTCTGTCCTGCAGTGTACTTGTGGTAAAAGTCAGGGGACTCAGGGGATGAAACACACACACACACTACCAACACCAACTCTATAAAATAATTTTGTACCTATTTAATTTTATTCGCAAGTATAAATATTATCTACTTATGTACTATGTACCTCCCTATTACTTTATGTTAGTTACTGAGATTAGCAGTATTATAAGCAATTAGAAGACACAAAGCCAGGCATTTAACAAGGTTTAATATTTATGTGCTATGTTCAAAGTTAAAACTTTCTCTTACCTTCTAAGTATGTCAAATAATTAGTTATAAATCACTATAACATGCACTATTTATGTATACACACAATGTGTAAACGTGAAGCATAATTAGAAAAAAAAACATGTTAATGCAAAAATTAAACTCGTGCAAGCATCAATTTATCAATAATCCATAATAACAGAGTTAAGGCGTACTGCACTTGAATTAAAAAATAAACTCAGTACCCACTAATTCGTGCAAGATAATAAAGCATAATTTAAGTATCAATAATTCAAATAATATGAAAGATAGCAAAAAGATACAAACACTAAAATATACGGTTAGATAAGAACTTTTAGATAGGTAATAAGCAAAGATTTAGGCGCAAGATACACCAACGAAGGCGAGTGATGTCTAGGCGCAGTCTTTTAATGAAAACAAGTTAAGTATATTATACCTGGTTAATATATAGTTAACAAGTAGCTTTATTTCCTGAGCTATACCGTGTACAACATCCTACAGTTGAAATTGATACAATGAAAACGAATCACGAAGTAGGTATGAACTGCGTTTGGGCGCCTGAGTGATTTGTTTTCATTATCACTAAAAGACGCTGCGCGTTGGCGCCGCTTGTGGTAAATATCAATCGATAGATGAAGCAATAAGTGATGAAGCAATAGTTTTTTTTTTTATTCAAGTACAAGTTAGCCCTTGACTGCATCAATCTCACCTGATGGTAAGTGTTGATGCAGTCTAAGATGGAAGCGTGCTAACTTGGAAGGGGTACGGATACCCCTTATAATCGGTTTCTACACGGCAACGTACCGGAACGCTAAATCGCTTGGCGGCAAGGCTTTGCCGGTAGGGTGGTAACCAGCCACGGCTGAAGCCTCCCACCAGACCAAACCAGAGACAATTTAGAAATTATTAAATACCAAATTGCCCCTGCCGGGAATCGAACCCGAGACCTACTTATAAGACCACAGCACCAGGGTGGTCGTCAAAACAAATAGGCAAACAAGACAAATAATAAATATACAGGTTAAAGAAATAATAAATCTTACTTTGTCTCCGCTCCTCTCACTCAGTTGTACTCGGAAGTAGCACGATACATCCTTGTCCGCGAGGATGAACTGTTGATTCCCCGAGCTCAACAGCCTGGTTGTGTGGGAAGCCAGTGACGTGTCGGTCATGAGCTGCAGGTTGTCTTGTTCCGAAGGGATGTTATAAATAGGTCCCGAGACACTGTCATTTACCTTGAAAAAGAAAAAGTTATGAACATAAAATAATTAAAATAATGATTAAAGTTGCGAAGCAATCGGCTTCAGCTGCCCACAAGATAGAGAGAAATTTCATAATTTATAACATTAGTATAGTTAGCCACATAGGTGTAACTTTTTGTTTTGAAAATAGCAAGTGCTGAGTTTCTTGCTGGCTCATCTCATAACAAAAGGCTCAAAAAGAAAAACTCAAATCGTCTTTTTGAGTTTGCCACACAAAACATTTTAATTCTATGGCAAATAAAAACCAGATGTTCCAAAATTAACGAGTAGATACAAATGATTTTACCTGTCCAGGAACCTTAGGTACCCTAGCTACAAGTAGTTTAGTTGTAGGAACGCCAGGCATAATGCTAACTAGAGCACCTGCTGTACCAGAGTAAATTCCCGAACCTGAACAAAATAAAACAATTATGGATTTAGCATGCTGAAATTGAAGTTAAAATGAAAAGTAATTAAAAGTAAAACAAAATTTTTGCATTGTAAAATACACGTAGGTACTAAGTATACGAAAACAGGAGTCACGAGTACGACAGTCCTACAATTTTTAATAGGGAGCTCAAATGCCAACCTTCCATCTTCATCATCATGCTTTTGTCAATGTATTGAAAAGTACAATGAATATAAAATTATTTTGCTATAATCCGCTAACAGTGACAAATTTGTAGGCACAACACCACACAATCTTGTAGGCACAACACCACACAATCTTGTAGGCACAACACCACACAAATTCACCACAAAACAAACTCGACGATCGTTTCGCTCCGACACCGGAGCATCTTCAGGAGATGTCGACTTCACAACGGACGATTGCAAAGTGAGTTCGTGTCGAATGAGCGGTCTTATATATACTATCCCCGCTTAGTCATCTACCCTCCTTTCTCTTTCTCTCTGGCCACGCCCCCTAAATATGTTGAGCAACGGTGAAGATGACACATTTATTTGCTCATTCAGCAATTCGACACTTCTACCGCTGTGCCCAACTATTTCCAATTGTTCCAACACGCACAGTCTTAAACTTTTACAGCATGTGTGTAAAATTTCAAATGTATGACCCTCGTCTATCCTATGTCCACTATCCAAAAGATGTTTTGCGAAATGAGATCTTTGAGGCTGGTTGTTTCTAAAGGCAGCCATATGTTCTTTATATCGAGTTACAAAATTGCGCCCAGTTTGACCAACATATATAGCACTACATTCGGGGCACTTGAGTTTGTACACACCTGACTTTTGTCCATTATTTAATTTATCTTTACCATTACAAATTCTTCTGAGCGTATTATTTGTTCTAAAAGCAGCGTGTACATCATGTGATCTAAGAGTCCTAGCAATACGCTCAGATATTGGTCCGAAATAGGTCAAACTGGTTTTATATTTATTTATTTTGTCTGATGGCGCTGGATATAGGTTTTTCTTGACCTGCACTAACTGTTGTTTTCTAAGTATATTATTTACAATATTAGGGTTATACCCATTTGAACGCGCCATGTGATAAATAATATTTAATTCTTTTTTATAATTGTCTTTTGTAAGAGGAACGGACACTAATCTGTGTATATAACTATGAAAAGCTGCAAGTTTATGTTGCCAAGGATGGCATGATGATGCGGGTATGGTTGTGTCTGTATATGTAAAATAAATAAATATAAAACCAGTTTGACCTATTTCGGACCAATATCTGAGCGTATTGCTAGGACTCTTAGATCACATGATGTACACGCTGCTTTTAGAACAAATAATACGCTCAGAAGAATTTGTAATGGTAAAGATAAATTAAATAATGGACAAAAGTCAGGTGTGTACAAACTCAAGTGCCCCGAATGTAGTGCTATATATGTTGGTCAAACTGGGCGCAATTTTGTAACTCGATATAAAGAACATATGGCTGCCTTTAGAAACAACCAGCCTCAAAGATCTCATTTCGCAAAACATCTTTTGGATAGTGGACATAGGATAGACGAGGGTCATACATTTGAAATTTTACACACATGCTGTAAAAGTTTAAGACTGTGCGTGTTGGAACAATTGGAAATAGTTGGGCACAGCGGTAGAAGTGTCGAATTGCTGAATGAGCAAATAAATGTGTCATCTTCACCGTTGCTCAACATATTTAGGGGGCGTGGCCAGAGAGAAAGAGAAAGGAGGGTAGATGACTAAGCGGGGATAGTATATATAAGACCGCTCATTCGACACGAACTCACTTTGCAATCGTCCGTTGTGAAGTCGACATCTCCTGAAGATGCTCCGGTGTCGGAGCGAAACGATCGTCGAGTTTGTTTTGTGGTGAATTTGTGTGGTGTTGTGCCTACAAGATTGTGTGGTGTTGTGCCTACAAGATTGTGTGGTGTTGTGCCTACAAATTTGTCACTGTTAGCGGATTATAGCAAAATAATTTTATATTCATTGTATATCATGGAATTCCGCAAAGTAACGCCTGCTTCCATTCAATATTGAAAAGTACTTAAGAAAACAAAACAAATGAAACCAAATTCAATTTATCCTGCCATCAGGAATTTCAATATCCCCCTCCTAACTAAATCATCGGAAAGGCTCAATTCAACCGTAGTTACAATAATAATTTAGTGTCATACAAAGCTCACATATCTGTATTTCAAATCAATCCACGCAAAAGCAACCTTCTTTGTTTCCGTAGGCCAAAAGTCATATCATCAGGTAATAGGTATATTACATTCCCAACACTTTGTAAATTGAACTGGGCCCTTTAATAATAATAGTTAAGAGTAGAAACTCACCCGCGCTTCCGAGTCGAACATTGTTAGCTCCTGCACCTAAGAAATTCACGTTCATAGCGAACGCATAAGCCTCTTGAATCTGAACAGCTGTTAAACAAGAAATTAAAATGTTAAATAAATCATATCTATAGTAATCCATGTCCATATTATCTATTAAGCGTAACAAATAAATAAACAAACAAATCAATATTATGACCTCTATATAATTCTTGCCCATCGATCTTGTCTGAATAAATTCACTCACCGGTCAAATACGGCAATTCTGAGAACCACATAGTTGAGAAGACAATATCAGTAATATTGTGCTTCTGAACTATTTGGATGGCTGGCACTTGGAACATCAGGTCGAAGCAGATGAAGTGACCGAAAGTAACGCCGAAGTCCGTCTCAAATATTCCTAAATCCGGTGACAAGGCTGGAGTTCGCGTGGATTCACCAAAAAGATTGATTTTACGGTACCTGGAAGTTGAAATAATATACACATTACACACTGTTGGGTTAAGTGCAAACAACTCGTGAAATCTCAAACAAACAGTTCAATGCCCATAAGAAAAATATAAGTCGATGTCCCATTTGAAGAGTAAACGTAAACATTTATTATTCGTAAATATTTTTTTTTTTTAACTTTGACTTTTTATATTTTATGAAAAAGCTGAAAAAAAAATTTTTCCTTTTAGTATACACCTCTGTAGCGGTAACAAGTTTCTATGACTGTGCCTTTCAATTTTTTAGCTTTAATAGTTTTAATGGCTATGAAAAAGGGTCATCGAGTCTACCGAAGATCCAAAGACCTGGGCATCCAAAGACCAGTGCTGCCAGCGTCTTGGGTACTTATAATGCCTCACTACGGTAGAATCCATTAGGTTTTAGATTTAATTTGGATTACCCATTTTGTAATTTAGTTTGTTTATTATTAGCACCTTTGTCTTCTACAGCACCATCTTGAACATCAATGTAGGATGGAAACAAGCAATTAATGATTCTTACTTACCTATCAATAATCGCGCCACTTCTATCAAACACTACATTTGTGTTGAAGAGGTAGACCTTTTGCTCCGGACAGTTCTCCCCAGCGACGTCTCCGCTGGTGCAATTCACCATCTCTTCCACATTAATAATCACATAGATTTGATTTTCCTTCGCTGCTGACGATATCGAGACTAGAATCTGAAGGGGAGAATGATATCGAAGTATTAATAAAATTTCTGTTGAATCTAACAGCATGTACTTAGAAATGATAGACTTATATACCTAACAATTAAGTGTATTTACACTTACGTACATATATGAATCATCAAGTACCTAGATATTATAGTACCAGATAAATAGTACAACTTAATACCAGATTGCAGCGAGCGATCCGTATCGCATGAACCAAAAAAAAAAATTCCGACCTAAGGCCCTAACTAATTATACCGTAATTTCTATATCAATTTTGCTAAGTAAATGTATGGCATCATCAGTACACATTATCAGTAAAATGTTGCTTGCGGCTTTCTTTCTGCTCATCTCGTATAAGTTATGAAATAGCTTAAAATCCTTTATTCGGTAAAGCCCAAATTATACGGTGCCCCGTTCACGAAAAGATATTTGTCATAATATTTGCTACGACACAGTGCCTGTGAAAGATGAACGGTCGGTGTAATACGACGGTTTATTTTCGATGACTCATCGATGAAGCCTCGAAAATGAAAGCAAAAATCCGAAAATGAACAGTCTAATTTGGGCATAATGAAAAACTTGTATAAACCTTGTCATAAAGTTCTGGTTGCAGAGCTGGTACGGGGTAGTCCTGCAGAATGGGAACTACAACGTGTTCGCGTACTGTCAGTGTCATCTCGGGAAACACGATGATGTCGGCATTCTGGAATCACATGCATGTCTCTTATAAATTACTAGATGATGCCCACGGCTTCGCCCGTGTGGATTTAGGTTTTTTAAAGGTTTTTTTCTTACAGCATCAGGGTTGAGGAGTTGGATATGTACCTACTCGAGTTCATTCAACGATAAAGTCTTTAATTGGTACCCCCAATATCAATTGAAATAACCGACAGTTTCTAAATCCCATTAGTTTTGAGGATCAGGTCCTCTACAGCATCAGGTTTGAGGAGTTGGAATCCAAATTTTTTATAGGATGGATAGGATAGGATAGGATTTCTCTATCGATTAAAAAAAATTACACAAATCGGTTCAGAAATCTCGGAGATATCGGTGTACATTAGGTAGAAAAACACAACTCCGTTAAAAAAGTAGCCTATGTTCATCATCATCATCATCATCATGATCAACCCATTACCGGCTCACTACAGAGCACGGGTCTCCTCTCAGAGTGAGAAGGGTTTTGGCCATAGTCTACCACGCTGGCCAAGCGGATTGGCAGACTTCACTCACCTTTGAGAACGTTATGGAGAACTCTCAGGCATGCAGGTTTCCTCACGATGTTTTCCTTCACCGTTAAAGCAAGTGATATTTAAATACTTAAAACGCACATAACTCCGAAAAGTTAGAGGTGCGTGCCCGGGATCGAACCCACGACCCCCGATTAGAAGTCGGTTGTCCTAACCACTAGGCTATCACAGCTTATAGCCTATGTTACTCCCTGGTTAATTCTTTACTTGTATGTGAAAGTCCCGTCAAAATCGGTTCAGCCGTTCCGAAGATTAGCCCGTTCAAACAGACAGACAGACAAAAATTTTAAAAACGTGTAATTCGGTTATGGTACAGTTCAAATAACCATATGAGCTTAATATGGTATTTATTTCGAAATTACAGACAGACACTTCAATTTTATTGATTTTCGAATTTTTTTTTTCAACCTTATTCTTTAATGACCATGACCTTTATTCTTTTAAGACCATGGTCACCCCATCAATGTTTTTTTTTAAATTTTACTAGCCTATATCACCCAGAATAAGCTAAGGATTCTTATTTATTAATATCGGTTCAGGAATATAGAAGTTATGATGGAATATACAAACTCACATACATACATTAACCCTGAAATCAATATACTCCTTTTGTCAGGCAGTCGTATAAAAATGATCTTATAGCTCCAGAAATTCTTATTGAGGATTAAGCACAAATTAAATTATTTGAGACTCAGTAAAGAAAACTTTTATGCGAGTTAAGTTGGTACCTGTTTAGCAGCATCTTGTATTAAATGAATATAATTTTCCAAATTTAGGCTGGAATTTGCTTGCACCTCGTATTCGACCACGGCCGCGACATAACTGTTATCATCCGGGGTAGATTTCTGTAAAAATATTATGTTATTCCCGTTCAGACGAAATCATCAATCAAATTTTTAAACATAAGACGTAAATAATGGTATTTGATGTTTAATTAATGGAATACGATACAAAAAGACATAAAGTAGGTGAAGTCGCCTTTCAGCTCTAGGCATATGGATGCGAGAAAAATATTTCCTGCCAAATTTTGAGGGGAGTGCACATGTGCAATTAATAATAATATGTACACTGTCGGAGTTACTATACAAATCACGAGAGTAACTACGGTCTTTAAGAAGGCCTATAATAATTATAGATACCTATTTCGGTGCCTTCAAGAAGGAGTAGGTAACCAAGTAGGTAACCTAGATCGGTTCAGTAAATCATACTGCACGATTAATACAGTACAGATGTAGTAAAATCATTAGCAAAAATTATCCTCTATCCCGAAGAAACTATCGTTTATCGTGATCTTCCATCCTTAATATTAATCCAGAATAAGTAGGTATTAGCTAAAACATATCAAATCCGTACAGCCGTTCAGTAGTTTCAGCGTAATGCATGTACCTACCTACAGAAAGACAGACAAAAATTATAAAAAATACTGATTTTTGCTTAAAGTTTCCTCCGACGAAAAATTTTAAAATATCAACTTTTATGATTAATATAAGTATAAGTAGGCGATTATACTGCGAAAAATTTAAGTGTGATGGTAGCTAACTAGTACCTACTACCTACCTAATTATAAAAATTGTTGCAGGTGGTGGCTTAAACAGTTTTATTTTATGGCAGTATTAAAGTAGATAAATATTATAATCTATTTATCAAACGCTAAAATTAAGGTATGCGATTGATATACATATATGTAGGTACCTAGATACATGTGTGGATTTTATTTTTAACTAGATGATGCCCCACGGCTTCGCCCGTGTGGATTTAGGTTTTTAAAAATCCCGTGGGAACTTTTGATTTTCCAGAACAAAAAGTAGCTTATTTCTTAAGTAACCCGTCCCCAAAACGGAATAATTCCGTGGGATCCCCCCGATTTCGGAATGCAATTCCTTACAGCATCAGGGTTGAGGAGTTGGATATGTAACTACTCGAGTTCATTCAACGATAAAGTCTTTAATTGGTACCGCAATATCAATTTAAATAACCGAAAGTTTCTAAATCCCATTAGTTTTGGGGATCAGGTCCTCTACAGCATCAGGATTGAGGAGTTGGAATCCAAATTTTTTTATAGAACAGGGTCGCAAAGTTTTTCTATCGATTAAAAAAAGAATTACTAAAATCGGTTCAGAAATCTCGGAGATATCGGTGTACATAGGTAGAAAAACACAACTCCTCCTTTTTTGAAAGTCGGTTAAAAAGTAGCCTATGGTACTCCCTGGTTAATTCTCTACTTGTATGTGAAAGTCCCGTCAAAATTGGTTCAGCCGTTCCGAAGATTAGCCCGTTCAAACAGACAGACAGACAGACAGACAGACAGACAGACAAAAATTTTAAAAACGTGTGATTCGGTTATGGTACCGTTCAAATAACCGTATGAGCTTAATATGAGGTAGTTATTTCGAAATTACAGACAGACACTTCAATTTTATTTATTAGTATAGATCTAAACCATAGTACAAACAGTATAAACCTTGCGATTTATGTACTTCCTAAGACCCTGTTCACATGGAAGCTTCTTAAAAAAATCAAAAATGGAGGTTTTTAATTCAATCAATTCAACGTTTTTTGTTATGTTATAACTTATTTATGCTATACTTAGCTATGGTTATAATATGATATAGGTGTTTTATGTTATAGGTATAGTTATGCCAGTTATAGTTTTGGTGCGCTGCGTTGCAAATGGACAAAAACGAAAAAAAATAAATATTTTTTATGTTAAATTTATCCAATTTTCTTTTAATATATATTATACTAGTGGACCTGGCAGACGTCGTCCTGCCCGGTGACATACCGACATCAGCGCCACCTACCGTGTATGCCACACAGTGGCGTAGCGTACCTTGGCGGGGCCCCGTATAAAAATTTGTTTGGGGGCCCTTATGAAGGGTAAAGATTTCTCACAAAAGAAAAAAAAATGTTTGCATAAAATTAAAAGCAATATTTATTCATCATAATTATTTATCTGACACTTTTTCTAAAATTTTTACAAACAATTCAAATTAAATATACTTATACTCTCCTTGCCTTTTTTTCGGCAAACTGATTTATTAAATTATTTATAGCTGATGATGACTTTAGTTTTTCTAAAGATTCTGCCTCTATGGACAACTTTTTGAACAACATTTTTTTACTTTTGTCATTTCTGAAATAAACAAAAATTTGGGAAGTTTTTGTTAATATTTGCTTACGCACGTCGGGGGCCCCCCGTGGCTTGGGGGCCCCGTATAATTGATACGGCATATACGACGGTAGCTACGCCCCTGATGCCACACCCACAGACCAATATATTATATTATATATTTGTTAAAAAATGTGATAAATGAAGAACCGCTCGACCGATTTTGTGCAAACTTCACATAAACCATCTACTAAATAGTTTGAACAAAGCCTAAACATCTGGTTTGGATAGGTGAGCCCGTTCTTGATTTATAAAATTACAACGAAAAGTGGCATTGATTTTTATTTATATAGATAGATTTAGTTAATGTGCCTACAGGATTTCGTCTAGTTACATTTTTACTATAAGAAGCTACTTATCTATACTTGGTGCACATCACTACTTATTATTGTAAAACAAAGTCCCCCGCCGCGTCAGTCTGTCTGTTCGCGATAAGCTCAAAAACTGCTGAACGGATTTTCATGCAGTTTTCACCAATATACCGTGATTCATCAGAAAGGTTTAAGTGTATAGTTAATTTGTCAAGTTTTTGTGTAAATTGCTTAAATTATTATGACGATAATTATTGCTGAAAATGTCAGAAAAGGTCAAGCCGCCTAGGAGCTTTCATCGTAAACGCTTCGTAATTCCTTAAAGATATATGACAAAACAATGGAGGGATAGTAGCAGGTAATTACTACCCTTGCGAAGCCGGGGTGGGTTTCTAGTTATACTTAATTACTTGTTTGTGTATTCGTTCAAACAAACAACAAGATTTTAATAGATTTTTTTAATTTTCCTACTTATTAATACGGTTAATAGCTTCGAGAAAATTACACGAAATGATTATTAAAATATAAACAGATATAAATACAAAACCTGTGCTGAATATCCAAATAAACACAACAGGATAAACAAACTATGGCGCGCCATTGCACTTCGATTGCAAATACAACAAACGCGTGTGCTCGCCACTGGTGCCGACAGTTACTGGCCGCCAAGCGCCAACAGTGCCAACTGGCGAGTGGCGTCTGGCTGCTGGCATCACACTTTAGGAAAATAATATTTGTATAGCTAGTGATAATGTTTGTTTCCATTACAAGATAACGGATGAGTGTGTATGTACAGGGCCGTATTATCCATAAGGCAGATTAGGCAACTGACTAGGGGCCCCGCACACCGACTAGGGGCCCACGGGGGTGCCGTGGGCCCCTAGTCCACAATGCAGGCCACACAACAAGAAAAAAAAGTTTCATTTGACAAATATTTTTTTTTTGTTTATAAGTTGTGCATGTTAATCTTACTTAACCTCCACTTCACTTTTACAGAACTATTTTGAGTAAAATGCCTTCTACTTTATGCATTCATAACTCTAAAATGCAGCAAATTAGGTAATTAAAATAAAACGAGAGCTATAATATGTAATTCTTACGATTTTCTAATAACAGTGTAGATAGTGTAGATGTAGAAGAGATTCAGGTAGCAGTAAGTATACCAAAGGTCTGATCTGATCGACTCGACTTTTGTGATAGAAAAAATATATTTTAAAAAGTAAGAAAAGGGTAAAGGAAAGGGGCATCGAGAATTGCATTGCCTAGGGGCCCCGATAGGATTAAATCCGGCCCTGTGTATGTACGACAATCTGCATTTTACTTATCGCCAATCTTATTTTCTGGAAAATATGTTTGCAGCTAATGATTCATATAGATTAGGTAATTAGGGTTCAAAAACTGAAACATAACGAATAACTAATCTGAATACCCACTTAATGTCTTTAATCCGTATAAGTATTTAGCATTTCAATGGAAACACCCTTTACATCAAAGTTCATGGAATCAGGGGGATCCCTAGCTGAGGTGATAAATAAAAACAGACGTTAACTCACCACGAGAGGAAAACCAACCATCATTTTTTATTTTATTATATTTAAAAAGTATGTCAAATATGAAGATTACAGAGACATTTTCCCATACTTATATTTTTTAAATTAACCGTAAGTAGGTACAAAAGGTGGAAAGGTCTAACCAAAAATACAAAAAATAACAGTTCCGTAATTTGTGTCCCTACTGACCAAAGGGCGTTCACCTTTCTCGTAAAGCCACGAACACAAGTTCTCGTCGGCATTAAATACGAAATTTTCGTCCGTGCAGATATGGCGCTAAATAAGCCCGCTCGTCAGTTAATATTATACATATTCTTGATTTCCATAATACACGATATTTTTAGCGCCATTTTGTAGCAAGTACGGTCCATTTATCGGTTGAATCGTGTATTTATTTTCGATTTTGGTTACTTACACGATGAACTTAAAATTGACCGCTGTTCTGCTCCATGAGAACGCCGCTTTAGAACCGTGGGCAGTTGATATACCTACTTACCTATGTATTGTACAGTTTAAATATATTCCTGTCTTTATATTCTATTCAGCGTGCATTGGAAGACTGACCTGTTTTGATGACGTGTACATTGCACTCAATAGTGATGATTCAGATTGATATGTAGGTATAATTCAAGCACCTTTACTAACATTAAAATAAAGACCATAATCGCTTGCTTGATATGAACGTCTCTGAAGTTGTTTACATCATATGGCATAAATAGATTAATAACTCTGCGTTAATGTTCTCTTCAAAAGTAGGTAATATTTTTACGTAACTACATACTTTTTAGTAAGCTCCTGACATATGTTTTGTATTTTTTTTAAACATTAAAGAACTTAGGATTCTTTTTAATTAACTATAATTTTGGTCTGACAGTGGATAAACAGAAAAGAACCTACCAAGTGCAAGTCGGCAGCACATAATACTGAGATTTAAATACAGCTTCCAGCTCTAACTCTACTCAGAGTTCAGACTCAATACAGAGTTAAAATGTTCCTAACATAAATCTGTCTCTTAATAACTCTGTCTTGAGTCTGCGTACGTTTTATTAGATCTCACCTTAAGGGTTCTACTTCCATACCACACATTTAAATTCTTCTAGTAAATAACAAGCAACATCGCCTGTGAGATCGCGCCACGATCGCGCCTGACTCGGGCTGGCAGCAGAGACTTATATTAAGTAGGTAGGTATGTATCATTTAGTTATTGTATTATTTTTGGCTCGGAATTGTAAAAACATTTTCATTTTACAAAAAGTACCAAGCTTGTTTTGATAATTATAATTTTAATTTGATAATTATAATATTACCTATTATTATAACTATTTATGACGTATGATGTTGATGACTGTACTCTAAAATTAAAGTTCATTATACAAACTCAGAAATTCAGAACATTATGTAAACAAGCGAGCATTCACGAACTAATTTACTAAAGCATGATTTGAATGTAAATTAATTATCAATTTTATACCTCTTTAATTATTTAAAACAAGCGGATACCCGTGACTACGTTCGCGTGGATATTGGTTTTTAAAAATCCCGTGAGAATCATTTTGTTTTTCCTAAGACCTTTTGAGCTCATACCTTGCTCAAAACTGTTAAAAGTTCACTGGTGGATGTTTAGGTAGATCAAAATGTAAACATCCGCTAGTGAAAGTTCCATCAAAATAGATTCAGCTTTTCAGAGATTAGCCAGTAATCTTTAAAGTATCTCCTTTCTAACTAAAAAAAGAATGAATAAAATCGGACCACGCGTTAATGAATTTACTTACACTGAATGTACACATTTTGACTTTCATCCCCTCTCCCAAGAGAACCGTGCTGAATTTCACGATAAAAAGTATCCTATACCTATATGTTACTCCGTAGTATGAACTTAAATCATGCCAAGTTTCATTTCAATCCATACAGTAGTTTTTGCGTGATGCGCTCACAAACATACAGACAAACAGACAAATAGACAAAAATTTCAAAAATAGCTTTTTTACGTTCTATTACTTATCCCTAACATCCCCCAGTTATTTTTTGCAAAAATCTTTAATGTACAGATACGACAAGTCTACGATTTTATGATATAGATAATGTATAATCAAATAATTAATTATCATCAAAACATAATGTCTAGCAACAATGAAAATAAGTTAATTAATGTTCTTGCAGACGTAAAGTCATCGAATCTGGCAGAATTTGTATCAGCTATTATAGGCGGTGACGGGTTTTCTCCATCATAAGTATATGCTCTTCCCCAGATACCAAAAGCGTAGAGTTCAGCGGTAACATTTTTCAAATCGAAGCTATAAATATTCGTGTCATTAGATAAAGTGGTTTCTGTATACGTATAATCCTCAGGATTTAGAGGCATGATTCTAGTGTCTAATGATACAGGGAAATAGACGGTATATTTAGCATCGATGTCAACATCCATCGCAGGTGTTGGCACTCTTGCTGTTACGCTAAGCTCCTCGAAAATGCCAGTTGAATTGGATGAAAATCTTGAGAACCTGTAAAATTAATTAAAAATACTGTGAAAGAATCTCTGTTGTTTGAAAATACATGTCAACACGGAATGCGGTTTCGGGAAAGAAGATTCTCGTCAGAAATCAAGATTATGATATTTATTCATATATATGATTATTATTCATATATACTATATGAATATTTGTTAACCTTTCCACAATAAAAGGATTAAGTACTTAGTTTTTAGTAATAAACGCCAGCTAGATAAGAGTACTTATTTTAATTGTTGCGATAGTTCAAATTATCTTTAACTAAGACTATTACGTGGTTGGTTGTAACGCTGGAATATTTCATCTAGTCTTGATTAAATCAGCCCCCTTTGAGTATACCTCTTTTCGCATGTACTGATATCAATCAAAATTTCCAATATGAACATTTCTCAATCTTTCCACAATAAAAGGATTACGAGTTTTTAATAGTAATAAACGCCAGCTAGACAAGAGTATTTTTATTGTTGCGATTGTCCCAAATTATCTTTAACTAAGATTTTTGAGGTTGGTTTTAATATTGGACTATTTTATCTAAAGTCTTCATTAAATCAGCCCCTTTGAGTTTACCTCTTTCCGCATGTGATGACAGTGTTCCCGGTACAGGCGAGCACAGAGCACACGTTGGCGCCGCCGGTCGCTACGCCGTCAAAAGTGCGAACACCACTGAACGCAACGGCTCTGTATTTATATATCTGCAAAAAAATTCAAGATGGCTCAAAAAATTTTACAGAGAGAGGACAGAATTGTTCAATTTTTTTTATTCTTTTTGCTTGTTTTAGCCTTGCTTGTTGCATCTAATGCACAGTAAACCCATACCAAAAAGTTTCGACCAGAAATAGACCAGACTTAGACAATAGTCCCATTATATCGATGTTGTTTTACCTTTCGGAGAGGCAAAAACCGAACGAAGCAGAGTCCTACAAAATTCAATTTTAAGTATTTAGAGCTATTTGAACAGTCCAGTACCAATTATATATTATTGTTTGCCAGTTCCTAATTTTTTAATCGACTTCAAAAAAGGAGATTATCAATTCGACAGTAGGTATGTAGGTATGTTATTGGAACTGCAAAATATTCACATATTATGATAAAATTAATCTTGGGCTTCCAAACAAGTATACAAAATTTCATAAGTTTATGTTTGTATGAATTTGTTTGTCCGTGGATTTCTTCGAAGCTATTAATCGGAATTTGACCATTCTTTTTTTATTGGTTTATATTTACTTCAAGTAAGAGTAAGTTTTATAAAATGGGTTTAGTAGTTTTCAAGATATGGAATGTTAAGTGTGTGGTGGAGTCGGTTTAACTTTCAATCTTTTAGATTATCACTTGTTAATCATTAAGTTCCATTCCACTAACATAGTTTTGTACATCAAAATTAAAAATGTATTATCTTTTGCTCGTGATATCTGCTCGGCGAAGGACATAACTAGGTAAAGTAAATAATAAATAATACACAAAGTCAATTAGGTAGGTAGGTATATGAAAATATAATTTTATTCAATTTACAGAAATTCTGTTAAGTGAAACATGTAGCAGCAGCTACGTCTATCTAAGGTTTCTCTTTATTATCATTGGACTCTTTTTGGACGCCTAATAAAGAATTCTCGATTTCTGCGTGTGGTTCAACGTTTTTATAAATGACTTCTCCCTTAATATTTTTACCATCTTTACTATAAATTCTGCCCCAAATTCCAAAAGAAATTAATTCAGTTTGCGGCGCATTTAACTTATAAGTAATATATTGGTGATCATTCTGTATTATTTCATTATCAATCAGAGTATAAAAATGTCGGTTTTGATCAATATTGAAGCTATAATTTTGAGAATTTAACGGAAATTTGTTGTTTCTTAATGAGATCGGGTAATATACGGCATCGACGCATTTTAACGTATTGTTGTAGTGGGAGCGATATGATGTCATTTCGATTTCCAGTTCATCGATTCCAATATTCTCTTCTTCAGTTTTATTAAACCTGCAAAAAAGGAATATTTTCATACTGAGAGTGAAAAATTAAATTTTTAAAAATCTAAAATTTTATCGTTGACATAAATTAAAGATTTCTAGAAACCTCTAAATACACGAGCGCTTGGTTTCAATCACACGTTGCAATAAGTGATGATATCTTATTAAACTACCTATATTCACTCTTGATTTGAAATTACCTGTTTTAAAGGCAACAGGCAAAATTACCGTCACATTCAGTTGCAAAGAAAAAAAAAACTTAAACGAAAAGTAACAAAATCAGTAAACTACCTGTAATAACAGCTCTTTATGTCTTCGTTCTTGCAGGATACTATAACGCAACCCACAGTGCCAAAACGATGTTTCGCATAAACATTGACGCCGTCGTGAACAAACGCGCGGTAACGAGGTGCCTGCAACGAAGCAATATTCCTGTAAAGTTCTATCTTCTAACAACTACTAAGTACTATCAACACATATAATGTTGTCCGTATGTCATATCAGAAAGGCAGCGTTCGCTTCAGGAAGAGAATCGCAGCAGAAGTGGTTGCGGTAAGCGACGCAAAATGCCTTTTTTACTGAGGGTTGAACTTCTTCCGATCATTGAAGAGTCCCTGAGGCCATGGAGTCTTACAGCAAAAAAAATCGAATAAGATATTTCACCGCAGTTAATTACCTCCTCTAGTGACAGTAGATAAGACCAACTAAATTTTTGCGCAAAGAATCAACTTAGTCAGTAGGTCTTAACTATAATATTATATTATACTTAGCTGTTATAAGTTAATCTTTTTGTATCTATTTTTTTATTTTTTGTAATGTTAATAAAAATAAATTTAAAGCATCATGCACTATTATTTAAATATTACAAAACCCAATATTATTTTACCTTACCTTTTATATCATAATCCATGCAAATTGTATTGATTTTTTCATGCACACTTAATCTTAAAT
This sequence comes from Melanargia galathea, assembly GCA_920104075.1. Lineage (NCBI taxonomy): Eukaryota > Metazoa > Arthropoda > Insecta > Lepidoptera > Nymphalidae > Melanargia > Melanargia galathea. Next base: position 21,154,760 of record OV049857.1, on the reverse strand, counting down.
GAAACAAATTAAAATTTATTTCATAAGTAGGTACTATAAAACCATGCAAATATTTTTTCCTTAGAATGAAATATAGAGAAGGTTGACAATTTGATTTTGCCGTAAAATTATGAATTACCTACTTATTAAAAACATTTTATTTTTTTAGGACAAAAAATATATTATAAATTCCTTGCCAAACTTTGACGAAATCGTTTCAGTGGTAAAGCAAAGCATGCTCAAAGGCGTGAAAAGATACAGAAAGAGTTACATTCGCTCTTTTAATGTTAGTATGGATGGGTTACATTTTTTAATCAAACTGCAATTTAAAAATAAATAATTTTTTAGAGCGGACCCATAAACACCTACCGTGTTTCCACTTTGCTGTCTTAAGTGCACTTTAAAGTGACAGTATACATCTTTGTCCTCTAGTGTAAACTCCTGAAAGCCTGTTTTCAACAATCTGCTCACATGAGAAAGCAACGACGGATCAGTCTTTAGCAGTAAGTTATCTTGATCTGCGGGGTTATCATAAATGGGACCCGGATATGTGCCATCCACCTACAATTACAAAAACATATTAAGTATACTAGCTGACCCCCGCGACTTCGTTCGCGTGTTTTTCTTTGCTATAAACCTCACGGAGCCCGAGACCTTTCCAACGAATGCAAAACCGTGGAAATCGGCTCGTGCGTTCTGGAGTTATAGCGTCAGGAAGGAAAACCCGACTTATTTTTATATAGTAGATTATACAGGGAGTAAGTTTTCAAAAAAAGGTGATACCGGAGTTACGTTAGTATAAAATTTTTATAGATAGCTAGATGTCAAATTACGATGTTTACTCGTCCATAATCATTCCATTTTCTCCAGTCCAGTTTCCCCTCACATCACTATACCACACTTGTAACAATATGATTGGGTATGATAATGGTCCAACTAACGGAATTTGTGCCTATAGAAATCTCTACTCACTCTTTTAAAGGGTTCCTAACGCGTGTTTCCAAACACGCTGGTCTGCGTTAAATTGCACACAATTATGTTGGCATGAAATTTTTTGTCATATCGTCATCTCACAATGTGTCACTAAGAATTAATTAGAGTGATTCATTAAACCCGTTTCAGTAGGTACATCCCCTAAACAAGTGATTGAGTTTGCTATTGACCTTTGACACTATGTACGTATAATTCTTGGATACATAGCAAATCCACAACGTAGGATTCATTTTATCACTAGCGTAATAGAAATGAAAATAGTGTTTACTTCTCCAGGCACTTTGGGCACTTCTGCGACGAGTAATCTCGTGGTTGGCACGCCCGTCATTAGACTTATCAATGCTCCGGCTTTTCCCGAGAAAATGCCGGATCCTGTTGAATATAGAAGAAATTATTGAAATACTGTTTACTTGAAGTTGAACCATCTTGAACTTACTAATTTCAGATTCCCTGGTAGGTACACCTAAGTTTTAGCAAATATAACATCAGAATTACCTACAATAAGTAAGAGTAAGAGCACAGTATGTGGTACAAATATTATAAATCTTAAAGCTACTGTCTTCCGACACATTGAACTAAAAAATTAGAGTGCGAATTTAATTATTGATTTTAAGATTAAATGAAATTGTTTGCCTGCCTGCCGGCGTTAGTCTGCCTTTGTATGGAGTTTCCAAATTACACCGCTAGGCCGTCCACATCGAATGATAGATTTTATGGACGATATTACGTACGTTAACTTGGAAACTTAGTTACTCATTGATCTCTGAACCAGAACACAGAAGTAATCCGTATTAGGTGATAAGTAACAAACTAACCTGTACTTCCCACTCTCACGTTGTTAGCTCCAGCAGTTAGAAAGTTTACATTCATTGTGTGAGCATACGCCTGTTGTATCTCCACAGCTGTGATAGATTAAAATAGTAAGTGCTTTAAAAGTAATATTTATTTATACTTGCCTTAATAATATTTATTATGCTATCAAAATTTTCATGAAAACAAGCATAAATTATTATAAAGCCGTAAATCGCATTTATATTATTGTTTTTTAATCTACACATAATATATAGTTTTATTAAACTTAAGTCGATAAAAAAATTACATAATGATTCATAAATACCTAATAATTATACTGGAAAAATAATTCTTGACTAATCAAGTATATTTGTTTGTGAAGAAACTTACCAGTCAAATAGGGCATTTCAGAAAACCACATAGTGGGAAAGATGACGTCAGTGATGTTGTTCTTCTGAACTACCTGGATAGATGGAACTTGAAACATCAAATCGAAGCAGATGAAATGGCCGAAGGTCACCCCGAAGTCCGTAGTGAAGACTCCCAGATCAGGAGACAGTGCGGCCGTCCGGGACAACTCACCGAACAGATTGATTTTACGGTACCTGAATGAAAAGCGTATGAGACACTTTAAAAAACTGCAGATGTACTAAAACTTAAGATCAATTATAAATAATTACAGAGGAACATAAAATTTTACCCTATAAAATTATTCACTTAAATATTTATGAAATAAGATTAACATTTTAGTTTTTACCTAAACGAAATTATTTTAATTTCTGAAGATTGTTCAAAGTTTCTAAATTAAATCTAACGTAATGCAAGTTAAACCACTAATTTGATCTAATTTTACAAAATGAGATTGTTATTATTGAAATTTGATCGCCAATATTATTCGAATACGGTCATAATTGTCTGCCACTTTTTCTGCGATAATGCTACCTGTCAATGACCGCCCCATTTCTGTCGAACACAACGTTAGTATTAAAACGGTATTGTTTCTGCTTCGGGCAGTTCTCACCGGGACTTCCCCCATTCCGGCAATCCATCAACTCTTGTACGTTAATAACGACGTAGATTTGTTTCTGTTTTGCAACTGCAGAAACAGAAACCAGAACCTGAAATAAAAATAGAATGTTCCTCGTAATATAGAAAAAGAAAAATAAGTTCCTACCTAATATAAAATAAGTAACACGCAATGGAACAAAAGCCAGAGGACTGTAAATAAAAAAAAATATGGAGGAGGCTAGTAAAAGTAAAAAAAAATTTTTTGCTCCAGAAACAGATAAAAAGAAAATAAAAACATAAGGAAGTAGTTACATAGTGTACCTACTCATTACATGTTTGATTTAAATCTTTTAAAAGATTCATAAAGATGTTTAATGATGGACTATCTAATGACTATATCAGAAAGGTTTATAGCGCAATTACGAGTATAAAGCATCATCAATCATCATTTTCTGACGTAGATATTATCTTTAGCTCCTTAAAGGGAATTAAAGTTGCTTGTTTTCAAAAATACCTCTAATGTAAGGTACATTAGAGGTATTTTTGAAAACAACCGACCATCTTATGTTTTTGTTTGTATTTATTTTTCTTCTTTCTTGCTTATTATCTTTATTTTATGTTAACCTATAATGTAAATGTGTATAAATATTCCTAACTTTCTTTTTTTTTTACCCGACTGGGTATATGTGTTTCACCTGTGTGTATGTATGTCCATTCCTATGTCCGCTTGTAACTAATCAACGGCTCAACGGATTTTGATAAATGATACGTCATTAGATTTGTCTCAATGACGCGAGTGTTATAGGGTACCTAAATTAAAAAAAAAATCAAAATGGCGGACTTTATGCGCTTTAATGTGCGAGCTGAAAAAAAATTTTTTCTTCAAGACCCTCGAGTGGGGTATCAAAATAAAGGGATTCAAAAGGCAAATACGAAAATGTATAAATTTATACATTTGGAAACAATTTGGAGTGATAAATCGTAGAAAATGACCGTTTCCTATGTCAGTTCGTAACTACTTAACGGCTCAACCTATTTTGATAAATTATACGTCATTAGATTTGTCTTGACGGCGCAAATGTTACTGGGTACATAAAATTCATAAAAAATCAAAATGGCGAATGTTATGCACTTTAATGTGCGGGCTGAAAAAATTTTTTTCTTCAAGACCCTCGAGTGGGGTATCAAAATAATGGGCTTTAAAAGGCGAGTACGAAAATGTATACAATCTATATGTTTTAAATCAATTTGCAGTGACAAATCATGAAAAACAAAATAAATAACAACTACACTGTAGTCTGTAAGTGGTACGGTGGTAGTTTATTAATTTTTTAGTTCGTTTTTTAGCATGGCAGTCGGGTTTTTTTAATTTTTTAATTATAGCTTGTTTGGATTTCTGTTCCGCTCAATTGCTCCTATTATAATTATATCTAACTATGTACTTTTTCGGCAATGTTTGTCTATCATTTATTAGATATGTAATACTTATGTAATCCTTTTTCTGTAATGACTGTTTTTGCCAAAACAAATAAAAATAAAAAATAAAAAAAATCAATCTCACTACAAGGAATTTTCGTAAGCAATTATTCCCACATTTAACAGAAACCTTTATATCATTAGAAAAGTTTTCAACAAATTTTTGATCGACTCTACAAGATAAACAAAATTTTAATCAATCCCAGCTTCTTAATATTCACATATGCATTTTGCCCCTTTCCGCTAATGTTTTCTTTATCAAGACTATTCTTTACCTACAGTAAATATGTACCTAGGTTCTAAGTACGAGTAGATACGTCGTATAATAATTATCATACCTCGTCATATAATTCGGGATGCAAAGCGGGGATAGGGTATTCTTTCAGCAATCCATAGATTGGTATGACCACACTTTGCCCTCTAGTCAAAGTCATTTCAGGAAACACAATAATATCAGCATTCTGAAAACAACGCATTTAGCAACTGGAAATATAACCTATACGTTTTAGGTACGTATAACCTATCTGCTTAAAAAATATTTTAATTGCTTAACTCTGTAAATTTTCAAATTGAATTAATGGTGACTGCTGAAATATCGATATCAACTTGACCTCAGCCTTTGCACAACGTTTTTCTTAAACTTTGGAACTTGAGTTTAGTAAGTAGCTCACGTTTTCCGCGAACTACTCGTAGGTAGGTGTAGTGTATAACTATGATTACTCTCAGTTTGAACACCTCCAAAACTTTACCAAATACTACGTATCGAAAAACTGGAATATGTAATGCAAAATGAACCCAAAGACCTCTTATTTACCCGACTGGGTATATGTGTTTCACCTGTGTGTATGTATGTCCATTCCTATGTCCGCTTGTAACTAATCAACGGCTCAACGGATTTTGATAAATGATACGTCATTAGATTTGTCTCAATGACGCGAGTGTTATAGGGTACCTAAATTAAAAAAAAAATCAAAATGGCGGACTTTATGCGCTTTAATGTGCGAGCTGAAAAAAAATTTTTTCTTCAAGACCCTCGAGTGGGGTATCAAAATAAAGGGATTCAAAAGGCAAATACGAAAATGTATAAATTTATACATTTGGAAACAATTTGGAGTGATAAATCGTAGAAAATGACCGTTTCCTATGTCAGTTCGTAACTACTTAACGGCTCAACCTATTTTGATAAATTATACGTCATTAGATTTGTCTTGACGGCGCAAATGTTACTGGGTACATAAAATTCATAAAAAATCAAAATGGCGAATGTTATGCACTTTAATGTGCGGGCTGAAAAAAAATTTTTTCTTCAAGACCCTCGAGTGGGGTATCAAAATAATGGGCTTTAAAAGGCGAGTACGAAAATGTATACAATCTATATGTTTTAAATCAATTTGCAGTGACAAATCATGAAAAACAAAATAAATAACAACTACACTGTAGTCTGTAAGTGGTACGGTGGTAGTTTATTAATTTTTTAGTTCGTTTTTTAGCATGGCAGTCGGGTTTTTTTAATTTTTTAATTATAGCTTGTTTTAAAATCCTAATTCAATAATTTGAATATTTATTTTACAACATTTCTGCTTGAGGCGCTGGCTGTAAACGAATGCTGAATATATTGGCGAACCACCCATAAAATAAGCCAGTTTAAGTCCATTTTACTCTGAATTCATTGTGTTTCGATCCTAGTATTTAGTAAAGTTTTCGAACTGCGCAAACTGAGACTTACAGGTAATGGTCGAAAAATGTGAAGAGTATCGCTCATCTAAAATGGATCTGGATGAAATTGTACTCTGCAATATAGTAAGTCAAATGATAGGTACCTGGTTCGCAGCGTCTTCTATCAGTTGTAAATAGTTTCGTAGATTAGTCGTTTCATCAGATTGTACTTGGTATTCGACCACTGCTGCAACATAGCTGTTATCTGCTGGTGTCGATTTCTGTGTGAATACGTAATTTATTTCTTGATAACTTCATAATTAAATTGAATGTTTGCACATATACTTATCTATCTTATTTATACTAATATAAGTAAATCATCTGAGTAAATATTTGCAACGATATAGAATAAAAAATATAACTAGACGTATGTATGGAACTCTTTGATTTCCCAAGATAAAAAGTGGCTGTGTCCGTCTCCGGGATTCAAGCTGTCTCTGTGTCACGATCGGTTCAGCGGTTATGCATCACCTATTATCAATTAATAATAACAATTTATTTTTTTTACTAAGCAACCTTTTTATCCCGGAAATATTTCCGGGCCAAGATCATTTCGAATTCCCAAACACATTTGGTATTGGATTGTGTTTAGGTGGTATATACATATAATAATAGCGCTAAGTGTTCGATAACGGTCCCCTTGTAGCCTGTAGGTATTAATGTAATGTAAACACAATTAAAATGATATTGATATATCCTGCGCGACATTCATGCTAAATGGGACCCATTGATCCATGTTCCCTGTTACTAAGAAACATTATAGATATCATACTAATAGGTATTATAAAGGCGAAAGTTTGTGTGTATGTATGTATGTATATGTTTGTTGCTCCTTAACACTGCAATAACTGAACTGATTTGGCTGAAATTTGGAATGGATGGTAATTTGGAACGGAAACTCATAGATTTCTCAAGGAATTTTAAAAAACCTAAATCGACGCGGTCCAAGTCGCGGGCATCAGCTAGTAAATCATAAACAGTAGAATCATATTACTTATAATTATCTACATAACTTTTCAAATCGATACTAAACCTGTGCAGAAAGTCGTATCACACACAGCAACACAACTACGCCAATAAACGTCATGTCTTTTGTTTATTGAATAACAACACGTTACACGTCTTCCTTTTCGCTATCACTAGCACAAACTACCACATGCGAGATGAAATCATCTTTATACTTATGTACTATTACTATCAAATCGATAATTGTGTCCGTTGTCATCACTCATCATATTTAATTTTGCGATAGTTATCAAAAATATGGCTCAATCACTTTTGTATTGGATTTGTTATCTAGAAACTCAGCAATTTTACAAATAAATAAAAAGTCTCAATCTTTTTAAATTCTCTGAACCCAACAACCAATTGGGTAACTATTAGAAATCTATTCTGCCTAAAAAGTACTTATCACCAATAAGTCATCTCGCCTGATATTAATATTATGATAAAATCAATAAAATATAATTATGTATCATTGCTGATATGTACCTACTTACAATGTTATCAAATAATCCCTTTAGTTCTCCTACATTTTCGCAAATTAATCGGATAACGTTAAATGGAAAAAAAATCGATAACTGTTAAAACTGCATCTACCTATATTATTGAAAAAGATTTTCCTAACATCTCAGTATGCCCGTAGATATACTTACCTAACAGACAAGTATTACCTATGAGATGTTTAATGTACTTATCAAGTAGGTATAGGAAATTTTTGGAGGTATCATATTGTGATCCAAAGGTTGAGATAACAATTTTATTTATCCCCATATCTAGATTTGAAGACAATACCTTCTTATTAACCTATTCTGAATCCGAGTTACCTACATACTTTTTAAAATGCTGCCAAGGGTTCAAAGAATACTAAAAAACAGAATAAAATAAATATTTAAGGGTGCTCCCATACAACAAACGTGATTTATTGTCGTTTTTATAGATACGATACGGAACCCTTCGTCCGCGAGATCTACTCGCACTTGGCCAGTTTTTTAAAAACGGACTCCCAGTTGAAACTTTGAAATGCAATAGATAATTAAAATGTTTACAAATATGATCCTATCTTAAGTTTTACAGCAACGAAATTGCGTACCTAGTGGTTGTACAACGAAATCAGGCGCAGGACAACTCTAATGATGAGAATTATACAATAAAACAACTAAAATTAAAAAAAAAATTTAATTAAATCACGCGTTTACTCAAGGCTGGAGTGTCTGGAATGTTCCATATGGCTTCTTAGACTTTGTCTGTTCAGTTTCTCTCGTCGAAGAGCTTGGGATCGCGCCCGTCTGCGTTTCACTGATGAATCCATACGGCTAGATCGACGGCGATCAGCTATTCCTGAAAAACGAAAAATAATGATGCGGTCATCATCATCATCATGATCAACCCATTACCGGCTCACTACAGAGCATGGGTCTCCTCTCAGAGTGAGAAGGGTTTTGGCCATAGTCTACCACGCTGGCCAAGCGGATTGGCAGACTTCACACACCTTTGAGAACGTTATGGAGAAACTCTCAGGCGTGCAGGTTTCCTCACGATGTTTTCCTTCACCGTTAAAGCAAGTGATATTTAAATACTTAAAACGCACTTAACTCCGAAAAGTTAGAGGTGCGTGCCCCGGGATCGAACCCACGACCCCCGATTAGAAGTCGGTCGTCCTAATCACTAGGCTATCACAGCTTCATGATGCGTTATGATTATGTATAATAATATTACCCCATTGCTTCTCACATCACAGCACGCTATAGGGCAATAAAGAAATGTCCAAGCCGTTTTCCTAAAAAATAAACACGACTGAGGAAATAATTAATTTTTTTTTCGTGGGGTGGAAACCAAAACGTAAATCTTATTTTTAGGGACGTTTTAGCTTTCAATTGAGGATTCTCCTAGTCTCTTGTACAAAAAATTTGTATAGCAATATTTACTGGGCGTATAAATGCAGCTATCATTGTACAATTGAATAATTCATCGTGGATTTGAAATATAAAATAGAAATTATAGGTTAATTCAATTAAATTTATATTTTATTCAAACAGCATAAAAATATTGAATTAATATTACCTATACAGTGTACCATAATAAAACTGAGCTACAGTTATCAGACTTTCCAATTAATGAAACATAATTTATAATATTATTAACTCCGTGGTGCATATATAGCCTATAGCATGCTATACGTTATACCTATAGCATGCTATAGGCTATATGTATGTTGGATATGTACGTGATCCTTGAGTGCACTCAAGGATCACGTACATATCCAACGGTGAAAGAATTTTTGAAATCGGTCCAGTAGTTCCTGAGATTAGCGCGTTCAAACAAACAAACTCTTCTGCTTTATTATATTAGTTATTATTAATAACTAGATGATGCCTACGGCTTCGCCCGTGTGGATTTAGGTTTTTAAAAATCCCGTGGGAACTTTTGATTTTCCAGAACAAAAAGTAGCTTATCTGTAGAAACCCGTCCCCAAAACGGAAAAATCCCGTGGGATCCCCACGATTTCGGAATACAATTCCTTACAGCATCAGGGTTGAGGAGTTGGATATGTACCTACTCGAGTTCATTCAACGATAAAGTCTTTAATTGGTACCCCCAATATCAATTTAAATAACCGAAAGTTTCTAAAACCCATTAGTTTTGGGGATTAGGTCCCCTACAGCATCAGGATTGAGGAGTTGGAATCCAAATTTTTTATAGAACAGGGTCGCAATGTTTCTCTATCGATTAAAAAAAAAATTACGCAAATCGGTTCAGAAATCTCGGAGATATCGGTGTACATAGGTAGAAAAACACAACTCCTCCTTTTTTTAAAGTCGGTTAAAAAAGTAGCCTATGTTACTCCCTGGTTAATTCTCTACTTGTATGTGAAGGTCCCGTCAAAATCGGTTCAGCCGTTCCGAAGATTAGCCCGTTCAAACAGACAGACAGACAGACAAAAATTTTAAAAACGTGTGATTCGGTTATGGTAGCGTTCAAATAACCATATGAGCTTAATATGAGGTAGTTATTTCGATATTACAGACAGACACTTCAATTTTATTTATTAGTATAGAAGTCCATGGACTATAAATTTAACTGCCTCGTTGGTCTAGTGGTTAGTATACTTATTCGACTGCAGATCACGGGGTTTCGGGTTCGATTCTCAGTGCCAGCCCGAAGTTGGAAGCTGGTGGTGTTTCACCACCATCCATGCCTCGGAGAGCACGTTAAGCAGTCGGTCCCGGTTATTATCACTATCATGTGATAATAGTCGTTAAAGCCCGCCAACCCACATTGGAGCAGCGTGGCGGGTCTAAGCTCTAAATCCCCCTCTTCTATGAGAGAGGAGGCCTGTGCCCAGCAGTGGGCCGCTAAAAGGCTGTAGTGGTGACTATAAATTTAAGTTGATAAAAAATCTTTATGTTAAAGAAGGCAAAAGAATTACTTATATAATTCATCCTAATTACGATTTTGATATCTATGATGACTAGGTAGGTACCTTATTTGCCCAATACCATCAAGAGACGGACAAAAGTCACATAATTAAACACCACAGAATAGTAACTATAAAACACTATTTCTATACATGTTGCTATTCAGATTTTTCCTATCTTACTTTCAACGTTAATAAAACGCACCTTTGAGTCTAGTAAGATCTGTGCCATATCCATCGTCGTCGTCCCCTCCAACAGTATCTTGGCTGGCCTTTAACATCTCATTATACAGCGTCATGTACTCTTGTCCCACGCGGTGGTCCGCGTCGTCCAAAGTCCTTAAGAACCCTAATGATCTCGACAGTGGGATTTCTGTCACCGCGTTCTCTTCTTCAGTCGACACGACATTCTGCAGTCATTTTTAAAATTATGTTGATATGTTACATATTAAGCTGATTTGTTGTCCGTGGTCTCTTCGCGTAGTCCCTCGAAGGGACCACGGGCAATTTTTTTTACCCGTGGTCCCTGCGGGAAATATAATGCGACCGAATTTAAAATGAAATAGTCTGATACTATAAATCACTACCAAGAAGGTTATAAGTATCTGTTTCCGGCATGCATTGCAATGCCACGTAAAATATGGTTTAGGAACGCATGGAGGATAAAAATACAGACATCCATTTTCATAACGATTTTTTGGGCCAGAAACCTTCGCAGTAGCCCTGCGAAGGTTTCTGGCCCAAAAAATCGAAAAAACAGAAGAATTCACAAAAGTTTCACTACAGTCGGTTTGGTAGTTTAGCAGCGTATAGAGGACATAAAGACAAACATTGAGTTTTATTTATATAGATTAGTGCCGTATCAACGTCTCACTATTAAAAATGCTAAGGCGTAATTTAACACGACATCAATCATCTACCTGAGAAAAACGCTCGGGTAATTCGGTCACATAGCTAGGAAAGATGCATAGCGAAAGAAGCTTATATTATTTAGCGATATTGATCTAAGATTTGCCAATCGTCCAAGAATCGCACTCATAAACCCTGTAATAAATAATAATAAATAAATAATAACAGTGTACACATCCCCCTAAACTGGTTATTGGAGAGCTTGTCCAATTGAGCAACAGATATTATGAAAAATCCTCCAGTGAAAATTATTATTTTTCTCTTCACACAAATAATAATTTAAGTATTTATTTATTAAAGCGAATTTTTACAGGTCCAATTCTAACAAACAGCAGGGAAAATGGAGCAAAAGATTTTTAAATTATCCAACAATTATTTATTTATCATTGCTTTGCTCTGTGTAAATTCACTTTTAAACTCGTTAGTTAACAGCAACACATACCAAGTCTATCATAGAAGATTAAAGTTAAGTTTTAAGTTAAAATTACACGTCTTAAATCGCCAAGTGCACCACATTGGAAAGGTAAGTGTTACATTATACGAATATACCTCTATCACTGTAAATATTAAAATATACGCAACGACCGACCGCAAGGCCATTGCGAAAATTAAAACACTACATTAGAACACTACGTTCGTCTTGAAATCATCTCAGAGATATATGACGGAACTGAAACTTGCCTTCATTGTTGAGTTGCTCCTTTGTATTGTTCGCAAAACAATCGTCTAAACAATCAAAGAGACGACAACAAACAACATTCTTTTCAAAGAATTTTCATGCAGCTCCAGATAGAGGTGTCCTGTGACATCAGTGTCACATTAACTAACATGAAATAAATACTATATGCTGACTTACCTCATTTATACACACGTAAACATATTATACAATATCTTCCCACTGCAGGTTGATCTGCATCTTTTCAAGAGATTATTATACTATATTTCGTAAATGAAAAAAGTATGCCATAGACTAGAGCTTTTCATCAAATGACATCCAATACGACTCAAACCATGTGAGGGTAGATGAAGATAACACGGCAGTTTGGCATTCAAAATGCCAAACTGAAAAGTCGTGAGTAGATCGCGGGAAAAGTTCACCGAATTTTGGAAATCTCTGAACTAGCACTGAAGTAATTCTCCGATTTCTAGCTAAATAAGAATCAAGTACCTATACAGCTACCTCATGTTCTTGCACCGCTCTTTATTAAGTATAACCAACTCAAACCATGTGAGGGTAGATGAAGATAACACGGCAGTTTGGCATTCAAAATGCCAAACTGAAAAGTCGTGAGTAGATCGCGGGAAAAGTTCACCGAATTTTGGAAATCTCTGAACTAGCACTGAAGTAATTCTCCGATTTCTAGCTAAATAAGAATCAAGTACCTATACAGCTACCTCATGTTCTTGCACCGCTCTTTATTAAGTATAACCAACTCAAACCATGTGAGGGTAGATGAAGATAACACGGCAGTTTGGCATTCAAAATGCCAAACTGAAAAGTCGTGAGTAGATCGCGGGAAAAGTTCACCGAATTTTGGAAATCTCTGAACTAGCACTGAAGTAATTCTCCGATTTCTAGCTAAATAAGAATCAAGTACCTATACAGCTACCTCATGTTCTTGCACCGCTCTTTATTAAGTATTACCAAAATAGATAACGATGACCTGTTAGAGAACAAAATATATATTTCATCGCTATCACAGGTCAAGTGGCTGGCACAGTAATACTGACTGACGAGCACGCACTAAACTGGATTCAACTGGTTAACTTGTGTGTTTCAATACTATTATCGTTTAATGGCAAACACATGATTGTTTTGAAAACTATTTAGAAGTCACATACATATTACATATATATTCAAAATCATATTAAGTATATTCAATGACTTTAGTAAGCAATAAAGTCTAAACTAGAATACTAATTTATTCGAGTTCATATTCAGAGATTGATAAAAATAATTACGGTCTAAGACCAATTTTTAGGTCAATGAGTAATGACTATACTAAATTCGCAATGTGCATTTTTTACCCTCCGTACCCGAAGGGTAAAAAACGGAGCCCTATTAATGTCACTCGGCTGTCTGTCTGTCTGTCTGTCCGTCTGTCCGCCGGTCACAGGTCTCTAGCTCGCAGACGAAATGAGTTACAAACCTGAAATTTTGGTATTTAGTGTAAAACGTTAACCCAAAATCAAATATTGAATTAGAAATTGAATTAAATTATTTTTCAGGGGGGCTCCCATACATGAAAAAGGAGCCGGAAAAAAAAAATTTTTCTTTACCCTAGCTTGTGGGGTATCATTGTTTAGAGCTCATTAAGTAGAGTACAAATATATATTTTTTTAATTTTTATCTCAAAAAATAAGGGAATGGGAGGCCATCAAAGTTGTCAGTTTTAGACCATTTTTGTGACGGGGGCTATCTCAAAAACTAAACTAGTTGGGAATATGATATTTCAGTATATTATGTACTATATGCTCTATTTAAACAACAAATACTGAAAACAACGATTTATTAAATAGTTTATAAGCTGTGACCAAAATAAACGAACATTTTTTTGGGTTTTTCTTTCACGGTTTGTTGCGATGTCTAGCTCGGAAATTAAATATTTCTTAGACCCAAAATATTATATTGTTCATAATTATGTACGGAACCCTGAAAGAGCGAGGTCCGACTCGCACTTGGCTGATTTTTCTACTTTCCTGGTTAAGTATTTCAGTTCGATCAAAAATGAGAAACAAATCCTACCTACCTACTTTTTTCCTCTACTTTTCGTGATTGTGGTTATAAATCGAGATTGCTTCGGGATTGGTACTCATACATATGTGCATACATATTTATTACTATTTATTTCCATATTATGTGCTTGCTATAAATTAAAATAGAATTTGATACTAATGATACCTAACACCTATCATCGCCAAAATCACCCAGAGGAGGACTAAAATTAATTCGTACTTATGCAAAATCAAAAAGTTCAGTAGGTATGGTTCAGCTGTGGGCTCCGAAGTCAGTTTAAAAATACGGAACCCTAATTATACTGAATAGAGTGAATTTAAATTTTTAAAAGTCTTGTGAGAACTCTTCGATTTTATCAGGGATGAAAAGTTTATTTTCGTCAAGATCTATTCTAGAGGATGCCCGATGCACCGGTGCAAGGAAAGATTGCTCGATGAAAAGTTAGCAGTCCTATAATAATACATTTATTATAGTAGGTACCTATAGCTATAACAATTTTCTAACTATCAAGAATGACATGTCAAAGAACATTATCTGCACGTAATACACAGACTTCACGTTACATTACGTTACATGTCGCAATACCAGTATGAAACTACCGCCACCAAATCGACGGGTACCTAAGTAGTAATTAGTCTTTCTTGCATGTCTCCATCCGTTCATTTCGAAACTTAACCGCTTCTAACCAGTTACTGAATGCTAGCTGGTCATTATCAACTAATATTTACTCCTACAGCTGACCCTAACGCGATAAGGTGAAAAAAATAACACTGGTGAGTGATCTATAGTATAATTCCTACACACTATCCAATAAACAAACTCGTGTTTTATTTTGTGACGTGCGAATATCATAATTTAAACTCTTATTTTATTTTTAGATATGTACAGGCTAGTACCAGTATTAATTTATTTGTGGTAGGTAGGTTTCTCTCTTTTGTTTTCAGTGATCATATCTGATCAACAGCGTAACTGAACATTACTTAAATATATATGAAATTCAAAATGGCGTCATTAATTCCAATTTCCACCACCGGGTCATGTAAGTTTGCAGGACTTATTGTTTTGTATTTGATTGTATCAACATTTTTGGCAAATTATTGGCAAGTGTCGTGTTTGTAGGTTTGTTGGTTTATCCTTCAATCATGCCACAACAGAGCTATGGATGGACGTGATCTGCATAGTTAAGAACCTGGAAAGTGGCATAAGTTGCTTTTTATCTCGGAAAAACAAAAAGTCCCTGCGGAATTGAATGCTATTTTTCACACATTTCTCCTTCAATCACGCCGCAACAAAGCAACGTTATTTTTTACACGCG
Source organism: Melanargia galathea (assembly GCA_920104075.1). Lineage (NCBI taxonomy): Eukaryota > Metazoa > Arthropoda > Insecta > Lepidoptera > Nymphalidae > Melanargia > Melanargia galathea. Next base: position 21,139,418 of record OV049857.1, on the reverse strand, counting down.
CGATAGAAATAAGAACCTGGACGAGTGACATAAGCTGCTTTTTATCCCGGGAAAACAAAGAGTAATTACTAATTTTTAAAAGCCTAAATCCTCGCGGATGAAGTTGAGGGCATCAGTTATGACTATAAAAATTGGGATTAATATTTTTCTGGCTATGTTTACAACTTAAAGCTAATTAATTTCGTTACATGAGATGTGATTGATGTGATTGATAGATCTTAAGCTTATGATTATGAATGTTATGAACAAGGAAGGTGGCAAAATCGGGGGTCACTGATTTTTCGAAAAAATTAAGTTTTGTAAAAAAATAAAAGCTGTCCTGGTATTTAGTTCGTTAAGTTTTTATTTAAGTAGTAGTAGTAGTACCTATGCACACAAAAATTTTTGCGTAACCTCAAATCCTTGAAGATATATTATTATACTTACTTACTTAAAATTTAAAAAGTATATTCACTCTTTAGTTCATAAATACTTGTTCCTTGCATATTACTCATTAATTAACTCAGCTATATATAGAAGTCTGGCATAGAGATTTAGATGAAAGTCTTATTGGAATAGTGTAAGACGCAAGCAATTAATAAATTCGTTCAATGACGTTAAAAACGCTGCGATATTGGATTAATTGCTAGAAATGGATTTTTTTTAATCAAGGCTTGTAATTGGTGGTGGAAGGGTGTAATTGGTGGCAGTCTGAATTAGTTTTTTAGGTTTTTAAAGGTTTACAGATAAGTCCCCAGGCAAAACAAGATGAGACATCGAAATTTATCGAAAAAAGCAATGGTAAAACTTGTTGGTAGGTAGTTGGAAACTTTTGCTGTTAATCATGATCCCAAACAAAAACATTTCATGTGAATAATAAGGGCAAGTTCCTATCAAAAAGTTTCGGCCATTAAAAGTACTGATATCAAAAATTATGGCCAAGTTCTTTGCTAGGCTCGATAAATGGAACCATACAGTTTTAGAAGGTCATATCTTCGACCACCTTCAAGCTGTCATCGCATTCCTAGGGATCCTGTTAAAATATTATTAAATAATTTATGTCTTAATAATAACACCGGAATTTGAAGCTCATTTGGAACTGGCAATAGTTTTCTTGTTTTCAACTTGGCAACATTTTTGTACTCCTTTTGTTTAATTTAAAAGTACCCTTTGTTCGTTTCCGGGATATAAGCTAACTATGTACCTTTCATCCAAATCGGTTGAACTGTTGAGCCGTAAAAAGCTAATAGACAAACAGACAGACACACTTTCTCATTTATAATATTAGTATGGAAGTATGGATATAATATTGTGTTAGGTATATCGCCTATCTCGGTAATAATACGCAAGAGGTATATATCACCTATCGATATATACCTCTTGCGTATTATTACCTACTTTACTTACCTACCTAATTTAATTATTAGAACTAAAGACCAACTTAAGATTGACCCCTTACTTATTAAAACAAAATGAAAATTTTTTCAGTATTTTTTGTGCGATGTGGGAACAGACAGATTTTTATATATCTTTGAATTGGTCAGTGTCTGATGCAACTTTTGGACATTTTTCGATTTTTTCCTTCATATACACACTAAGACTCATCTTCTTACCAAATTTCAACATTCCACATACACGGGAAGTGCGTCATAATTTTGATGAGTCAGTGAGTAGGTCTTGTTTTATGTGATTTTCAAACCTCTGTATCTCAGAAACGGTTCAACTTAAAAATTTGAAACTTTCAATTTATCATCACATCTACGAGTTTAACTTATATTTCAAATTTCGTAAGATTACTATCAAGCGAACCAGAGTTATGAGGGGGTCAAAACAGCTTGAAATGGTTCGTGTAAATAGACACACTGGCATGCTTTACGGCCGGAGGAACTTGCCGGCCGCGCTGCCGCGCGTCTAGATTTTATTAACGCCCGACGCAAAAACGACGGGGTGTTATAAGTTTGACGTGTCTGTGTGTGTGTGTGTGTGTGTCTGTCTGTCTGTTCCCCTAGCGCTCAAACGGGTGAACCGATTTGAATGCGGTTTTTTTTGTTTGAAAGGGGAATTAGTCCAGAGTGTTGTTAGCTATGTTTGATGAAAATCGATCCAAGATGGCCGCCGCTACAAAATTGCGGATTACATATTTTTCACAACTCCCTTAATTTGACCTTTTCAAATGAAAGGTCTTGACTAGTAGAATAGCACTATGCAAATTCAAGATAGCCGCGAATGGCGAATGTCGGGGGTTTTTTAAATTTTCAATTTATACTTGTAAGTTCTAAATCACTTTATGCAGACTTTCCCTGTTAGCAGATGTCAATATTGCGTATTTTTTGCGGGTGTTGCTTTTAATGAGAACATGAATGATTTTAATTTTATCAGGGTGCAAGATAACCAAGGCAGAAGTGAAGAAGAAACTGCTTTATATAGAAACAAACGAGCGGACGTTAGGTTAGTCGGCTCGCGTATCGTCGCGCGACTAGTGGGCTTGCAATAAATTACTACTCTTACCTACTATTTTGTTTAGAAAGTTTCTTGACAACCAACATGCCACCAGTTGCGGTGCCCGATGAGGTATTAAATAATTATTTATTTTTGTTTTGTTTTATAAGTTAATTTACTAAGCTTCAGTCAGATTTTTTATGTTTTTATAAAATTACAAGACAACTAGGTACAACCGTCTTAATGTTTTGTATTTTAGGTTTTTTTTAAGTATAGCATCTTAATTGCAACAAATAATTATTATTGTTATATTATAAGTATGTAGTGTTAAATCCCTCTTTTGTTTTTGCTTTAAAGATTTTCACTCTCTAAAACTTTTAAAATATGGTGTAATTTAATCTCACCAAGTACTAAATTCTGTAATAATATGATTATGTGGGAAGTACTTAGGTAGATGGGTATCGAATTTCTTTAGCTTTGATTTAATAATTGATTTTAAAATTTATTTTAGTCTCCAAAGAAAAAGCTTCGTGTTGCGATAATAGGACAAAGCACATTCGCGGCGGAAGTGTTCAAGTTACTTCAGAGAGATGGCCACGAGGTGGTCGGAGTTTTCACAGTACTGGACAAAGGGAACAGGGAAGACCCTCTTGGTGCGTACTTTTATGAATTGTGCAATAAAATTTATGCAATCGTGAAAAGTGAAACTGTGTGTGAAGAAAAAATATTTACAGTGTTTTATCTTTAAGTTTTGGAAGACTGGATTGGATAATTGTAGAAGCTATTACCTATCTATGACCTGGCTATGTGCAAGGAAAATGGTCCTGTTTATCCTAACTAATTATAAATGCGAAAGTGAGTTTGTTTGTTTGTTATTATCGCTTTCACGCCTAAACCGCTGAACCGATTTTGGTACAGAGATAGACAAGACCTTGGAAAAGGGCATAGCCTACTTTTTATCAGAAGGGATATTTAAACAACTAAATCCACGCGGACGTAGTCGCGGGCATTAGCTAAGTAGGTATTTTATAATTCTTACTTTTATGGACGATAACATGATTTAGTTATCTACTCGATTTATTGTGTAGAAACACTTTCATGTTGCATTTTAAAATTGTAAACTTCCGCAATTCAGATTAGTTATTACATAGACGTTATTATAGAGACGTTGATTGCAATCGTGTCAGTGTGATGTCGAAACATTTGAATCAATTAAGGACACGACGATGTGAATTTTAGTGTGCCAAATGCTTTTGATTTTCTGTACAAATGATGTAACATGTAACATATTATTCAGAACGTAGATAACTTATTTCATACTAGCTTTTGCCCGCGGTTTCGCCCGCGTGCAAAAGCTAAGTATTTACTTAGGTATTTTTTATAACTCGATTCCGAAAGCAATAAGTATAGTTTTTCCATTACACTTTCTTGTGTATAAACACATTTATAAATTCGAGACACATGATTATAAATACACAATTGATGAATTTCTTAATGACAAAGTTGCATGGAATCAAACGACTTTGCGTTCAGCTACCCACAAAATAGTGTGAAGCCCCATATTTTTTCGTTTTGAAAAGAGCAACGGTACTTAAAATTTCTTACCAAAATCTGCTTTCCGAATCAGTGTCAGTATACTTACTATACATGTAAGTACAGGGCCTGTTATAACAGGGCCACAAGTTGGCCGACAAGAAATAATCCATATTGGATAACTATTTGAATTTTGACTTTTAACGTAGTTACCTAAATAACGTAACAGCTTAGTTACGCGCCTAGTTTACTGAATTGGCAATGATTTTTAACAGTTATCCACAACTTCGTCCGCGTTAAATAAAACAATGCTATTCTTATAAGCCTTTCTCTTATTATGCTTAAGAAAAGTTCTAAATGAAGTAAGTATGTAGTTTTATGCGAATACTTACATAAACAAACACGGATTGGGATTTTTTTTAATAGTGTAAGATGAGTATCTAAGTACCTACATATTCGTGTGGTTTGTAGCTACCATTGCGGCACAGAATGGGAAACCAGTGTTCAAATACAAGACATGGAGAGTCAAAGGGAAGGTAATTCCTGAAGTGCTGGAGGACTACAAATCGGTAAGCGATCATTCTTATTGCTCTATTGCACAATATACTATAAGATTTTCATGTCAATCATTCACCTTCAGATGATCGGAAACACTCATTCGAAGAAATAGTGCTACCGGTCAGCGGAAAATTTCCTGATTGGCGACGAATGGAAGGCTAGCGTTACTGAACCGCGGGATCTTATTTTAGTACTTATATAAAAGGGGATCAGCAAAAATCATTTTTAATTTAATAAGTAATTATTTTAACTGTATTGGTTTTGTCTATAATTTTTCTCAATAATCTTTTTATTTTTTTGCCTCAATTTTCAACAACTTTTAGGAGTCTAAAACACTGAGGTAGCGATACTTATATCATCATCATCATCATCATCATGATCAACCCATTACCGGCTCACTACAGAGCACGGGTCTCCTCTCAGAGTGAGAAGGGTTTTGGCCATAGTCTACCACGCTGGCCAAGCGGATTGGCAGACTTCACACACCTTTGAGAACGTTATGGAGAACTCTCAGGCATGCAGGTTTCCTCACGATGTTTTCCTTCACCGTTAAAGCAAGTGATATTTAAATACTTAAAACGCACATAACTCCGAAAAGTTGGAGGTGCGTGCCCGGGATCGAATCCACGACCTCCGATTAGAAGTCGGTCGTCCTAACCACTAGGCTATCACAGCTTTTTTTACTTATATCAGGTATCACTAAATGAGTAGACCTGGCTAATATTGCTTCGGAAGCTTTCTGGATGATATGGTCAAGATATCTTTTGTAAGTAGGTAGGTATCTAATGTTGACCGGATTGTATGACCATATTGGATTACCTACACTACACATGATTAACTCAATTAATGTATAGTAAAAATGCTATATATGCAAAACACGATTAGTAATTGATTGATATATATGAATATATGATTTATTAATCAAATACCTACATGATTAGATTTATTATTTTATAATGGCGTCCTTTAACTACATTATGATGTCTCACTATAATAACGATCGAATCCGATCTCTGAACCTTTGACAGATTACAGTATTGTCCCTAATATCAACAGTTTTTAGGGAAACCCTTAATATATTTCCGGAATAAAAAGTAGATCTACCCTAGATCACTCAACTGAAAGTCCCGTCAAAATCGGTTCAGCTGTTTCTGAGCCTGGACAAACAGACATGCATGCAGATAGATAGAAAAAAATTCAAAATTCAAAAAATCTGATTACTTATTTGAATTTTAATTTTGATATACCTACCTTTACCTATTATGTATATCACAGACACTTCGATTTTTAACCCCCGACGCAAAAACGACGGGGTGTTATAAGTTTGACGTGTCTGTGTGTGTGTGTGTGTGTGTGTGTGTGTGTGTGTGTGTGTGTGTGTCTGTCTGTTCCCCTGTGGCGCTCAAACGGATGGACCGATTTGAATGCGGTTTTTTTTGTTTGAAAGGTGAATTAGTCGAGAGTGTTCTTAGCTATGTTTGATGAAAATCGGTCCAAGATGGCCGCCGCTACAAAATGGCGGATGATATATTTTTTCACAACTCCCTTGATATGGGTATCAAATGAAAGGGCTTGACTAGTAGAATAGCACTATTGCAAATTCAAGATGGCCGCCGCCACTAAATGGCGAATGTCGGGGGTTTTTTAAATTTTCAATTTACACTTGTATTTATTTGCATAGTTTTGTTACCCATAATATTGTTACCTACAAATTGCCTTCAATTCGGTTTGTCTTAGTCTTGAAGAAGAAGTCGCGAGCGAATAGCTGGTGCTACCCAATTTGATAACATTATTAACACGTCTGTCTGTCATGTGCACCTTATCAAATTTGGAGCACCGTTCCTACTTCACTTCTGACCTCCTATATCTTATCCTTCCTGTAACCATTTTACGTTTTATGCATAAATATGATTGTACCTATCTACTTACCTACATTCAATTCGGAAGACTAGTAAGCTGGAAGAAAAAAAAAACGACAACAGTTGGTTCTCCCAAAATTATTTCCATAACCATTTTAATTCTAGGTAAATGCAGACATCAATGTGCTGCCATTCTGCACACAGTTCATCCCCATGGAGGTGATCCTACACCCAAAATACCAGAGTATCTGTTATCATCCCAGCATCTTGCCAAGACATAGAGGAGCATCTTCTATAAACTGGTAGGTGGCATCTATATTTAACAATAATGCCTAGTCAAAACTAGTGACAGTTTACATTCTGCATTAATTAAAACACTTTAAGTAATAATCATCATTTTTCATCACTTACTCTGAATATCTGCAATTTTGTAGGTACATTAGTAGATGAATATGTTTTCTCTTCTTTTGTGAACTACCTTGTTAGGCTCAGAAACCGAATTCGCTCACTGAGCGAAACGACGTATTCGAGTAACGACTCAGCTCAATAACTACTAAGAACCCTTTCCTTGTAGTTACGACCAAGCTCAATAAATTATATTATGAACCCTTCAGGCCTTGTTTGTTCTTTTCAATTCTTACTCCTATATTTGGAACATTAAAGTCGTGCGAACTAAGTTATAAATCATTTTTATTGGACTTCTCGCTCGCACTTACAGGCCTCATGGAACTGGAACCTGATTCTGTGGTGGTTATAGCTTTTCTTGTCTCCCAGGACACTTATAGAAGGGGACACAACTTGCGGCCTGTCTATATTCTGGGCTGACGACGGCCTGGACACGGGACCAATCTTGTTGCAACGAAGCTTCCCGTGCACGATCGACGACACCGTGGACAGCTTGTACAACAAGTATCTTTATCCAGAAGGTTAGTGAAATGTTTCAGCTAAATACCTTTATTCCCTTCCTGGTTTTCTTATTTATAATAATTATGCAGATAATTAATTTGAAGATTTAGGTCTGGATTTAGTTTTCACCGTGCATTATTATTGTTAATACCTGTAGCATGTATTTTATTAAGTACTTTAAAGTTTAAACACTCAGTTTACTTACTCACTACAAATTTTTTTAAACATAAATCTCTTAGGGGCACCGCGACGATATAGCACACCAGGCAGATTTTTACTTCTGTTGTACTCTATCTCGCTCATTTATATTAAGTGCAAATGAGAGAGTGAGAAAATGCTTTGGTTCTGTCGGGAGTTAGGACACCAAGAAGCTATATTATTACTTAGAACATTTATATTTAATGTTGAAGTTCCTTGCACGACACCCATTTCACATACCACGCCGCCCCAAAGGCCTATAAAAAGCGTCGGTAGGCGTAGATAGGTATTTGCAAGATTCAAAATTTTATTCTCTGCAAAGAACAGAAGGATTCGGAGTCATAAATGATTTTCTTGATAGGTATTAAAGCGTTGGCGGAGTCAGTTAACTTGGTAGCCAATGGGTCAGCGCCACGGATGGCTCAAACGGATGAAGGCGCCACTTACGACCCAGCTCTGTTCAAGCCCGAAACTCATCAGGTAAGACATGTTTCAGCCTCAGATTTTACCCGAATACGGTGATGTCGTTCCCTCAGTTATCAGCTCCCTCATCAGATTTTGATCATCCCTCACCTCACTAAAACGAAACATATCAATAAACGATTCAAAAAACTTCTTAAAGTACCGTAGCTATGTGAGTAAATCTAAAAAATTAATTAAGACTAATTTTAAATAAATGGTGTCATTGGCTGTCAACATTTCACGTGTTTATGGCAATATGGTGACGACCTTCCTGGCGCAGTGGTGAGCGCTGTAGTCTTATAAGTGGGAGGTCCCTGGTTCAATTGCCGGTATGGGCAATTTGGAATTTTATAATTTCTTAATTGTCTCTGGTCTGGTCAGGTCGGAGGCGTTCCGGTACGATGCCGTGCAAAAATCGATCAGGGGTATGCATACCTCTTCCAAGTTAGCCCGCTTCCATCTTAGACTGAATCGTCACTTATCATCAGGTGAGATTCCAGTCCAGGGCGAACTTGTAGTTGAATAAAAAAATTACGTCGTGATAAATCCAATATGGTAATCATAAAGAACAAAAATACTTACGGTCTGCGTCAATAAAAAATAATGTAAAGTTATAATTATGCAAGCATACGAATTTAATCCAAAAATGAAAGGTCTTAAAATATTTATGTAGATTTCGGAAGTTATAATATTAATTATTATAATAATGTAAAATATATAGGAACCGTTCGACCTTAGTGGTGTAATTGCAGTTGGGTCTTGTAAGTAGATATATTTATGTACGTAGGTACACTTAATTACAGTTAGCATGGCTTTTTAATAAAATAAGGCTATAAAAACCGATACTAGTGAATGAAGTTATTTTTGTCCATAAGTTAAAGTTAATATACTTACCTACCGGATATATTATCATAAGCCATAATTATCAACTGGTTTTTGCATATGTAACTATAGAATTAGCCTACATAAATTATTTTATCAATTCTTAGCTAAACAATATAATGTATGTACACGTGTTGAAAGACATTCTAATTTTTTGAACAAATATTTTTAACAATGCAACGTGTGAAATAGTTATCGCTAAATATATTAGCATGTCTTGTCTCACTACTTCTCAGGTAATTAAAGCAATAAGCAGGTAATTTTCCTTTATGATAGGTAACTTCAGTAGAAATATATGGGCAACTTAAGTAGAAATAATTTTACAACAAACATTCCTATTAATTCTAGATCGATTGGTCAAAAGGCGGCTTGGCATTGCATAATTTCATTCGAGGTCTGGACTCGTCACCTGGAGCCACTTCATTCATTCAGCCGCAAACCAAAGAAGGTATTGATGAAAGTAAAACGCCTATTGAAGTTAAATTCTTTGGGTCTTCACTTTGGGAAGGCGAATATGAAGCGGAAGGCGACAAATTTGTTATCCCCGGTCTACTGAAACCAGCTGTCGTACATGAAGCTGGGTTGTTAATTACTGCAAATGATGGAGTTAGGGTAAGAGCAATTTTAAATCAATTAGCAATACAATGAACTTTATGCAACTAGGTAATATAGATCAAAAAGAAAAAATGTAATTTTAATTTAATGCAACCATCTGTTTCAGCTTAACATTCAACGATTAAAAGTTAGCGGCAAAATGATTAACGCACAAAACATTTTTAAAACAAACGAAAACAAAATTTGCCTCGAACTTAGTGCAGAAGAAAAGAAATTTATTGAAAATGTCAGGGATGTTTGGAAGGCCATACTTAGATTTGAGATAGAAACTGATACAGATTTCTTCAGTTCTGGAGCGGGCTCCATGGATGTAGTTAGATTAGTAGAAGAAATCAAAGAAATAGCTAACATAGAATTACAAAATGAAGATGTCTATATGAATACAACTTTCGAAGAATTCTATACAATAGCTATCTTAAAAGCTAGAGGTTGTGTGAGCAGTAGAGAAGTTGTTTACGAAGGAGTTGAATTAGAAGTAAATAAAATGAAAATTAAATTTCCAACGCAATTGTTTATTAATGGCGAATTCATTAATTCTGATAGTGGAAAAACGTTAACTTTAATAAACCCTAGTGATGAATCTGCGATCTGTAAAGTTCAGAGTGCTTCAAAATCCGATGTAGATAGAGCAGTCAAAGCAGCACAAAAAGCTTTCGAAGAAGGAGAATGGTCTAAGATTAGTGCCAGGGAACGAGGACAGTTATTGTTTAAGTATGTTGATCAAAATATTTATATTTTAAAAGTTTTGCTTAAGTAATTTGTGTTTATATTTTTCAATATGACCACCTGCTCTTTTAAATTTTGATACATTTTTCAGACTGGCAGATCTTATGGAACAACACAAAGAAGAATTAGCAACTATCGAATCTATCGACTCGGGGGCAGTTTACACTTTAGCGTTAAAAACACACGTCGGAATGTCCATCGACACCTGGAGGTATTTCGCAGGATGGTGCGACAAGATCCAAGGCGCTACGATACCCATAAATCATGCTAGACCTAATAGAAATCTGACACTAACAAAGAAGGAACCAATTGGAGTATGCGCACTGATAACACCATGGAACTATCCTCTTATGATGCTATCGTGGAAAATGGCTGCTTGTTTAGCTGCTGGGAACACAGTTGTTATGAAACCAGCTGCTGTAAGTATTATTGATAAGAAGTTTTATTACTGTGATATTTCATAATAAATTATAACACAGTGCGTAAGTATTACGTGTTTGATGCATTGATAACTTTTATTAACCCTCTCTGCATAGTTTCGTAATAATATTGATGACGTAGAAGACTATTCAATAATTATGTTCTACTTTTGTTCTTTCGGTTGTTCAGGTATGTCCACTGACAGCTCTGAAGTTCGCCGAATTGTCGGTACGTGCTGGTATTCCTCCGGGTGTGATCAATATTCTACCGGGCAGTGGAACAGTCTGTGGGCAAGCGTTAGCCGACCATCCGCTTGTTAGGAAGCTGGGCTTCACTGGCAGCACCGAAATTGGTAACACATGATGCAATTAGTTTTTTCAGCATCACGTTGTGACAATCAAATGAATAAAATGTAAGATTCATGCCTTAACAAAACTTATAAATGTATGCTTTTCTTTTAGGACAAACAATAATGCGATCGTGTGCAGTATCAAACATGAAATAAAACCGGTCAAGTGCGTGGCGGGCCACGCGCAGTGTAGGGTTCCGTAGTCACAATCCTCGAAAAACAGATATAACTCCTTAACCTGTGAACCCTACTTAGCCGTGATAGTTTTCCTTTAAAATTGATTATATACCCTACTGCTGTGAATTTTTTCAAGTTCCTATATACTGCCATTTGGCTGATAGAGGGGGGGGACACTTGACTCTAATAAAAATTTGCACTTTAAAACATCATATTTTACAAACGGATCTAGAAATCGAAAAATGATGTTCCCACACCCACAGTATTTTTAAAAGACCTATTCAACGATACCCCACACTATGGGGTAGACGAGAAAAAAAATATTCATCCCCACTTTACATGTAGGGGAGCTACCCTAAAAAAAAATATTTATCAAAATTTTATTTCACCACTTTGTCGGCGTGATTAATATTTATACTCATGCCAAATTACGGATTTCTAGCACTAATAGTCTCTGAGATTAACCGAGGACGGACGGACAGACGGACAGACGGACAGACGGACAGACGGACAGACGGACAGACGGACGGACATGGCGAAACTATAAGGGTTCCTTGTTTACTACGGAACCCTAAAAAGTATCTCTCGAACTAGGTGGAAAATCGCCGTTGGTAATCTTTGAAGATTGTGATCTCGAAAAAGCTGTTAGAAATGTAAGCAGTTATTTTACTATATATAGGGCATTTTTTGATGAAAGCTAGTCTCATTTAATTTTATTTACTTACTTCTAAGATTTTGTTTAGGGCATGGCGTCAGTATTCTTCAATAAAGGTGAAAATTGCATAGCTGCTGGTCGGCTTTTCGTTGAGGAGAGAATACACGATGAATTCGTTAGACGTGTTGTGGAAGAGACCAAAAAGATGACCATCGGCGATCCGTTGCACAGAGGGACTGCTCACGGGCCACAGAATCATAAAGCGCATATGGACAAACTACTTGAGGTAACATTTGATATTTTTATAGTTTGCTAATAGGCATTACTGGAATGATTAAAATTACAATTTTACATGGGATAATCCTGTACCCTCATTTATATAAAACAAATAATCATAACTTTCAAACAACATCAAGCGATGCGCTTGATGCTGCTCGACTGATCGATTACAAGAGTGAATGCTTGGTGTACTGTACCTACTGTAGTTAAGTGTTTTTAAATCTAACATTACCTACATATGAGCGCTATTAAGACGTGGTATCTTCGCTCCTTCCTAAAAGACGCTACTTAGTTTGTCGCTATTATACATAACTTATAACTTCGAAGAATACTTTATTTGATATTACTTAATACTTAAATAACGTGACTATTTAACGAAGACGAGGTTCAAAAACCTACATACTACCCACATTCTCAAAACGCGAATTAAAATGAACCCGAACTTCAACAAAAATAATATTTTTATTCCAAATAGCTAGGACGTCGAATTCTACTAAAATCAGGCATTTTTCAACCCTGTTGAACATAGACGAGCTTAAAGCTGTAACCACATTCATCTCATTATTCGTCTTTACAGTTCTGCGAACGCGGTGTGAAGGAAGGTGCCAGACTAGTCTACGGCGGCAAACGCTTGGACAGGCCAGGCTTCTTCTTCCAGCCCACCATCTTCACTGACGTCACTGATGACATGTTTCTCGCTAAGGAGGAGTCATTCGGACCCATTATGATTATCAGCAAATTCAGTAGCAAGTTAGTATGATCTTGGAACTAGCTTATGTTCGTGACTTCTTCGCGTGGATGTAGGTTTTTGAAAGTCCCATGGGGAACCTTTGTTTTCTTAGATTTGACAAATCCAATAATATGGCGGATATGACGATCAAAAAAACGACATGATAAAATTTACTTAAATTTATTTTAATGTCTGATGTATGTATGTCCTCTATACCTACGCTTCTAAATTATTGAACCGATTGTGATAAAACTTTTGTGAATTCTTCTGTGTACAACCGCGAAGCTTTCTGGCTCAAAAAATCTACATAAAAATTGGTGTTTGTATGTTTGTCCTCTATGCGTTCCTAAACCATACCTTACGTGGCATAGTAACGCATGCCCGGAATAGCTAGTAATAAAATATAAACCGTCCATCTATGTTGATGTTTACTGCAGTATAAAACTTTTTTCCAGAAACATAAACGACGTAATTCGAAGAGCTAACAATACGGAGTATGGCTTGGCGAGTGGTGTGTTCACAAAGGACGTCTCGCGGGCTCTTCAGTTTGCAGAACGAATTGATGCGGGAACTGTGTTCGTCAACACGTACAATAAGACTGATGTGGCTGCACCTTTTGGAGGCTTTAAGCAATCTGGATTCGGCAAAGACTTGGGTAGATATTTTTTTAGCTTCTATTACGCAATCATGACGCATTTGTCAGAACTTTTCAATTTTATATCACCTGGGCCTTCAAAGCATTAAGCAAGCAAAGCAAAGTAATTATCTAAATTCCTATTTCATCATCATCACCCTTCACCGGCCCACTACAGGGCATGGGTCTCTTCTCAGAATGAGAAGGATTTAGGTCGTAGTCCACCACGCTGGCCAAGTGCGGATTGGTAGACTTCACACGCCTTTGAGAGCATTGTGGAAACACTCAGGCGTACAGGTTTCCTCACGATGTTTTTCTTCACCATTAAAGCTTATTTGTGTACCGTTAAGCGTAATTGCTTAAAACGCCCATAACTCCTAAAAGTTAGAGGTGCGTGCCGGAAATCTCGATATCCCGAAAGGGTGGCCGAAGTCTTAAACACTAGGCTTATCACCGGGTGTTTAGTTTCTATTTAGATCATGTTAAATATCAATAATAATTTACTTGTTTTTATCATTATGTTTTATTAATCTGTATTTAACTCTATTTTTTGTTGCAGGTCAAGAAGCTCTCAATGAATACCTTAAAACAAAATGTGTGACTATAGAATATTAACATCATCTCATCTCAAAATCATTACTAGTATTTAAATACCTAGTTTAAGTGTTTTCGATGTACTTTAGCTATAAATAATTGTATAAAATGTTTACATAATTATAATACTTATTCATTCATTTATTTTGTACTTACATAGGTATTATAGGTGCCTATAATTCCATAACACGGACTTCTACGTCCATGTTCCATATTTATCCAAATTATTGTGAGGAGATCGTAATATATAGAGTCCAGTTTAAAAGGCGCCTCTGCCTAACATAATAGTATTTAATCTCATTATTTTAATAAATTGTAAATATTATGTACTAAGACAAATAAAATAGTTAGGTGATAATTTTGAATAATACCTAGTACTTTATGATTATGAATTATCATTGTATCATCTATAATATCGAATAAATAAATATCGTAATTTGTATCTTATTTTATTGGTTGAATCATTTTTATTCCTTAAAATATTATGTATTCAAAATACTTGCATCACCAGCCAGTGTGCATTCACTGTTAGACATAGGCCTCTGTCAAGCAGCGCCAACCCACTTTATCCTCGGCTGATCACATGACGCGTTCAATCGATGCCAGCCACCTTTCGGGTATCGTCGTTCTACCTTGCCGGGGGGCGCCCTACACTCCTTTTGCCAAGGCGTTGTCTCCACTCGAGGACTTTTCGGCTCCATCGCCCATCGTTCCTCCGACATACTTACGTAGCCAGCCAACCCGCCTGGGTTGGCTATCGCAGAGCTAGACTTGTTGCACCGATGTCGCTGCTGCCCGATGCGGACACCGCGTCGGCCTGTACCTACCATTTCTTCAAGTCTATCTGATTTTGGCTTTACCATTTGTTCAAGTCTATCTGAGGTTGACTGTTGGAACGCTGCGTCGTCGGAGGCGCATTTCCTTACCCCCCCCCCCCCCCCGTTATTATTCTTACACATAAATTATATACCTACCTACTTCGGTTTTGGACTGATTAACTACTTAGTGTGTTTTGTTTTTTGATTGGGAAGTTTGCGAGATGGTCCCATAAAATTTTTGGCTTCAACTCCTCAATCCTAGGTAAAGGTGTGATTAAATGTTAAAAAAGATTAGTAGTTAAAACGTTAATGTTAAAAATAATTAACATGTTAAATTAAAAGTTAAAATTATAACTCATAGGTAGAGGTTGACAGATATTTAAAATTCACAACTAAAGTTTATTAGTTCACACTACTATTAATTTACATTCAGGTATTTGAAATCGATAAAACAATCTTATTTAACTAAACTTTTTAACTTAACTTCCATTAAAGTATTAGATATAACTTTTACAATATTCACTCACAACTGAAGAATGATAATAATTGTTTGATTAAAATAAAATTGATGTTATTTTTTTACCTACATTGTATAATAAATGCTTAATCTATATAAAATAGGGCTCACATTTCCTTGTATTATATCGTAAATTGTTAAACCGTTAAAATTATTTTTTCCTACCTACATTCTATAATAAATGATAAAACTACTAAAACAAGGTTCACATTTCCTCGTATTGTATCGTAACTTGTTATACTGTTAAAATTAACTTTTTCCTACCTACATTCTATAATAAATGCTAAATCTATTAAAATAAGGCTCACAATTCCTTGTATTATATCGTAAACAGTTTTTAATTTTTCTATACCTACATTCTATAATCAATGCTAATCCTATTAAAATAGAGCTCATAATTTCTTGTATTGTATCATTGAACTCATACACGATAACAATTACTAATGACAAGAGGCTATTTGAGAGCATTAAAATAAACATTTGGCTTTAGTACCTAGTTAGTGAGTGACTGTTGATGTTGTTATAATTTTAACGATCATCTCAATATTTATTAACAACGTTAAAAATAAAAAAAAAATAACGCGTTAAATTGAAAGTTATAACGTTTAATCCTCACCTCTGATTATTCCTAGGCCGCAGAAGTACCTAATCCACCTAAACTGTGGGGGATAAGGAACTACTAAACCACTAAGATGTTGGTGTGATGTCGATGGCGTTCAAAATGATTTACATTTTACAGGGACATTTTATATTATACGTCTT
The DNA here is from genome assembly GCA_920104075.1 of Melanargia galathea. Classification (NCBI taxonomy): domain Eukaryota; kingdom Metazoa; phylum Arthropoda; class Insecta; order Lepidoptera; family Nymphalidae; genus Melanargia; species Melanargia galathea. The sequence goes on along the minus strand of OV049857.1, from coordinate 21,123,326 downwards.
ATTATTATAAATGAATAAGTAGGGATGACGAACGTTATCAATCATTAATCTGTGGTTATCATCCTATGTCCTACCCATAGAGATTATTATCTCTATGGTCCTACCCATAGAGATAATAATAATAAATAGAGCTGGCATAATGTCCTATAGAAATTAGTGGATCGGAAAATAGCTCAAGCTTATCAAAATTTTCATAAGTGTGAAAGAGACAACATTACATTTTTGACATAATAATAAAACAGTTTGCGGCAGACTCGTGACTTAAGATGGCCTCCCTAAAATGTATACATGAACACTCATACACGCACAACTTGAGACATCACAATGAACACGCGCCATTTTATGTTACAGGATTGTGCGTGTGTGAGTGTATTTTTGGCACGTTTTTAAGGTAGTTATGCCAACTCTATTTATTATTATTATCTCTATGGTCCTACCACGTCACTTTGACATTTTATTAATTGACAGTTAATTTGACTTTGACATTTGCTGCCCAATTGTTGACACTTGACAATAGAAAAAGAAAATCTATTTAATCTAAAACGTTATAATTAATAGGTATTTTGTAAAAATGAGCAATAAAATTCCTCTACGAGATGTTTCGCCTATCATACAGGCTTTTAGAAACTTTCTTCTTGGCGTAAGTATTGATTCTGGGTATTGTTTATGTTATGTAACGTAATATCCAAATTGGACTACTATCTTTTGATTATTTTGTAGAGAAAACACACGACAGCCTTGAGATCTGAGCAACTTCTAGCAGCTAGAACTCAACCGCCACCACAAATTCCTGACGGACCTTCACACAAGTATGTTTCAAAGTGGCAATGTTTACGTATAATTTTTTGTAAATATACTACCTACAACTCAAACTTCATACCTAATGCGTTAATAAAAAACATTGTATAGTGTTTCCTACACATACAATGACCTTAGATGATTTACTTAACACATATGGGGGGAGAGAAGAAAGCTGTGGCTTATTGTGTAACATTTTATGACTTAAATTAAGTGTTTATAAAATTATAGAATTTATTTATATTTATTTCATAGAGACGACAGTTTATAATCAATCAAAATTCAATTTAAACTCCAGGCATGCCCACAATTACTACTACACTCGTGATGGTCGTCGAGAAGTCAAACCACCTTTAGTACTGACTCAAAAATTGATCGCTGACAGCAGTGCTGATAAAGGGTAATAAAATATGTATAATATGATTACCAAAATGTAGTGCTCAGACTTATTTTTTCAATTTAACTCATGTAAAAATCGAAATTTCAAGATGTTCACACTAGAAATTGTGTTGATTTGGTGAAGGGAAGCACTTAGTTGCACTAAAATCGAAACAGCATAGAATATGGGATACCAATTACCATCCACATGGTTTGCTAGATTCTCGCGCAAATGGGAAGCAGGCTTAAACGCTACTCTAGCTTATATATGTTTGGTTCTCTAGATTATTTTTTTGAACTAAGCATTCAATAAGGCAAATGTTAGCATAAAATCATAGTCATAGTTCTGAAATATTAATTATATTTTTGTGGCCTCTTCATAGATATAAAAAATTAAATGTCTGTACTTTTTTCAGAACACCTAAAGCTGCAGTCAATGTTAGGCCCACTCCAGGAAAACTATTCCAATGGGACAATCATTATGAATAAAACTTATTTAGACCAAGCTTATAATTTGTTATTAAATTTAATCATTAGGTATATTATATAGATTTTGCCTCTACTTCTTGTTATTATTTGTTCTAGCCCTACTCCATGAGCAACATGTTTGAATCTATACTTTAATACTAGCTTTTGCCCGCGGCTTCGCCCGCGTGAATTTCGATTTTTCACAAATCCTGAGGGATAAGTAGATTTCTGGTCCACCCGCCCCCCGCCGCGCGGCGGCGTACCGCGGTACCGCGTACGGCGGGCGCAGGGCGCAGGGGCGCGGCGCGGCGCGGCGCAGGGAGCGCGAGCGTCGGCCGTCGCGATCGCGCGCAGTGAAAATACCTATCAGGGCGTTTTTAACATCTGTATTTACCGATTTCAACACAACTCCTTTTTTGATAGTCGGTTAAAAAAGTAGCCTATGTTACTCCTTGGTTAATCCTCTACTTGTGTGTGAAAGTCCCGTCAAAATCGGTTCAGCCGTTCCGAAGATTAGCCCGTTCAAACAGACAGACAGACAGACAAAAATTTTAAAAACGTGTGATTCGGTTATGGTATCGTTCAAATAACCATATGAGCTTAATATGTGGTAGTTATTTCGAAATTACAGACAGACACTTCAATTTTATTTATTAGTATATAGATAATAAAGTGGAAGAGTTTGTTTGTTTGAACACGCTAATCTCAGGAACTACTGGACCGATTTCTAAAATTCTTTCACTGTTGGATATGTACGTGATCCTTGAGTGCTATAGGCTATATATTATGTACCACGGGCGAAGCCGGGGCGGACCGCTAGTTATTCATAAAATATGTTTAGGGCCTGTTTCACAACCTTCTAATAAGTGGTGGATAGCTAAATTGATAGCTTATTCACATGTTTTGTCTTTGTCACTTGACCTACATAATGTAAGTAAGAAAGTAACAAAACTTACGTTTAGGCTATCTGACACTTATCAGAAGGTGGTGAAACGGGCCCTTAGTGTTACATTTAAAAAGGTAGTTTTTATTGCCTACCTAGGTTATTACTTCCTATTTCTTATTAAGGAGGTATGTACTTAAAAAGGATAGTTAAAACTTGAAACCAAAGATAAAATATTTTTCATATTTTTAATTCACACAAACAACACAAAAGTAGTTAACACTTAAAAATACTAACAATATAACAGTGAACTTATAAATAACTTAGTCTAATTCAACATTCACTTTATTTGCTTACAACTTGTGACCTATTATTATTTTTAATAAATAAATCATACAATTTCATGGAGAAAATAAATATACTCGGAATAATTTTATGCTTGCCGAAATAGTTGAAGTTATACTGAAATACTCCTAAAAGATACACTCTCTTAAACATGTTATGCTTTACCAGTAATTATATGCTAAGTTGAGATTACAATATTTTATTTTGTCTAACATTTTAATGTTTTTTTTTATGTCTAATTATTTCAAACATTACTTACAGCTTTTGCTTTTGCAAACATTGATAAATTGTAAAGATTGTACTTCTTTCTAACTTTTTTCTTTCTACTATTAAAATAATTATAGTTGCATTTTACAGATCATCACTTTACAATATAAATTATAAGCAGCTCAATTTATTTACTTTAATCTGTAAAGATATTTAATCACTGGAGTCTGTAGTCTCTGGGGTTCGAATGTGCATCATCGAGAAAGTGCCAAAGCTAAACGCTCTATTCCTAGCCGGTCTTCTAGACCGATACCTAAACCTGTGTCATTTATCCCCATCCACTTGCTTCCTAAACTGCATTGCGTCACCATAAGCCTTCTTGACTGCCTTCCTATCAGTGGGTTTTCGCGACTCGACCATCTTCGCTTGATCCACAGATTTATCTAAGCCTAATGGTTCTAACTTATTAGGTGGCAGCCATTGCCAAGTACGTTTTACGTCGAAGAACAACACTAGGTATAGAATAGGTTCATGAGAATAGTTTTTCTTGAGATTGAGCACATCTTGAGGTGGTACAGGCAAAGGTACTCCGTTGTAAATGAAGCCTTTTGGCATCTTCGGATCTATTATTAGGGCTGGATACCAGGGATACCCTCTGTGGGAGGAAAAATTTTTTTAATTAAAAACATTTTTAAATTGAAAAGTTTATTAAAAAGATCTGGCGGTAGTTCAGGTAGCTGCTAAGTCGTGTGTGAGAGTGTGAGAGTATGCTATTGCAAGATTTGGGTAGGACATAGTCAAGACATGTTTTGACAATGGAAATCAATGTTTGTTAATGTTTTCATAACTACTCAATATTTTTAACAGAAGCGCGTGTGAAAAGTGTGAATAAAGGGGATAAGAATAAAAATATAATTACCTGCATTTAGCCCATACAAGTTGCAATGGATCCAGTTGAATGTCCGGCTGCGTGGATTTTATCGGCGTTTTTGACGTAGACGACCTTGTGCCGCGACCCTGAATTCATAAAATGTTAATTTGGAATTAGCATAAACCCTTTGTTCGTTTTTGATTTGTATATTGGATAGTTTTTTCGAAAATTAGAGATGCTGTAAGAAAGAAAATACACATAAAGAAGTGGATTAACAAAACGACGAACTGTTTTTTTTTTTTGTTTAACAAACGGTAAGTTTCTTTGTGTCTATTTAATTTTAACAAACGTTATAGCGATAAACAATGGTTAGAAATATTGAACAGTGTGACTAATTCTGTTATACACAATCTCTAAACTTAAACTAAAATAACAGAGTTAAATATATTCTTATCTCTTTCACTACGTTATCTGCGGAAAAGGATAGCACTATTTTTAAACCTGTCAATTTAGTTTAGAGATTGTGGCCGATTCTGTTGTACACAATCTCTAAACTTAAACTAAATTGACAGGTTTAAAAATAGTGCTATCCTTTTCTGCAGGTATCTTTGTGAAAGAGATAAGAATATATTTAGCCCTGTCATTTTAGTTTAGATTTAGAGATTGTGTACAACAGAATCGGCCACATTGTATACTACAGAATTAGCCACAGTATCACCTTCACCGGCGTCGTGGGCGGCTCAGCGCCGGCCGCGTCCGCGCGAGTGGCGCGGCGCGCGCGCCTGCGCGGCTCCGGACCACTGCCGCCCTCCACCGTCGAGTCCATAGTTTCGTTGTAACTCGACCTGGGATTCGTAACAGTAATATAAAATTGGGTTCAAAGACCGAAAACGCTTATTGAGCGAATAGCTCACAACGCGTTGTGGTCACAGTAGAACATCCACATCGCGAAATTCGTGTTATGGCTCTAATGAAAACGCTCAGAACGCGTTGTGGCAATACCAAGAGGCACAGAAAGACCACATAGCGAAATTTATGTCGTGGCTGACATGCTATTCGACCTCAACGCGTTGTGGCAATGTTCTCTTTGAACGCACTGAACATAGCCGCGTTTCGATACCTGTTCTTTACCGTGCGCTAGTTATGGCTCGTTTACAGATCGTTGGATCTCGCCGCATGGTTCAGAGGTTTCATAAAGATTGGCGAAGACTCAGAAATTCTTTTTGGCCGTCGTTTCATCAAAATTATACAACTCCAATTACATACTACCTAAACACAATCCAACACCAATAACCATTAATTGTCTTATTCTTGTAGTATTTGGTTTAGTATTTTTCAATCCGGCGATGTTTAGCGTGCAAAACGCGGCGATAACTTTAGGTATTTACCCAATGTTTGTTGACCTCTAGCGTCAGTTGAATGCATTACATTGCGAACTTTAAAATTTTAAATTTTTCTTTCGCGTTTTTTTTTTTGTGGTATTTTGTGACTTGTCAATAATCTCTACTATTTATTACCTGTTCTAGTTTCCGATAGCGGTCTCCTTATATCGTTATATGACAACCGTTATAGCAAGCTGTGATAGCCTAGTGGTTAGGCCGACCGACTTCTAATCAGAGGTCGTGGGTTCGATCCCGGGCACGCACCTCTAACTTTTCGGAGTTATGTGCGTTTTAAGTACTTAAATATCACTTGCTTTAACGGTGAAGGAAAACATCGTGAGGAAACCTGCACGCCTGAGAGTTCTCCATAACGTTCTCAAAGGTGTGTGAAGTCTGCCAATCCGCTTGGCCAGCGTGGTAGACTATGGCCAAAACCCTTCTCACTCTGAGAGGAGACCCGTGCTCTGTAGTGAGCCGGTAATGGGTTGATCATGATGATGATGATGACACCCGTTATATAATCGGCCAATGAGCCAATGTAAATACCAACCCATCGCTAGAGCTGAGGGAGCACGAGCGCTCGGACGCGTTGTCCTCGTCGTAGTGCGTGCACGAGGAGCACGACTGCGACCACACCGAGCTGCTGCTGGACGACCTATGGACATTCAATACATATACAATTATCTACAAAAGTTCCTAAACATGTGTGCAGAAAAACCATAGAGATAATAATAATAAATAGAGTTGGCATAATATCCTATAGAAATTAGTGGATCGGAAAATAGCTCAAGCTTATCAAAATTTTCATAAGTGTGAAAGAGACAACATTACATTTTTGACATAATAATAAAACAGTTTGCGGCAGACTCGTGACTTAAGATGGCCTCCCTAAAATGTATACATGAACACTCACACATGCACAACTTGAGACATCACAATGAACACGCGCCATTTTATGTCTTCGGATTGTGCGTGTGTGAGCGTATTTTTGGCACGTTTTTAAGGTAGGTATGCCAACTCTATTTATTATTATTATCTCTATAAGAAAAACGTGTACTATGCCCGTATTACTAATTCCCCGGAATTCTGACAGCTGTCATTGTCATTTACAGATGAGTTATTTGTATGGAGAACAGGGTTAACATCTACGAACTACGAAGTACGATTTTACCCCAAACTACTTTAATTCCCCGTCATCATAAAAAGCCATATGCCGCGTAATAATATTATTCGTTTCGCTTTAAAATAGAAAACACCAAGAGTGGAAACTAGAAAGTGCACACTGACAGCAACAGAAAACAAAAGAAGCACATTGAAAAAATTTATTCAAAAATGGATGTAGAATGACATTATCACCATGAAGTGTCTGTCAGGCATTTGTCATATCTACATGCGGCAGTTGATTTGTATTTGCATAAGTTTTGAATTTTTATCTTTTTTGTGGGAATTGTTTTATCTCTGGTAACATTACGAAACGTCAGAATTCCAGGGAATTAATAATATGGGTATACGTACTAACGAGATTCGCGGGGCAATCAGCTAGTGGCGCCATCTGTTATGTCTATCCGAAACTAATTTAATATTCTAGTTTAGCCGCGCGAACGTCACTTCTCGATTTTTTTCGTATATAAAATGTAGCCTATGTCACCCGGACCGGAACAACGAATCAATTGACACCTCATTCATCAAAATCGGCCCAGTAGTTTAGAGAGAAACCCCAGCACCCCGATAAGTCGTCAAGTCTGAAGGGTGCCAAGAAAAGTTGTAACACATTGTTAGTAAATATATACATATAATGTTTTGTGTTTATAGTTTAATGATAGTATAATTTAAAAGTAATATTAGTTTCTTTGAGGATGGCCGAAAAATAGTATTATCTAAGAATATATATATATTTGTACTATATTGCCGAATAAAAGAAAAAAAATGACCTGGAAAGTGCTAGGTCGCTGTCGGATCCCACCTCCCCGGGCGGGCCCCGGTACTGCAGGAACGAGGCGCCGCCCGGCACGTCCGCCCGGCCGCCCTCCGCCGCCCCCTCACCGCTGCCCATACCCCTACACAAAGTTTTAACACAATACGCTAAAACAGTGAATATTTTACTTGTTCAAAAAACTTAGTAAAGCCTAAGTTATTAATAGATAATATTAGTTTATTATTATCTATGGTATAGCTTAAAAAAATTAAGGTTCAACCTGGAACTAAAACGGTTAGACAATCCTTTACTGGTATGCTATAGAAGAACCAGCTACTTTTGTCCACCTATTCTTACGAGGACGTAAGAATAGGTGGACAAAAATTTCCCAAATTTTACAATTACAATTGAAATGCCTAATTTTACAATTACAATGCCTTTTACAATTACAATTGAAATGGCGATTATAAATGTATATTCCTATATACCTGAACAGATCGGGGGAGGAGGCGGACTTGTCCTTGTTCTGTTTCCGCGGTCGGCCGCGACCCTTCTTCCGCGGCGACGCCTCCAGCGGCGCGGGACTCCGCCCCAGCGGCGCGGGGCTCCGGCCCAGGCTGGCTGATAGCGTGGGCAACGTTGCTATAACGTTCATCGTGTTTATAACAATAAATTGTAACAAAAAAATAATTAAAAAACAAAACACTCCAACTGCATAAAAACAATTTATGTACACTGGCAATCAATCTTGAAGCTCCTAAGTTAGTGAAAATTCAAATATTTTTTCGAAATCTCCATATTAGATTGTTCATGACGTCATATACAATTTAATTTCTACAAAAAAAAATTCTCGTTAAACGCTAAAAATAAGTATAAAGAAAATTTTCTCACCATCAGCTCCAAAGCTTTTAGAAGGTGTTGCCAGTGTAGAAGGGCTTACCAACAAAGTTGGTTTCCTCAGACCACCCAAAAGTCCTAAACCTGTGGAAACGTTTGGGTATTCATTTTATCTCTTAATTCTGGAAGCGTTCGAGATATGATTGTCCAGGATATTCTTAACAGATGTTTGTTAATAACATACTGGACAGATCGAGTAAGGAATAGCACCGTGCTACAGAGTATGTGAAAGGCTTTTCTCGAAAAGTGGCAAGTAGAAAGAGGCTTGGTCACAGGACATCCTAGCTCAAAATTTATGGCAAAGCTTTGGAAAGAGCATCGAATTTAGAAGAAATTTGATTGGATTATTTAGAGTAACAGCTTCCAAAACTGATGTTGCCCTAATGATTGCCAAACTTCGCAAGAAGGCGGCACGCTAATATGAAGAATTCTGTAAGATTTATCCGGCTTTTAACAGTGCACTACTAACAGTAAAGTTCTAAGCAAAAACAATAGTGAGGGTTAACGAAGCGACGCTGACTGGACCAGGAATTTTTGGATGAAATATTCTATATGATCTTACGCGTTCGCTTAAGTCTCAGAATTCCGCTATCAGCTTCTCTATGTTGTGCCTCAGACTGAGATCTATAGAGCGTACTCAGACTTGAGATAGGGTTAAAACGACAGACTTATCTCAAGGACATATTTATGTCTCGTTTTAAACTTCCTCTCAAGTCTGAGTAGAGTCAAAGAGCGCTCTATAGATGTCAGCGTTGAGTGTCACCTGTGGACTCTGATAGTTTGGACGGCGATCTCTCCGGAGTGGCCAATTTCTGAGTGCGCTCTACGCTTTTCCTCGTCGTTATTGGTGCTTCCGAATCTGTTGTGGGTGTGTCTGAAAACGAATCATTATTTTAATAATTACCGATTTGACATCCTTGTCAATAAGAAAACAAAACAAGATACAAAATAATTTCATTATAAACGCGCATCTTGAACTCGAGTAAAGGTTTGACATCACACAACTCCCAAAACTATGTCGAAATCATGAAACTCATGGTTTGAATCATGACACTCAAGGTTTGAATCAGGACACTCAAGGTTTGAATCAGGACACTCAAGGTTTGAATCAGGACACTCAAGGTTTGAATCAGGACACTCAAGGTTTGAATCAGGATACTCAAGGTTTGAATCAGGACACTCAAGGTTTGAATCAGGACACTCAAGGTTTGAATCAGGACACTCAAGGTTTTAATCAGGACACTCAAGGTTTGAATCAGGACACTCAAGGTTTTAATCAGGACACTCAAGGTTTGAATCAGGACACTCAAGGTTTTAATCAGGACACTCAAGGTTTGAATCGTGGACACTCAGTGTTTTATTATGTTAACTCAATGTTTTATGCATTATGACACTCATGGTTTGTCAAAAGAAGTTATAGCATCAGAAGCGGGTGTGGTTTACCGATTTCCCTTGGCTGGCGCGGCGTCCTGGCGGAGAGCGCGGCGCGGCCGCGGCCCCGCCGCCCCCGGCGCCCGCGCCCTCGGCCGCGCCCGCGCCACCAGTTTCTATTGACTTTGCTCTTCATTACGACCGGCGAGTCGTCTCGCTGCAAATTTTAAAGGCGTGATATTATAATATTTCTCTTAATTGTTGTAGTGTAATATGTCTCTTGAGTGTTGTATAATCTTCTTCGGTTTAGGCTTATTAAAGCGCTTACGAGTATTAAACTTTGTACGGCATTTCGAACCAGTGGTAGATTCAATTTGACGATTCAAAAGTATCTACTTGTAAAAGTTTGTTTGAATAAAAAACTTTTCTATTCTAATATTCTATTCTATGTTACATTACAACATTAACATTAAGTTTAGAGTTGTTGGAGCATATAAATTCCATTCAAAAAGTTAAAAAGAAATTGGTTGTCTGTAAAGTCGGTTTACGGACGATAATTTTATGTCAAAACGTCATAAGAAAACAAAGAGAGATAGATTCGTCATAAGCTGAACGCTACGGCCGATCGTGCCTTCTCTATCACTTGTTCCGCGCTCTCGCTTGCACGCAGTACGTGACAATGACTCATGGTTTTTCATGCGTATATTTGGCGTTCATCGATTATAAGACAATGTGGCTAATTCTGTTGTACACAATCTCTAAACCTAAACTAAATTGACAGGTTTAAAAATAGTGCTATCCCCTTCAGCAGGGAGGATTGTGAAAGAGACAGGAATATATTTAGACCTGTCATTTTAGTTTAGATTTAGAGATTGTGTACAACAGAATCGGCCACATTATCACGTTAAAAAATTGTAAAGTGTAGCAAATTCTTAATAGGGTACTTTCGTTAGTGAAAAATAAATTATGAAATTTGATAAAAATAAAAATTTATGTAGAAATATACTTAAATATTCTGATTTTGAGTCATAAAAGCACATGATTATTTTATTAAATTAAAATTAAAAGTCGTAATTTCCCATCTGTATATCACGTGACCTAAAACACGAGCCGCCTTGTTGTGACGTCATAATGATAGAAAATACTAATATTAATCTGTGGTCATATAAGCAAAAACTAATATTAATCTGTGGTCATACAAGAAAGATAGAACCTATGGAATCTAAACTCCAAACAAAAAAGGAATGTTGATATTTTTTAATATAGTATTATATAAATAAATATTTTCGATATATCTATATTTTTAAATATATCGATATCGGAGTTCGATATACCGAAAAAAATATCGATATTTCGATATATCAGCTTTATTTAAAAAATCGTAAGTCACTTCAAAAATGATTACACAGTTATATTATAGTCCAGTATCTTTATCAAACAAATTAAATTATAAATATATATATATGTGTTAGGTTATAGTTCTTAGTAGTTATTTTATTAAAATAAGGTACAATATGGCCTGTTCCCGACACTTATCAGAAGGTAGTGCTTCTGATAAGTGTCGGGATAGCCTAAACGTAAGTTTTGTCACTTCCTTACTTATGTCAAGTGACAAGGACTATAGTTGTGAATAAGCTATCCGACACTTATCAGATGGTGGTGAAACAGGGCCTTATACCAATATTTTTAAATGACGTTATCACGTAAAATATTCATCCGTAAGCCGACTTGACAGACAACTAATGATGTTTACAAAGATGTTTTAACATTCTGGAATTCGGCAGAACAGAAGTCTGGGTTACATGCAAAAGTTGTTGCTTCAGAGTATAATGAACTTTATGGTTTTTGTCTATATGACCATAGATTAATGATTAGTATTAACTATCATTATGACGTCAAAACAAGGCGGCTCGTGTTCAAGGTTACGTGATATACAGATTAACGATTACGACTTTTAATTTTAATTTAATAAAAAAATAATGTGCTTTTATGACTCAAAATCAGAATATTTAAGTATATTTCAATATAAATTTTTATTTTTATCAAATTTCTTAATTTATTTTTCACTAGCGAATGTACCTATTTATTACCACAGAGGTATCATCATCATCATCATGATCAACCCATTACCGGCTCACTACAGAGCACGGATCTCCTCTCAGAGTGAGAGGGCCTTGGCCATAGTCCACCACGCTGGCCAAGCGGATTGGTAGACTTCACACACCTTTGAGAACGTTATGGAGAACTCTCAGGCATGCAGGTTTCCTCACAATGTTTTCCTTCACCGTTAAAGCAAGTGATATTTAAATTCTTAAAACGCACATAACTCCGAAAAGTTAGAAGTGCGTGCCCGGGATCGAACCCACGACCTCCGATTAGAAGTCGGTCGTCCTAGCCATTAGGCTATCACAGCTTTATCACAGCTTTTTGTATCTACATTTCGATATCAAACTATCGATATATCGTCCAAAAAATATTAGTAATAAAGAAAAAGTAGCCCAGGTGAATGACTTTATCTTCACTACAATATTTAAGGCGCAAACTCCAGTGTTATATAGAATACATTTATAACCTTCTTGTATATCATTGTTACGTCATGAAATGGCTGACTTATTGGCTGACAGCGTTTTCGCGGCATTAAAAAATGTTTAAAATTTAATTTAATTTTATGGCATGAACGCGTGTTTATTTTGCCGAAATATATTTTTTGTGGCTTTTTATTAACAAAAACAACATTTTGAAGTGCTTTTTCAAACACAGTAGAATACCCTATTGCAGTGTAAAGACTAAAGTCATTATGTGACTTTGACGTTGTGTATTGAACAATATAACCTAACTTCCTCTTCGTCTTTCAACTCGAGCAATATGGCGTGCGGACGCATCTTCCCAGCTAACAAAAGTGTAAAAAATTCAGGTGTGGTTTTTAAAGTTTAGTAATGAAAACAAATTGTCATCCAAAGCATCAACAAAAAGCAAATCTACAAATAAGATGTATAATATTTATTGCCGCAACCGAAATTTTGTGCAACACAAAATAAAATATGTAGTTATACATATTACTAGCGGTTCGCCCCGGCTTCGCCCGTGGTAAATATATAGCCTATAGCACTCAAGGATCACTTACATATCCAACGGTGAAAGAATTTTTGAAATCGGTCCAGTAGTTTCTGAGATTAGCGCGTTCAAACAAACAAACTCTTCCGCTTTATTATATTACTAGCGGTCCGCCCCGGTTTCGCCCGTGGTACATAACAGATAGCCTATAGCACTCAGGGATCACGTACATATCCACCGGTGAAAGAATTTTTGAAATCGGTCCAGTAGTTCCTGAGATAAGCGCGTTCAAACAAACAAACTCTTCCGCTTTATTATATTAAAATAGAAAATAGATAGATAGTATAGATTACATACCGTATTGTTATCATCATCAGTATGCAGATCTCTATGTAGACTGTTGTGGCGACGTTCACTGCGAGCCAGAGAGACGCCTCGTTCGCTACGCATGTCTAAAACAAAGTTTGAAATCATACATTTAAATACAGACACGTTTTGAAGATACATTTTGGCACATAAGGTTTGAGTTTAAAAATGCATTAATTACAAACGGGCTCAATGGCCTAGGATGGGTCAACCCACGAAACAGAACAAACAGTTCCCCTGTTTGTTCTGTTTCGTGGGTGAAATTCACCAAATTTACTATAGGAACCGCTGTCGCCAAACTCATACAAATATACCGATAATAATATATTACACTACAAAGAAACAAATCGTTTGATTTGTCGTTTTAAGTTTAGTCAAAACTAGCCTACGTCACAGATTTGGAAACAAACCCTGATATTCTAGAAATAAGATTTATTTTGCTTTAGCGGAAGAACGTATTTACGAGCTATAGTTACACTAGATTCGATTGTCCAATTAATTCCGCTACTTGACCATAGATGGCGGTATTCTAAGTAGTAGCAATTATAAACTTTTGATTTTTTTGCCAATTTGATTGGCGCGATCGTTGGACGACATTCGACTAAAGACAGAAACGGTTCTCAGGTGTATTTAACGCCAGAAGAGTTCTCAGGAACCTTGCCATATCTCTCTTATACATTTATCTATGGGTCAACCCAACCTCTCCAATGTTGGTGTTTGTATGTGGAGTGATGGAGTCTCACCCGCAGTCCGGTCGCTGTCGCTGCTGGAGCGTCGCACGCTGCGGCGCCGCCTCGCGCTCGGCTCGCGCGCCCGGGCCCGAGGCCGCGCCGCCTCGTCCGCCTCGCCCTGCCCCGCCACTTCGCGCATCCCCGCCTCGATGACGTCGCGACGTGCTTGACGGAATATCGGTGCGCACTGTTCCCGCATCTTTATACCTGCTCTGATTGTAACAAAATCAATTTTTAATAATCTATCGAAATTCCTTTCAACAGATTTTTATTGAATCATAGAATTGTAACTTCGGCCCCCAAGACTACTTTTGTAATTTTATTTCCAGCCTACATGCTTCATTTTGTTGCAAAATGTACTTAGCTTCTATCATTCGTAACAGTTAACCAAAATCCTCGTGTATATCAAATAAATGGACCTCTTACAGAATTATGTTTATGAGTCATTATAAATTGAAAAATAAACAAAAATAGAAACTTACTTATAAAACACGGTGTCCTTATTATTGTACGTGAGACAGTTGTCGATCATAAGTTGGAAGTCTGCTTCCACGTCGTCTATTGTCTTGTACACGCCTCTGTCTAACTTCTTGCCCATAGTGCTGAGATCCATCGGGTGTTTCACTATTGTGCTATAGTCGGGCACCTATTACAAATAAATGATACTTTGAACTCCTTCGAACGGGTAAAAGTATGCTATGTATCCGTATATTCATACATTAACTGTTACAGCTATACTGGAGACAACATAGAACGAGTATTTCCAAGTGGGAGATTCCCAGCAAGAGCAATTCGGGAATATAAATTTCTTAAATGTTAGGGTCTAGTCTGGCGGGAGGTTCCGGCCGGGTCTAGTTAACACCGGTAAAAACGTACAGTGAAACGATTTAGCGTTCCAGTACGAAGACGAGTAGAAACCGATTATTATCGTGTCCTATACACGATAATAATCGGTTTCTACTCGTCTTCAATTACACTGCCATATCTCTTCGAAGTTAGGTCGATTCTAAGGCAGCATCGTCACCATCAGAAGAGATCTAAGATTTGCATCGAATAAGAAAATGACCTCGAGTGGATCCACAGGTTCGGTGAAGACGTCGCTCTGGTCCGCGTGGCGCAGCAGCCGCAGCAGCTTGTGCAGCGCGGCGCGCTCGGGCCGCAGCGCGTGCAGCACGCAGCGCTCCCACACGCGCGTGTACTCCGCCTTCAGCCGCTCCCGCTTGCGCACCAGCTCGCAGAGCAACCTACGCGAACATTCATCTATCATCGGCCGAACATCGAAACAATCCCCAGAGTATCACTCAAACATTGAAACAATCGCCAAATTATAACCCATAATCGAAACAATCCCCAGAGTATCAATAAAACATCGAAACAATCCCGAGTATCACCCAAAGATCGAAACAATCCCGAGTATCACCCAAAGATCGAAACAATCCCTAGAGAATTACCTCTCATCGAACCAATCCAGAGAATCGCCCAAACATCGAAACAATCCCCAGAGAATTACCCCTCATCGAAACAATCCCCAAAGTATCACCCAAACATCGAATCAATCCCCAGAGAATTACACCTCATCGAAACAATCCCCAGCGTATCACCCAAACATTTAATCAATCTCCAGAGAATTACACCTCATCGAAACAATCCCCAGCGTATCACCCAAACATTTAATCAATCTCCAGAGAATTACACCTCATCGAAACAATCCCCAGCGTATCACCCAAACATTTAATCAATCCCCAGAGAATTACCCCTCATCGAAACAATCCCCAGAGTATCACCCAAACATTTAATCAATCCCCAGAAAATTCCCTTCTTCGAAACAATCCCCAGAGAATTACCCCTCATCGAAACAATCCCCAGAGTATCACCCATACTTCCAAACAATCTCCTTAGTATCACCCAAACATCGAAACAATCCCCAATGTATCACTCATAATCGAAACAATCCCCAGAGTATCACCCAATAACCCACCCTTCACCCGTCATACCTAGCTCTCTCCAAGTCCTGCCGTATTCTCTGCCAGTACTTGAGTTGATTACACAGCTCACGTATGTTAACTGTGCCGTCCTGGATACCTCTGGTACCTGTAAACGATATTCTGATAAACAAAATGAACTCTGCCTTTTAAGTGACATCGTAAAACATGGCATTCAATTAGTTTAAGCTTCTCCAGGATTCGGTCAAGCAAGGGGGAGCAAGGAAAAACAAATTAAGAGTTTATTATTTGTTGAATAGAAGCAGGCGTTACTTTGCGGAATTCCATGATATTATACAATGAACACAAAATTACTTTGCTATAATCCGCTAACAGTGACAAGATGCTCCGGTGTCGGAGCGAAACGATCATCGAGTTAAATTTGTGGTGAATTTGTGTGGTTTTGTGCCTACAAATTTGTCACTGTTAGCGGATTATAGCAAAGTAATTTTGTGTTCATTGTACAAGTTTATTATTTGTATTCATTTGTGTATTCCACGCCTCATTTACAAATGGATGGTTTACCATGGTGACTAGTGAGACTCTGCAGCCGGCGCAACAGAGGCACGCCGTTCCTGCTGTGCCGCTTGAGCGTCCAGTAGGCGAGCAGGCGCTTCATGAGCTGCGCCCGCGCCGCCGGCGGCCCGTGCGCGAGCTGGGCGATCTCCGCCACCCGCTCGGCCGGCAACGTGGGCACTAGCACTACCGGTGCCCAGGTTCTTTTCAACGCCAGCACCCGACGCGCCTGATTGACAATTTTCAGTGTTGATCTTATACATTCATCATCATCATCATGATCAACCCATTACCGGCTCACTACAGAGCACGGGTCTCCTCTCAGAGTGAGAAGGGTTTTGGCCATAGTCTACCACGCTGGCCAAGCGGATTGGCAGACTTCACACACCTTTGAGAACGTTATGGAGAAACTCTCAGGCATGCAGGTTTCCTCACGATGTTTTCCTTCACCGTTAAAGCAAGTGATATTTAAATACTTAAAACGCACATAACTCCGAAAAGTTAGAGGTGCGTGCCCCGGGATCGAACCCACGACCTCCGATTAGAAGTCGGTCGTCCTAACCACTAGGCTATCACAGCTTCATACCGATCTTATACATTGACCTCTATCAATACAAGTACGCTGGATAGGTTGTTGTAAACATATGCAAAGCGCCTTACTGAGGGTACTAAATGGAATTTTCCAGTTACATTTATCACAATTCACATTAGTTCCGGGTCCCTCTACTATCGCTTTTGTTAGCGATCAATGCCGATATTATAACAATCAGTTACGAAGCTGAAGTAGCAATGGGCGTGGCATATAGCTCGAAGAACGGAAAGACATTGGGGACCCAAAGGGCTTGAATGGTGACCTCGCACCGGCAAAATCAGTGTGCGAACAACCCCACTAGATGACGGAACTGACGGATGGCGGGAATATCTCAAGCAAGTCGTCGCAAGCCGCTCGTCACAAGCGACGCAAGATCGTGTTCTGTGGTGACTCTTGCAAGTTGCAAGACATACGACAGACGACGTCTATCAGTTGAGATGAAGCTACAATATAATACAAATAAAATATCTAATAAAGTGCAAAAATTTATGAAATGCATAGAGTTAACATAGACAGAATTAACAAAAGCAAGAGTCGAAACAAATTAAACTGAACTTTATCTCTACTATGTAATATACAATTCATTACGACTCTGCCGCAATGTGCCAGTCGAATATTAACTAATATATTTTTACTTATTTTTCCTTATTCGTAATCAATACTGTTAACTTAGAACCATTTGCTTACCTGTTTTATTTTTTCTCTACCTTTTTGCCTTATCGCTGACAGATCGCTAGGTTTGTTATCCCCTTCAGATTCTAACGCTCTTCTTTCCTATAAAAATTAAAACAAATGCTTTTCTTCAGACCTTCTTATGTTAGAAACGGTACAAATTATGTTGTACACAATCTCTAATCTAAATTAACACATTTAAAAATTGTGTTAGCCCTTTCACATTTTTCCCTGCGGAAAAATACCTATTCATCCATTAACCAGCTCGGTGAAGGTCGTCTTATACAGGGATCCTATACTAGGGGGCAATATATTGATCTAGCTAGATTTCATTTTTAGAAAACTTCGTTTTATCCGTGTTTTCAGGCAATGAAAAACTATTACAAATATCAAGGTAAATTTCGCCACCATCTATAAGGTCATAATAGCTCAGGTGGGAAATCGGGCGGTGCCGAAACCAGAAGACCCCGGTTCGAGTCCAGATGAAACAGAGTCCATGTTTTTTTCTTTCGTATCTAAATATAATTTCCAAAAAAAAGCAAAACTCCAGAATTTCCAAGAAAAGTGAGCAAAGCTCGGTCATCCAGGTACTTTTACAGGTACTTATTTATTTGTACAGAAGTACAGATTACCTGCAAGATATGTGCAGGCGTGTGGGCGTCGCAGTACGCCATCTTGGCGACCTGCACGGGCTGGCTGGGGTCGCGCCCCGACCCGGCCGCTTCCATTTTCATATACAGACTGAAACAAAACATTTTGTTGATGATGGTGATACTGAAAGTATGATATTGTGGCTAATTCTGTTCTACACAATCTCGTTCATTTTCTTTACATTATCAAATTAAAAATGAGAAAATCGATAGAAGAACCAGAGTAACCCGCACAACTCGTGAATCTGAATTCAAGCGGCGTAAGCACGAGGTATGTGACAGTTCCTACCACCACAGACCTATGTCAACGACGACCTGCATCGTGGCGCATTGAACCGGAACAGGAATCCAGAATTCTGCTGTCAGTCATGGTATGGTATGGTATGGTACAGCCAGTCCAGCATATTTTTATCTATCGAGTCAGTTCTCAAAACCCATCGTATATATGACTCACCCGGCCTGCTGCGCGCAGGTGACGTGGAAGGCGGAGTAGCAGTTGCTGCGGTGGCACTGGATGCAGGCGCCCGCGCCGCGCTGCTTGCACACCATGCACTGCAGCTTCCAGCGCGCCGCCGGGATCATCTCTATGACTCACCCGGCCCGCTGCGCGCAGGTGACGTGGAAGGCGGAGTAGCAGTTGCTGCGGTGGCACTGGATGCAGGCGCCCGCGCCGCGCTGCTTGCACACCATGCACTGCAGCTTCCAGCGCGCCGCCGGGATCATCTCTATGACTCACCCGGCCTGCTGCGCGCAGGTGACGTGGAAGGCGGAGTAGCAGTTGCTGCGGTGGCACTGGATGCAGGCGCCCGCGCCGCGCTGCTTGCACACCATGCACTGCAGCTTCCAGCGCGCCGCCGGGATCATCTCTATGACTCACCCGGCCTGCTGCGCGCAGGTGACGTGGAAGGCGGAGTAGCAGTTGCTGCGGTGGCACTGGATGCAGGCGCCCGCGCCGCGCTGCTTGCACACCATGCACTGCAGCTTCCAGCGCGCCGCCGGGATCATCTCTATGACTCACCCGGCCTGCTGCGCGCAGGTGACGTGGAAGGCGGAGTAGCAGTTGCTGCGGTGGCACTGGATGCAGGCGCCCGCGCCGCGCTGCTTGCACACCATGCACTGCAGCTTCCAGCGCGCCGCCGGGATCATCTCTATGACTCACCCGGCCTGCTGCGCGCAGGTGACGTGGAAGGCGGAGTAGCAGTTGCTGCGGTGGCACTGGATGCAGGCGCCCGCGCCGCGCTGCTTGCACACCATGCACTGCAGCTTCCAGCGCGCCGCCGGGATCATCTCTATGACTCACCCGGCCTGCTGCGCGCAGGTGACGTGGAAGGCGGAGTAGCAGTTGCTGCGGTGGCACTGGATGCAGGCGCCCGCGCCGCGCTGCTTGCACACCATGCACTGCAGCTTCCAGCGCGCCGCCGGGATCATCTCTATGACTCACCCGGCCTGCTGCGCGCAGGTGACGTGG
This sequence comes from Melanargia galathea, assembly GCA_920104075.1. NCBI lineage: Eukaryota > Metazoa > Arthropoda > Insecta > Lepidoptera > Nymphalidae > Melanargia > Melanargia galathea. The sequence goes on along the minus strand of OV049857.1, from coordinate 21,103,780 downwards.
AAGGCGGAGTAGCAGTTGCTGCGGTGGCACTGGATGCAGGCGCCCGCGCCGCGCTGCTTGCACACCATGCACTGCAGCTTCCAGCGCGCCGCCGGGATCATCTCTATGACTCACCCGGCCTGCTGCGCGCAGGTGACGTGGAAGGCGGAGTAGCAGTTGCTGCGGTGGCACTGGATGCAGGCGCCCGCGCCGCGCTGCTTGCACACCATGCACTGCAGCTTCCAGCGCGCCGCCGGGATCATCTCTATGACTCACCCGGCCTGCTGCGCGCAGGTGACGTGGAAGGCGGAGTAGCAGTTGCTGCGGTGGCACTGGATGCAGGCGCCCGCGCCGCGCTGCTTGCACACCATGCACTGCAGCTTCCAGCGCGCCGCCGGGATCATCTCTATGACTCACCCGGCCTGCTGCGCGCAGGTGACGTGGAAGGCGGAGTAGCAGTTGCTGCGGTGGCACTGGATGCAGGCGCCCGCGCCGCGCTGCTTGCACACCATGCACTGCAGCTTCCAGCGCGCCGCCGGGATCATCTCTATGACTCACCCGGCCTGCTGCGCGCAGGTGACGTGGAAGGCGGAGTAGCAGTTGCTGCGGTGGCACTGGATGCAGGCGCCCGCGCCGCGCTGCTTGCACACCATGCACTGCAGCTTCCAGCGCGCCGCCGGGATCATCTCTATGACTCACCCGGCCTGCTGCGCGCAGGTGACGTGGAAGGCGGAGTAGCAGTTGCTGCGGTGGCACTGGATGCAGGCGCCCGCGCCGCGCTGCTTGCACACCATGCACTGCAGCTTCCAGCGCGCCGCCGGGATCATCTCTATGACTCACCCGGCCTGCTGCGCGCAGGTGACGTGGAAGGCGGAGTAGCAGTTGCTGCGGTGGCACTGGATGCAGGCGCCCGCGCCGCGCTGCTTGCACACCATGCACTGCAGCTTCCAGCGCGCCGCCGGGATCATCTCTATGACTCACCCGGCCTGCTGCGCGCAGGTGACGTGGAAGGCGGAGTAGCAGTTGCTGCGGTGGCACTGGATGCAGGCGCCCGCGCCGCGCTGCTTGCACACCATGCACTGCAGCTTCCAGCGCGCCGCCGGGATCATCTCTATGACTCACCCGGCCTGCTGCGCGCAGGTGACGTGGAAGGCGGAGTAGCAGTTGCTGCGGTGGCACTGGATGCAGGCGCCCGCGCCGCGCTGCTTGCACACCATGCACTGCAGCTTCCAGCGCGCCGCCGGGATCATCTCTATGACTCACCCGGCCTGCTGCGCGCAGGTGACGTGGAAGGCGGAGTAGCAGTTGCTGCGGTGGCACTGGATGCAGGCGCCCGCGCCGCGCTGCTTGCACACCATGCACTGCAGCTTCCAGCGCGCCGCCGGGATCATCTCTATGACTCACCCGGCCTGCTGCGCGCAGGTGACGTGGAAGGCGGAGTAGCAGTTGCTGCGGTGGCACTGGATGCAGGCGCCCGCGCCGCGCTGCTTGCACACCATGCACTGCAGCTTCCAGCGCGCCGCCGGGATCATCTCTATGACTCACCCGGCCTGCTGCGCGCAGGTGACGTGGAAGGCGGAGTAGCAGTTGCTGCGGTGGCACTGGATGCAGGCGCCCGCGCCGCGCTGCTTGCACACCATGCACTGCAGCTTCCAGCGCGCCGCCGGGATCATCTCTATGACTCACCCGGCCTGCTGCGCGCAGGTGACGTGGAAGGCGGAGTAGCAGTTGCTGCGGTGGCACTGGATGCAGGCGCCCGCGCCGCGCTGCTTGCACACCATGCACTGCAGCTTCCAGCGCGCCGCCGGGATCATCTCTATGACTCACCCGGCCTGCTGCGCGCAGGTGACGTGGAAGGCGGAGTAGCAGTTGCTGCGGTGGCACTGGATGCAGGCGCCCGCGCCGCGCTGCTTGCACACCATGCACTGCAGCTTCCAGCGCGCCGCCGGGATCATCTCTATGACTCACCCGGCCTGCTGCGCGCAGGTGACGTGGAAGGCGGAGTAGCAGTTGCTGCGGTGGCACTGGATGCAGGCGCCCGCGCCGCGCTGCTTGCACACCATGCACTGCAGCTTCCAGCGCGCCGCCGGGATCATCTCTATGACTCACCCGGCCTGCTGCGCGCAGGTGACGTGGAAGGCGGAGTAGCAGTTGCTGCGGTGGCACTGGATGCAGGCGCCCGCGCCGCGCTGCTTGCACACCATGCACTGCAGCTTCCAGCGCGCCGCCGGGATCATCTCTATGACTCACCCGGCCTGCTGCGCGCAGGTGACGTGGAAGGCGGAGTAGCAGTTGCTGCGGTGGCACTGGATGCAGGCGCCCGCGCCGCGCTGCTTGCACACCATGCACTGCAGCTTCCAGCGCGCCGCCGGGATCATCTCTATGACTCACCCGGCCTGCTGCGCGCAGGTGACGTGGAAGGCGGAGTAGCAGTTGCTGCGGTGGCACTGGATGCAGGCGCCCGCGCCGCGCTGCTTGCACACCATGCACTGCAGCTTCCAGCGCGCCGCCGGGATCATCTCTATGACTCACCCGGCCTGCTGCGCGCAGGTGACGTGGAAGGCGGAGTAGCAGTTGCTGCGGTGGCACTGGATGCAGGCGCCCGCGCCGCGCTGCTTGCACACCATGCACTGCAGCTTCCAGCGCGCCGCCGGGATCATCTCTATGACTCACCCGGCCTGCTGCGCGCAGGTGACGTGGAAGGCGGAGTAGCAGTTGCTGCGGTGGCACTGGATGCAGGCGCCCGCGCCGCGCTGCTTGCACACCATGCACTGCAGCTTCCAGCGCGCCGCCGGGATCATCTCTATGACTCACCCGGCCTGCTGCGCGCAGGTGACGTGGAAGGCGGAGTAGCAGTTGCTGCGGTGGCACTGGATGCAGGCGCCCGCGCCGCGCTGCTTGCACACCATGCACTGCAGCTTCCAGCGCGCCGCCGGGATCATCTCTATGACTCACCCGGCCTGCTGCGCGCAGGTGACGTGGAAGGCGGAGTAGCAGTTGCTGCGGTGGCACTGGATGCAGGCGCCCGCGCCGCGCTGCTTGCACACCATGCACTGCAGCTTCCAGCGCGCCGCCGGGATCATCTCTATGACTCACCCGGCCTGCTGCGCGCAGGTGACGTGGAAGGCGGAGTAGCAGTTGCTGCGGTGGCACTGGATGCAGGCGCCCGCGCCGCGCTGCTTGCACACCATGCACTGCAGCTTCCAGCGCGCCGCCGGGATCATCTCTATGACTCACCCGGCCTGCTGCGCGCAGGTGACGTGGAAGGCGGAGTAGCAGTTGCTGCGGTGGCACTGGATGCAGGCGCCCGCGCCGCGCTGCTTGCACACCATGCACTGCAGCTTCCAGCGCGCCGCCGGGATCATCTCTATGACTCACCCGGCCTGCTGCGCGCAGGTGACGTGGAAGGCGGAGTAGCAGTTGCTGCGGTGGCACTGGATGCAGGCGCCCGCGCCGCGCTGCTTGCACACCATGCACTGCAGCTTCCAGCGCGCCGCCGGGATCATCTCTATGACTCACCCGGCCTGCTGCGCGCAGGTGACGTGGAAGGCGGAGTAGCAGTTGCTGCGGTGGCACTGGATGCAGGCGCCCGCGCCGCGCTGCTTGCACACCATGCACTGCAGCTTCCAGCGCGCCGCCGGGATCATCTCTATGACTCACCCGGCCTGCTGCGCGCAGGTGACGTGGAAGGCGGAGTAGCAGTTGCTGCGGTGGCACTGGATGCAGGCGCCCGCGCCGCGCTGCTTGCACACCATGCACTGCAGCTTCCAGCGCGCCGCCGGGATCATCTCTATGACTCACCCGGCCTGCTGCGCGCAGGTGACGTGGAAGGCGGAGTAGCAGTTGCTGCGGTGGCACTGGATGCAGGCGCCCGCGCCGCGCTGCTTGCACACCATGCACTGCAGCTTCCAGCGCGCCGCCGGGATCATCTCTATGACTCACCCGGCCTGCTGCGCGCAGGTGACGTGGAAGGCGGAGTAGCAGTTGCTGCGGTGGCACTGGATGCAGGCGCCCGCGCCGCGCTGCTTGCACACCATGCACTGCAGCTTCCAGCGCGCCGCCGGGATCATCTCTATGACTCACCCGGCCTGCTGCGCGCAGGTGACGTGGAAGGCGGAGTAGCAGTTGCTGCGGTGGCACTGGATGCAGGCGCCCGCGCCGCGCTGCTTGCACACCATGCACTGCAGCTTCCAGCGCGCCGCCGGGATCATCTCTATGACTCACCCGGCCTGCTGCGCGCAGGTGACGTGGAAGGCGGAGTAGCAGTTGCTGCGGTGGCACTGGATGCAGGCGCCCGCGCCGCGCTGCTTGCACACCATGCACTGCAGCTTCCAGCGCGCCGCCGGGATCATCTCTATGACTCACCCGGCCTGCTGCGCGCAGGTGACGTGGAAGGCGGAGTAGCAGTTGCTGCGGTGGCACTGGATGCAGGCGCCCGCGCCGCGCTGCTTGCACACCATGCACTGCAGCTTCCAGCGCGCCGCCGGGATCATCTCTATGACTCACCCGGCCTGCTGCGCGCAGGTGACGTGGAAGGCGGAGTAGCAGTTGCTGCGGTGGCACTGGATGCAGGCGCCCGCGCCGCGCTGCTTGCACACCATGCACTGCAGCTTCCAGCGCGCCGCCGGGATCATCTCTATGACTCACCCGGCCTGCTGCGCGCAGGTGACGTGGAAGGCGGAGTAGCAGTTGCTGCGGTGGCACTGGATGCAGGCGCCCGCGCCGCGCTGCTTGCACACCATGCACTGCAGCTTCCAGCGCGCCGCCGGGATCATCTCTATGACTCACCCGGCCTGCTGCGCGCAGGTGACGTGGAAGGCGGAGTAGCAGTTGCTGCGGTGGCACTGGATGCAGGCGCCCGCGCCGCGCTGCTTGCACACCATGCACTGCAGCTTCCAGCGCGCCGCCGGGATCATCTCTATGACTCACCCGGCCTGCTGCGCGCAGGTGACGTGGAAGGCGGAGTAGCAGTTGCTGCGGTGGCACTGGATGCAGGCGCCCGCGCCGCGCTGCTTGCACACCATGCACTGCAGCTTCCAGCGCGCCGCCGGGATCATCTCTATGACTCACCCGGCCTGCTGCGCGCAGGTGACGTGGAAGGCGGAGTAGCAGTTGCTGCGGTGGCACTGGATGCAGGCGCCCGCGCCGCGCTGCTTGCACACCATGCACTGCAGCTTCCAGCGCGCCGCCGGGATCATCTCTATGACTCACCCGGCCTGCTGCGCGCAGGTGACGTGGAAGGCGGAGTAGCAGTTGCTGCGGTGGCACTGGATGCAGGCGCCCGCGCCGCGCTGCTTGCACACCATGCACTGCAGCTTCCAGCGCGCCGCCGGGATCATCTCTATGACTCACCCGGCCTGCTGCGCGCAGGTGACGTGGAAGGCGGAGTAGCAGTTGCTGCGGTGGCACTGGATGCAGGCGCCCGCGCCGCGCTGCTTGCACACCATGCACTGCAGCTTCCAGCGCGCCGCCGGGATCATCTCTATGACTCACCCGGCCTGCTGCGCGCAGGTGACGTGGAAGGCGGAGTAGCAGTTGCTGCGGTGGCACTGGATGCAGGCGCCCGCGCCGCGCTGCTTGCACACCATGCACTGCAGCTTCCAGCGCGCCGCCGGGATCATCTCTATGGAGTCTGGTGACAAAGTGTGGAGTGTCAGCCTAATAAGACTAGTATTAGGCTGGGCTGGATATTGACTGAAGCAATTTCACTGTCACCATTTTCGCGCTGATCGCTAGTAAAAGTGAGTGAAGGTACTTGGAACTAATTGAATTGCAATATATTTAGTTCCAAGTACCCTTGGTACAGGGCTTTGAATCAGCACAAGAACCAGCTTATTTTATATAGACATCGGCTGGCGAGCGTACTTGTGTACATCAGTTACATCATCATACACAATCAAATACAGTTCAATTTGATCATGAGGTCAGCCAACATGGCTGAAATTTGGTTGAGATGACATTATTATGATTATTGCCGGAATATTAGAGTTTTAAGCGCAGGAACAAAAAATACATAATACAATACATAGATAAATCTTCACCTATTGGTTCCAAAAAGACAGTGTTCGCAAATCGCACTTCCGGTATCCAAAGAGCGCAAACTACGTGCGCCCATGTCCCTTGGTCTGTCTGTTTGAATGCACCTGCGAAAAAACATTGCTTTATATACAAGGAAAAGGAAATTATACACTAGAATAGAATAGAATAGAAAAGTTTTTTTATTCAAATAAACTTTTACAAGTACTTTTGATTTTTGAATCGTCAATTGAATCTACCACAGGTTCGGAATGCAGTTCCAGCCGAGAAGAACCTGCAAGAAACTCGGCGGTATTTAATAGTAATAGTGCAAAAAGCCAATTGTTACCTCCAGTATTTGGGCACAGGACACAGTTTACGAGACGCGATGGTGACTGTAAGCATCGCCTGCACAACCACTGGCCTTCAGGTATGTATGGCACCTAAAGGAAAGTATCGAGGTATAAATAAAGTTTTAAGTTACAAGACAAATATAATAGTATTCTGTATTTAATATATTTATGAACAAAAATTTTTTCTTAGTACAATTTCAAGAATTGCAAGGTTTGAAGAAGTAATTGTTTTACCTACTACCCGCAAAAGTCATGTTGTGATGCGGCGTAAAAACCGATCAGGAGTATGGGTTTGAAACTGCCATACCTTTTCCAGATCACAGATGTGATCGCAGACAAGGGCTATTATAGATGAGTAAAAAAGAACTGCATCCAAACTGTAGTATTTTTGTCTGGCTTTAGACCTTTCAAATATAGGCACTTACACCATAACAATCCTGATGGACAGCCAGGTTGCACATGTCACAGAACAAGATCACATTAGTGTTCTGACATTCCCCATCCATGCATATACAGCAAACTGCATCCTCATCCACTGTTGCTGCTGTTTGCTGGCCATTTTGAGTTGCCTGAAAAAAATATTATTGAAACACTTTCAATGATGTTCAAAATTTTGGGCAAAAGATTGGATTACTGTAATGTTTTTTTTTTTGTATACAGCTATTTTATTTTGAGTCCAATCCAAAAGTACAATCTTAAAAGTAATATAAGAATGAACCAATTTTTTCACTGAACTTTTTTGTTGCCAATTGGCTTCACTAAACCAATTTTGCCAATTTACAGCTTGCATATAGCTTGCATTCTGAAGAAGAACATAATCCACCTTTTATTCTAGTAAATTATGAAATATTTAATCTTAACAAATTTTCCAGGGAAGTGCATCATTTATGCCATGATTTGATTGAGCTGAAACTAAATAGAGAAAATAGAGATAGCTATACTCTGGAGCTGAACAGAATACTCTTCATTCTTCAAGTTGCAAGCATCAGCTAGTAATAATATTATAACAAGATGTTTGTAACATAAAAGTCCTGTATTAAGAGCGTTGATGCGTTCTGCGCCATTTTAGCTCATTTTTAAGCTTTTTTGAGCCTTCATATGTTGTTAATCTATGCATTTACTTAAAAACTTTTTTATACTACATTGTAGAAAATTTTGTGTTCTAGGGAATTGGAAGACAACATTTTGCAATTTATTGATAGTTTTTGTCTTTTTGGCAAAATACCAAAAGCCCATTCTTGAATTTTGGTATCCGTGGAATCTTTGACGTTCACTACGTCAAAAGTTACTTTTTCAATTCACACACAAAGATATATTTATGAAAGGAAATGTCCTGAACTAAAGACATGGAAGAAAACATTTTTTAATTTGGCATTTTTTACATCATAAAAATCCAAGCAAAGGAATTATAATTTCAGTAAATTATAGACATATAAAACCGTCATTTTAGTAGCTTATTTTTTGCCATATATAAGTAAAATTAAGTACATATAAAAGTTAAACATATTAGCAATTATATAAGTTAAAAAAAATCTAAATTTAATTACTATTTGTTTCCAAAATATAACTTTGAAACACATACCAAAATGCAGAAAGAGGCAGTAGGAAATTGAACTAGGAAACTAGTATGAGCCGAGGCCTCTCCGCGAACGGACGTAACGCTTTTTGTCTCGGAAATTCTTATTGGATTACATGGAATATACGTAAAATTGTAGTGCGACTGTCACTATTCAATACTAGATATTTTTAATGCTCGCTATTTTTTACAGATCTTATTTTTTACAGATCTTACAGATAGATTAAAACTTTTTACGTATTTTTAATAATTGTATTATAGTTATAGTTGAGGATTATAGTTGTAAATCAGTAATCCATACTATATAATATTATAAATGCGAAAGTGTGTCTGTCTGTCTGCCGATTTTTATGTAATTAGGTACAGAGTTAGCTTACATCCTGGGGACGCGACGGATATAGGATACTTTTTATCTCGGAAAATTAAAGAGTTCTCACGGAATTCTTAAAGGTCCATCCGTTTAACCGATTTATACAAAATTTTGTAGGTACAGAGGTAGCTTGCGTCTCGAAAATTGACATAGTTCCCACAGGATTTTTAAAAACCTAAATCCACGCTTACCTATATCATCCCACCCTTGTTGCCTACCACCTAGCCAATAAATAAAATTTTAATCACTCGTTCATTGTCTTTCATGGCATTAGCGCGGTATCTTATTGGTTTGATTACGACTTGGCATTTTATTGGTTTGATTTGCATTGTGATTTGGATTTTGTTTACCTTCGCATCACCGACCTCCAGCTTGAATTACTGACTGATACTGCTTGCGACTGGATATCGTGTTATACCTATTATTAAATAGGTATAACATAACGTTCATTTAAATTTTTATTTTTATTTATCACATTAATATTATAACGGTGAAAATTTGTGTTTATGTACTTATGTATGTTTGTTACTCTTTAAGAGATCTCTTCAGTGCATCTGCACTGCAGATGCGCTGCATCTACTGAACCGATTTGGCTGAAAGGAGAATGGCCACCCCTGACCCAAACATTTACACAAAATGTAATTTATTAAAAATTATCTTACGAATATATGATAATTTGAAAATTAATAATTATTAATGCTACACTTCACGATAAAAAAATGTAATAAAAAAGGAATTAAACCGTCTTTTCAACTTCCCGTTTAAGTCTGACGGCCATTTGCATTACATTCTACGCATACCTATATGCCCAAATAAAAAGAGGTTTGTTATTTTAAAAAAATCATTTCATTTAAAATAGAACGGATATTAATTATTTAAATACATTATTTTATTTGTTATTTGTTGTAAATCGTACAATATACGCTTAAAGTAAATAAGTAATAATTAATATTATAATTTTGTTACAATATTGTTTTAACTTCGTTGCGTTTTGTGCAATGGAATATAATATAACTACAACCTTCTTGATTTTGTGTAACGAAACTTATTTCAAGATGTCAATGTGACATGTCATTGTTTTAGTTGTGTGTGACGCTAGTGACGTCTACTATGTTTACATTTTTTAGCGCAGCGGAGATCAATATTTTATATTATGGTTTATTGTTTTTGCATTGGATATCGTTGAACAGGTATGATAAGAATAGTGCGCGCTAAACAAACAGTTCAAATCAGCAGGAACGATACACGGCTTTCCTTACTAGTTTAACAATAAACTACACATAACCTAGAATAATTTTTAAACTTAAACTTAGATTTACTCAAAAACGACAAGTCGTAGAGGTATTAAAATGGTGTGTTTGGTTATCAGGAATAAATCTGCAATAAATGGTGCATACAACATGCTTGTAAACGACTGGGTTATACACCCATAGATTTTTGGTCATTCTCCTTTAGATTGGAGATAGATTACACCCTGACTTTACACATAGATACTTTTTATCCTGGAAAAATACACAGTTCCTATGAGATTTTGAAAACTCCGAAATCTATAGCTACAGCTATAGGTAGATTACTATAGCAAACTTTCTTGAAAGTAGGTATAAATGTTGGAAAAGGGAGCGAGAACGGGAACAGGAAATCCATGATTCCCTCGGGATTTGTGAAAAATCCAAAATCACGCGGGCGAAGCCGCGGGCAAAAGCTAGTAGAGTATAATTTTTTTATTTAAATAATCCATACTAATACTATAAAATTTTACTTTTAATAGTTATTATGCTATTCTGGACGGAGACAAATACAACAAATCAAAAACCATGAAAATCACTCCAGCCGTTCTCAAGTTATAAGTGTTCGAACTAACACAACTTTGTTTTATATCTTCTTCTTATGGTGCCGTCTCCTTCCGAAGGTTGGCAATCATTATGGCTATTTGCAATTTGGACACCGCCGCACGGAAGAGCGCTCTAGTACTTTTGCCGTACCATTCCCGCAGATTTCGTAACCAAGAAATTCTCCTTCTACCAGGCCTTCTCCTGCCCTGGATCTTCCCTTGTATGATTAATTTTGTTTTATATAGATAGATTTTATTAATTCTAATATTTTAAGGTACATTGCTTTATTACAATGAATGATTTCTAATTGCATTTTTTTATTAGCGGTATATTTAATGTTCAAATTAAGTATACCTACAATCTACATACAGAAAATGTATTTATTACCTGTTTTGAATTACTTTAGTAATAATTTTATTTTGTAAATATGTAAAAAGATAAATCCACGATTCCCTCGGGATTTGTAAAAACCGAAATTCACGCGGGCGAAGCCGCGGGCAAAGTCTTGTATGTAAAAAGTAAATAAACGAGATTTTGAATGAATCTGCATGTTTCCCTTACACGAGTATGTATATAAAAAAATCAATATCAGAAGCTGTACTATATTCTCCAAATATAATTTTTATGTACTGGTCTACTCTATAAGGTCTTTTTCAAGCATTATACATTAATTATGCCTGCTTTATAAAATTAAAAATCTACGAACTAAAAACTTAGGTATAGGTGCCTAAGAATATTGAAAAAAATAATAGCCCGTTTGAAAATGGTAAAAAGATCAAAACGGTTTGTTACACTACACTGCACTTGGAGCGTTCCGCCCGCGCCCGTTCATTCACGTAAACAAAGAATCCCAGGTAAATGCCTAAACTTGCGAAGCGGGTCCGTGCGTCAACGCTCTTAAGATATAATATTATGCCTATGAATTTTTGTATTAGTGAAGTTTCTGTACAACAATTTTGTACAAGAACTATTCTTTACTTGAAAAGATTTTTTTCTCTGAAGTTCCATGGGGAACACATGGCCATAATGAATTAGGCCTTATTTAGGTCTGTTCTTGTTAATAACAGATTACTAAAACTGCTGTCTACAATGCAACTTTAAGATTACGTACTTGAAAATATGACTCTTTTTCCAATCTATCCATCAAAAGTTCCAAAGTGTCAACAGATACTGGTGGCAAGGCCTGTTTTGTTCTATTCTTGTTAATGATAGCTAGCCATGCTGTGTCTTCTTCATCAACATCATATTCCACCTCTCCGTCAAGCTCCTCAGCCGACTTCTCAATGAATCGGATATAAGCATTCGGCCGGGGTGGGGCGTCACCCACTCTTTCATTGTAGTCTTCAATAAGCTGTGACAAATCACACTAATATTATAAAGGCGAAAGTTTGTGTGTGTGTATGTATGTTTGTTACTCTTTAACACCGCAATTACAGAATCAATTTGGCTGAAATTTGGAATGGAGATAGATTATACCCTGGAATAACACATAGGCTACTTTTTATCCTGGAAAAATCCACAGTTCCCGCAGGATTTTGAAAAAGCAAAATTTGCTACAGCAATCTACAGCTACAGGTAGATTACTAGAGCAAAGGTAAAAGGTAGAGGTTAGATCTAAAGGGAGTGGGAACGGGAACCGGAAATCCACGATTCTCTCAAATGGGATTTGTGAAAAACCTAAATTAACATGGGCGAAGCTGCAGGTAAAAGCTAGTAAAATATAAGGCCATTCAATTATGGAACTTAAAAGGATGCAGAATTAAATTTCATAAAGAAAATCATAAGCTTTGAAGAGTGAGACAGCAGCAAGCAAGTGTGCAAGATTTGTAAAAATTTTCATGCAACTGTTACCTATTGCTGTCACATATTATGTCAAAATCTACATACAAGTGTAAATTGAAAATTTAAAAAACCCCCGACATTCGCCATTTAGTGGCGGCGGCCATCTTGAATTTGCAATAGTGCTATTCTACTAGTCAAGCCCTTTCATTTGATACCCATATCAAGGGAGTTGTGAAAAAATATATCATCCGCTATTTTGTAGCGGCAGCCATCTTGGACCGATTTTCATCAAACATAGCTAAGAACACTCTCGACTAATTCACCTTTCAAACAAAAAAAACCGCATTCAAATCGGTCCACCCGTTTGAGCGCCACAGGGGAACAGACAGACACACACACACACACACACACACACACACAGACACGTCAAACTTATAACACCCCGTCGTTTTTGCGTCGGGGGTTAAAAAATACTGCAGTGTAAGAAGAATGTGATTATTGAAAATTAAGTTAAAAAATATAGAATACACTGTCAAGCATTTCACTAATATTCTAAGCATATTATGCGCTAAGAATATATAAGTTGATTAGCTTGCTGGCTAGTGTAGTTTTGAAAGTCTATCAAATAAATAAAAATATTATAGTTTGCCAGAAAATGTAAATCTTGCATGATTTAAGCCAGAGGCTCAAATAATAAATTAGCTGATGACTGCAACTTTGTATGTGTGAATTTAGGTTTTTTTTTTTTTAATTCATGGGAACTCCTTGATTTCTCTAAAGCTAAAGTAGTAGTAGTAGTATGTTCATCTCTAAGATGCAAATCTCTGTGCCAAATATCAAGATTAGTGCAGAAGCTAGGCCTAGATAATGTGGCCCATTCTGTTGTACGCAAATCTCTAAATCTAAACTAAAATGACAGGTCTAAATATATTCCTGTCTCTTTCACAATCCTCCCTGCTGAAGGGGATAGCACTATTTTTAAACTTGTCAATTTAGTTGAGGTTTAGAGATTGTGTACAACAGAATTAGCCACTATGTTGACCATTGTGATATTGTTTTTTTATGCAAGAAACCTAAATATTTGCACGATAAAAATTAGGTTAAGCTACTCCTTGTATAAACCTCTAGCTACCTGTAAAAATACCATCAAGATTGGTTTAGCTTTTCCAAAGATTAGCCTGTTTAAACAGACAGACAGAGAACAAAAATTTTAAAAATATTTGTTTGAGCTATGCTATCATTGAAATGATCATATAAGTTTGCATTAATTTATGTTGTAAAGGATTAAAATTAAAATAAATAAAATATTTGTCTTTCTTAATGATTTTTTTATCTGCCTTGTGAATTTTCCATAAACACAACACTGGCAAAACAACTGAATCCATTTAGCATACCTAAAAATCAATTATTTGAGAAAGGAGTTGAAAGAAAACTTACTCGAAATGTAGCCTCAGGCAGTTTGACATGAGGCTCAGGCTGAGGCTCTATGAAAGGCAAAGGCTTTTCTAACTCAGCATTCTTTTTCTCCCACTCTTCTAACGAAATAATTGGGACTGGCTGATCAATAGGAATTCTACTTATTTTTCCATCAATTTCGAACTGCACGACTTTCTGTGCTTCAGCAAAAGTCAATGCTTCTTTAGGAGGACTCTGAAGAGCAATGTCTCCAGTGGGCACCGCAGCTCTAATTCTGCTTTTCTTGCGATTGTTAGCGACGGCAGGCGTAACCGGCGTCGGATTATCATGGTCGTAATTAACTAAATGGTACTGCAAACCACACAAGCTTTTATAAACTTTATCACATTTGTCTAACGGGCACTGATACGGAGGAGGTCTGTTTTGACGTAGCTTCTTGCAAAACTCTAAAACATCGAAGTCTAAACCCATTTTAAATCATGTGTAACACGGGTCAATAAGCCATCGCAGACGGTTTTTTTAGTTTGTAGTGGACGTGAGGATGCCGAACGTAATGACTGGTTCAAACTCAATTTTTGACACGACAATGAATTGAATTTCACCGTAAATACAAGCAAAATACAAGTTTTTCTTGAAAAGTGAAAGGAAATCGAGATTATTTGAACTAAAAAACGCAAGAACTAGAGATGGGTAAGTGATGCGTATGATATTACAGAAGTAATGTTACTTGAAGAGGTGATGCAACATCACTCATTACACGAGCGCGCTAGCCATCACACATCACACATTACTCGCTTCCAATCACGTCACTTGGAACGGCATTCATAGCATTCGTTTCGTATCGGTTCGACTCGTGTATATATCACTCGGCACGGCAAGTCGGCACTCGGCAACACTCGGCCGGCCGGGCGCCGGCTGGAGCGGCGGCGCGCGCTGCGTAGAAAGAGACAGACGACTAAGAAAGAAATTCTTAGTAAAAATGAGCGAGCTAAATATATAATTCACAGTTTGTCTGAAATGGTGTGGCAATTGTTTGTATGTAATGCAAATATGTCATTTAGTGCAATTTTGATGTTTATTGTAATGACTTAAAGGTCAACATTCAACAGTGTGTTTTCGCTCATAGTCGTAAATTACTCATTACATTACCCAATGGGGCCTGTCACACTATCAATACCGTATCACGATCCACGGATCGCGGATTTCAAGACCATCCGGAAATCCATCAGTATTGACGCAAAAAAGCGGCCAAACCATCAATAATTGGATCGCGTATCGCGGATCGCGTGATAATACTGATAGTGTAACACCCCCCATTGCCTACACATTGCATTACTCGAATCGTCGAGTCGACGTCTCCGCATTACATGCAATGCAACATCTCAAGTGATGTTTGGGGTGATAGTGATATTACAGTGTAACATCACCTTTTTGGAAGTGATGAGTAATGTTGCATTACCTTTTGACGTACCGTTTTGCGCATGTCTAGCAAGAACGCAATCAAACCTAGAGAGTAGTATATTCTTTGATCAAACCTATGAATCACAGATCACTAATATACCTATGAATCAAACGCAATTTTTTTACAAAAACTGTCACAAACCACAGACGAATAACCTCACAGATTAATGATAAAATACAATTAACTAGTGGATCCGGCAGACTTCGTCCTGCCCGGTGGTGACATACCAACATCAGCACCACCTTCCGAGACCCGGTAGGTTACCTGTACCTACCTATCCAGTGATTGAGTTTTCAAACCATCCAGGAACCCATTGAAATATACACACAAATTGATCCAGCCGTTTAGGAGGAGTTGACAAACACACGTGCGGAGAATTATATAGGTACGGGTGAAAGAGTTTACCGTAGCCACGCGACGGGATGTTTGACAGTTACGAAACCCGTAAACATTTTGTATGGGAAAATGTTTTTTCTCGTATTTTAATTTTTCGTCAATTTTTTAATGTTTTTAATAGTTATTCTGCTATTCGGGATGGTCCCAAATATAACAAATCAAAAACAATGAATATCGGTCCAGCCGTTTTGAGTTATAAGTGGTCGAACCCATGTTCTGTGGTCGAACCAGAAAGTAATTATATTGAATATAACTACCTGGTCGAACTAACACGACTTTGTTTTATATATATATAGATAATCTAGGGCCTAGGGGTGAACCTTTATCATTTTTAGGGTTCCGTACCCGAAGGGTAAAAACGGAGCCCTATTAATGTCACTCGGCTGTCTGTCTGCCTGTCTGTCTGTCTGTCTGTCCGTCTGTCTGCCGGTCACAGGTCTCTAGCTCGCAGACGAAATGAGTTACAAACCTGAAATTTTGGTATTTAGTGTAAAACGTTATCCCAAAATCAAATATTGAATTAGAAATTGAATTAAATTATTTTTCAGGGGGGCTCCCATACATGAAAAAGGAGCCGGAAAAAAAAAAATTTCTTTACCCTAGCTTGTGGGGTATCATTGTTTAGAGCTCATTAAGTAGAGTACAAATATATATTTTTTTAATTTTTATCTCAAAAAATAAGGGAATGGGAGGCCATCAAAGTTGTCAGTCTTAGACCATTTTTGTGACGGGGGCTATCTCAAAAACTAAACTAGTTGGGAATATGATATTTCAGTATATTATGTACTATATGCTCTATTTAAACAACAAATACTGAAAAAGACGATTTATTAAATAGTTTATAAGCTGTGACCAAAATAAACGAACATTTTTTTGGGTTTTTCTTTCACGGTTTGTTGCGATGTCTAGCTCGGAAATTAAATATTTCTTAGACCCAAAATATTATATTGTTCATAATTATGTACGGAACCCTGAAAGAGCGAGGCCCGACTCGCACTTGGCTGATTTTTTTCTTTCAAGTCAACATCAACGTAGTACTATTATATATTCAGTGTCAACGTCTTCTGTTTGTTATTGGTCTGTGGCTTGCTGTAATACTTAATCTGTGGCTTGCTGTCAAACTTATTTTTCGTGGTCTGTGCTGTCAAATTCATTTTTCTAGAAATCTGTGCTAGAGATTCATTTCGAGTTTGTTCGTGTTTATTGTTTTCCGACACGATTTTCGACTTAAATTTCCAATAATTTGCGAGTATTGTTGAAATTCTTCAATTCGGCGATAATAACATCAATTTTGTACGAGAAATAAACTTTATAAATGGATATTTACGGGTATCCCGCATTTCCGTACAACCAGTCAGATGAACTGGCAAAACAAATGTTTGCGCAACAAGCCCTCGCTTCCCCCGGACCTTATCGTGGAATACAAGAAGTCCATAATATGCCGGCTCCAACGGGCGCTCCCTGGAACGTCCAGGGCCTGCCGTGGAGCCTGCAGTCACCGCCCAACCTCGTTCAGTTCACAGCGCAAACACCCACGGAAAACAAAGTCGTCCATTGTAAAAGAAAAAGTTTAGACGTCGAGCCGGTAATGTGAGTGTCCTTAGAAGTTGTATTTTTTTAATAAAACTAAAATAACGTCAGACAAAGATAGTAAAATATACACATAAAATGTATATTTTTTACAGAAAAAATAAGTTGATTTTGGTGTCTCTTTTGAAGCAATACCCTGTTGCATTGCAGGCTAGAGATCTATTCCATATTCTTCCCTAAGTATGTACCGCAAAATTGCAGTTCTATTGCAAATCTTTATCACAGCTGCGGACTTAAGTACTGCATAGTCTGTTTACTAGAATTGCACACCAACTATATAAGAATTGCACAGTTGATGCAATTACGTTAACAGCAATTTAAAGTTGGCTTGTAGCCCATCTGTTTAGAAACTGCAAGTTCTGACTGAAAATCTGTCTTGCTATGTTTTTATGATATTGATAAAAAATATTTCTTTCTAGTCCTCCAAAACAGTTCATAACAGAAGAGAAAATGGCCGCACATCTTAGCAGTCTCCACATATCATCTAACTATACGCAGCACTCGCTGGCTTCTGAGGATGTGATGGAAGTTGGGATAGACACGAGTTCACTCTATGAGAAGCTCAAAGGTCGCACTATTGTCATATCCGAAGATGTCAAGAAAGTGAAGGAAGAACCTATTTTGCCCGCCACTTTAATTGAAAGGTAATTAAGTAGTTCAGATTTATGTTATTTGTAGCACCAGATCTCAATGTTCTTAATAATAATTTAGTACCTAATGGGATAAACAAGATAATATGTCAAATTTTTCAATAAATTATTTCATAAATGCCACCTAGCAGGAACACAATACCAAAAACAATCAGTAACAAATATCACAATTTAATGGCATATTTTTAAACTGAATCCGCTACTTCAAATTTTTTTTCTCAGTGATCATTATTATTGACATTACTCGTTTTACCTGAGGTCTCCAAATGTACCAAATTATCTATACTAATATAATAAAGCCAAAGAATTTGTTTGTTTATTTCAACACTTTAATCTCTGGAAATACCAGTCAGATTTGGAAAATTCTTTTTGCATTTGATAGCCCAATTCTTGAGGAAGGTTATGGGCTATCCAGCATCATTGTGCCAAGTGATTTTTAAAAACCTAAATCCACACTACTGAAGTTGTGGGCATCTGCTAGTTTAAAATAAAATAAAATTAGTTAGTTTAGCACTAGACACTATTATTGAGACCACAATACAAGTATGTATAAATTAAAAATTAAAAACCCCCAACATTCGCCGTTTTGTGGTTGTGGTGGCCACACACACACACACACACACAGACAGACACACAGACGCTCGCATACATGCATACCCACCACCACCCACTCACCCCACAGTTATCTGTTGAGTAGAATCCAATATGACAGACAGCATGGCCTGAATATAAAAGCTAGTTAGTATTAAATATGTTGATTTGTTAACAAATATGTTTATTTATTAGAGGAATTTACCAACAATAATTTATTTTTCAGTTTACACAAACCCCAAATGTCCTTGGTGGTGTGGCAGCCCAGAGAAAATGTTTTAGAAAAAATCAAAGAAGAGAAGGATCAACAGCAACTTGATCAGGAGTCACCAAAGAAAAGGAATGGAGTTCTTGTTCCGGAACACTCTAGAATGGATATGGAAATGTGATACTATTATTGGAATAAGATTTAAGTTCTCTTTTTAAAAATTTTGTGTAAACTTTTTAAACTTAAGGAATTGTAGAAGTTATAGAAACAATGGGCTAATTTGGCTAATTCTGTAAGGTCTCGAAGGTCAAACACCTATATCTACTTCATACTTGGTTGTGACCTGTCATTCATACTATTGTATTGACAATAAAGTACTGCAGTCATCATGTCATTTTTTGTGGGTATGACAAGTTGCGACTGGCACAATTGCTAAATGTCAAAAAATTATGACATATAGTGCGACCATTCTATCTGTGAACTGAGGGAGGTCGCTAGTATCGCCTTAGTATTGCCATACAATGTCTTTATTTTCAGAATTCTATTCCAGACATCACTTTTAATAGCTTTTGGCATCATTAATGCTAAGAAATAATTACGGATTCTATATTAATTTCCGAAAAGATTTTTCTTATTATAATTAATTAGGTAGGTATTTTATGTTTAAGGAACGGACAACACTAACCTGTAGTCAAATTGTATGAAATTCTAAGATGACAGCCGTAGTTTCATTTTTTGCCATTTCACAGAAAATGTGGTCTATCTATAATCAATTTAACAAAATGGACTTTATAAATGGATTTAATTTGGCAAACACTAAACATTTGTCTACTAAATACCTATTATAATTATTATATCAAAATTAAGGTTAACATTTCTTTTTATAAGTTTTGTGGTTTGCTAAATGACATCCAAATAATAATAATTTGAATCCCTCTTATATAAGTTCATATTATGTACAAGTATGTTAAAACTGTAACAGGCCAAAATTGACATGTAAAACCAATTGGATGCAGCATTATTACTGATAAAGCCCAAATTGAAGATTTTTTTCTTCTATTGTTTGTCTGTCTGTACACATAATGATGATTGATGATACTGGGGCGGATATATAAGAAACTTCCTTTAAATATAGCTTCACGTCGCGGTCGCGTTGTTTGTTGATTGTGTGTTACTACCATTATTATATTATATGATATGGCATTCCCTTAGTTTCTAAAAGCCTCGAGTTACGAAAGAAATAGGTGCACTTACAGAGACCGCTTAGTTTTCTTCGGTAGAGATATATTACGTCATGCTTACACTGCCATAATTATTTCCATTAATTATTACAATTCTAAACTTGTTTCTATTACTTTTACAAAATGTGCTGATTTTGTAAAAATATGAATTTACTATTACTTAATAATATTTTTACGTATGATTAGAATAGAATGTATTGTCTATTCCCAGCATGACTACTAATAGAATAATTTTATTGTTTTTACTAGTAAGAATACTGGGATTATTTTTCCACTTGTTAATAATAGTAAGAAAACTTCGAAGATATTATTTCAACATTAGGGACATTACTACAATAAATTAATGTAATCTTAGTAAAATAAGGGTTTCAAATACGTTGTAACTTCGGTTATGATCTTGGTGAAAATACTTTACCAAAGTAGCTACCGGCAAGTCGAATGGCAAACTAGAAAGTTTTTATATCCTTGAACTGATTCATTTGAAATTGAAATTTCCAATACGATCACAATCACGAAGAGTGATAAGGAAATACGTCTCTTTTAATGAGCCGTTTTTGTTAGTAAATTTAACGTCAATTGCTTATCCCCCTTAGGCTTTGAAGTTAGAAAATGTAGTAAAAATGGTGGAATTTTTTCCTAGTTTAACTACAAGTATAATAACCTGACATATTGTACTGTAAGGGCCTGTTTCACTAATCAGAAGGTGGTGGTCAGGCCGTTATAATCCCAATATTCTTAATAGTAGGAATAATTAAGTAGTAGTATTCTGGAAATGCGCTGAATGTATGAGGATTTATTTTTGTTTCATTAATAATATAATTAAAGTGTGAAGAGATGTTCTGTTGCTATGTGTTTTTTCTGTACTAATTGAAATGTATGATGCAATTCTTTTAAATAAAAACCTGAAATAATAGGAATTTGAATGTTAGTTTGCTATGCTTAGTATAAATTAGGGATTCCATGTTGTTCAGTGTACGTTTTTAATGTGGAGTGATCGAACAAGGCGAAGTATGTAAGAGATTCTAGTTGTGTAGAGTAAGGCCCAGCCTGCACTGCGAAATTTATTCGCGCTTTTTATTTTCAGCATTTTAATGTACTTTTTTGCGTTTTAAATCACAATTGTATGCAGGCAAATTCATACATTTCCATATGTCACAGAATTTTGTGAAAAAAAATCGCGCGAATTTTCCCAGTGCGGTCTAGGCCTAAGGTTTTGATAAATCGGCCGAGAGTATGGACCACAGTATGGGTATGGACGGCGCGGTGCCTTACCTTGAGGTATCAATTTGTATAAATATAAAAATAGTCAGTATACTGGAGCAGTCGAAACAGTTAGTGCCATAACCCACTGGCGCGACACGTCGCGCGCGGCAAGCCGCGGGTTGTCGCACGCGATTTTATTTTCTAAACAAACTCTATGTAAAACTGACGTGCAAAACCCACTGGCGCGGCACGAAATCGCGCCGCGCCAGTGGTTTTGCGCCAAGCGTTTGCATAGAGTTTATATAGAAAATAAAAACGCGCGCGACAACCCGCGGCTTGCCGCGCGCGACGTGTCGCGCCAGTGGGTTATGGCACTAAGGGACCGTTCAGACAGACCGGCGCGGAGAGCGTCGGAGAGCATATTTTTTTTTCACACAGACCGGCCGTTCAAATTTGCTCTGCTCTCCGCGCCGGTCTATGTGAACGAACACGCGGATGCGTTCGGAGCCGAGCGTACGCTCTTGGGTCGGACGGCAGAGCAATTCGGCCTACGGTTGGCTGTGCGAGCATGAAAGAGCACGCGAACGGAGCCGGTCGGATGCTCGAGCGCGAAAGAGCACGAGCATGGAGCAGCCGAGCGGCTGCTCTTAATGTTTCACACAGAGCGTATTGGAAGCATCCTCGAGCATCCTCTTATTATAAAAGAGATAAAATGTAAAAATAAATCTTATTTCAATGTCCTAAGATTCTATTTTAAATGCGATTAAAATTTGCTCTGCTCTCCGCGCCGGTCTATCTGAAAGGTCCCTTAGACTTCAACTATTTTCAAAATGGATATAGATCGACCAGAATCTCATGAAAAATAGGGAAATGAAATTCCAAGGCTAGCAACACTACGGCTGCCCTAGCGATAAACAAAGTACCTAACTGTCATTTTTTGTGAAATTGACTTTTTGCATTAACAAAAGTTTTATGTCGAGTAGTTTTTTACCACAGTTTAATATTTCAAATAACTTGAACCGTTTACTGAAATTTAAATTGCACAAACAAAGTAACTGCACTCACTAACCCGGAATATAAATGCAAAACCAAGTAAACAACAAGCACAACACAAAAACAAAGTAATTGGATGTTGATTACTTTTTTTTTGAATTTAAAATGCAGTTGCTTGATTTTTCGTTTCGTGAAACGATCCCAGGTAAGGTGTTCTGAATGTAATTACTTTGTTTATCACTAGGGCAGCCGAGTTAACCTAGTGTTGCTTACTACAAAATTTAATTTCCCTATTTTTCATGAGATTCTGGTCGATCTATATCAATTTAATTACCTACTAAGAATATCCATTGCCACGAATATTGAATTCAGTAGTAAATATTGTTTTATTTTCTATAGATTTACGAACGAAAAAATTGTTTTTCGTAAATACCTATATTTAAAGTAAATCATATTAACATTTTTTACTTTAAACTCATTTGAAGAAACAGTCGTAAGTGGGTAGGTACTTAATGATATTCCAAATATTATGTTTATCATAATATTCGATATCATTTTGTATTTTCTTTTAAGTAAGTATAATTTTACATATATTTAATTATTTAATATTGATTTGTTTGATGTTGTCTTAAAATTATAATGATATGGAAATTAGAATAAAGCATGAATAAAGCATTTGATATTCACATCTTGTCTTTAATTCATTTATTATGATGATGAATTCATAATTCACTTCCATCAGCAACTACCATTTAAGTTTTCTCGCTGTAAATCATCATGCGTGCGTCATGCTCGTGAACGGGTGCCACCGTCGGAAATGGGGCTACTTTTGTCTGCCCTTCTTCACATGTGTAGAATTGTAAGCACCATTCCGAACCTGTGGTAGATTCATTTGTCGATTCGTAAGCGCTTGTGAAAGCTTATCTGAATAAAATTGAAGATTACTTATATAAATGACTAGCTGACCCCCGCGACTTTGTTCGCGGGTTTTTCTTTGCTATAAACCTCACGGAGCCCGAGATCTTTCCAACGAATGCAAAACCATGGAAATCGGTTCGTGTCGAGTTATAGCGTTCGTTCGTTCTGGAGTTATATATAGCGTCAGGAAGGAAACCCCGACTTATTTTTATATAGTAGATAAAAAGGCGTGGATTTGACTCGTTCCAGCAATGCGCGAGACGGCAATTCAATCATGTACCTACTTAACATAAAATTGTTATATTGATATTGTAAATTTGGAAAAGAGCAACCGCCGAGTTTCTTGCTGGTTCTTCTCGGTTGGAATGGCATTCCGAACCAGTGGTAGATTCGTTTGACTATTCAAAAGTACTTGTAAAAGTTTATTTGAATAAAAAACTTTTCTATTCTATTCTATAACACGGTACCCCATCGTTTTTGCGTCGGGGGTTAAAAAAACAGGAAATCGTGGGAAAAAAACGCTTGTTTATTAAAATCGTCTTTATTAGGGATGGAACAAAAGATTGAATATTTTTAGTATATACTTATAGGTAACTAAACAGTTCTTTCAGAAAGAAATTTAATTTAATTTCAATATTTAGTAGGTACCAGTAGGTATTTACTAATAATTTACGCTAGTCGGGTGGCGTGTTATCAGTATGTTTCCACCTTTACATACCTGTTAATTCAGTTAGTAGGTAGTGTATTACATATAAGTAAGGTCTTTATCTTTTATATCGGTGGATATTTATTAGGATTTCGGCTTAGCACGCACCGCGATTAAATGCATCGCAAGTCTGAAACCGCAAAAAAATTTAGGTAACACATTGCTTTCAGTAACTGATTTTAAAAACGTAACTTGCTACATTTGGATCGCGGTTTGTAAACGCGCGATTTTTTTGTGTTCCATAGTAATAGCACAGTAGTATGGGGGCGCACGCACTGCAATTAATCGCATTCGGTTTTTATTCAGTCTCACTCACAACACACTGTTCGCTAGAAATCAGAAAGAATATTGAATATAACTACCTAGAAATTCATGGTGGTACTGAAATATAAATTAAGCAAAACGCCAACCGCAGTGCGTGTTTGTACGCGGTTTGGTGATTTCAGCTTTTCCTAAACCGCTCGCGTTTAACCGCGGTGCATGCTCAGCCTTCTTCTGTTTACAATGTAGCTTACAAAGATTAAAACAACATTGGCAATATAGGGATAAGACAAGGAAGGGCATTCCAAAATTGATTTTGATGGGACCATGGGGCCTTCTTCAAAATTAATCGATAAAATATGGATTTATTGCAATTTACATCGTATTAATTTGTCCATCCTATGTCCTGGTAATATCCTTATTTATTCGAAGAAAATACAATATTTCCTGCAGGTATTATGATAAATTAATTAATTATTCTGGTCAATATTTTGTAATAGGTAGTGTACCTAGTACCTACCTACACTTCAATCTTTAGCGTAGGTATACCTAATTTTCAGTCAGTCGATTTAAATCATCACAATTATGTCTTTGAGACTTATAAAACTTGTAATAAGTATATTAAAATATATAATAAGTATATTAAAACTAAGTAACTAATAAATAAATACTAGATATTTTTAATTTCCTATGATATTTAGTATTTTACGTAATCTCTAGGTTCATAATATGTATTTATTACATTATTCATTTATTTACATAATATATTTCGAGTCAATTTATCGTTTCGATGTTAATAATTATAATACTTAAGTATTCGATTTATTTTATGCCATCTTCGCATCAGTGCATAGACCTAGTAGTGTATAGCTATGTAATGATTTATTTGTTCAAAATGTGTCTAGATTTTTAAATTTATGTTAAGTGTTACTAGAGAACTTAGGTTCTTCGAAAAATCACTTGTATTTAAATTGAGCCTACTTATTTAATATTTCGATTTTCGATTGTCCTAGGCAATCCTCAGGAATGCCAATGTTTTGCGTAGTGAATTCTCGATCCATCCGCGAAATGTCTAGTCCAAAGATGAATGGGTAAAACTGAGTTTCGGATTTAAATTAAGAATTACCTAGGTACTTCGCGGATGGACCGAAAATTTTCTAAACCAAAGCTGAACTGATTACTGCTAATGTTTCAGCTTTGGACTAGATAGGTAGGTACAGGATATCGATTTTAAAACGTTATTTTCAGCTGTAAAACATTTTATAGGAACTGCGTTACAGTTTTATTTAGTTCCTCTGCAATAATACTTGCATCGATAATCCCTCACTTTGATTTCATGTAGAACATCTATTGGTACATATTAACTTTAACAGTCGCAGTATCGAGGTCCCGTTTCATGTTCTCCAACTGCTTGATGTCTTGAACAGATGTCTCACATTTCTGTACCACCAGAGAGTGATAGAAGTGAATTGCGAACGCCACGAACACTATTAATACTGAAAAGAAAAAAATTAATTATAAAAAATCGCTGGACAAACATATTATAATGCCTACTATTATACGTACATATTTCTGTACTTATGATCACGATTAGTAATTAGTATAATAAACAAATAGTTCTAAAGCAATACTATAAGCTCTCTAGAGAGCTTCTAACAAAAATTAATCACAAGTATAAATTAAAAATTAAAACAAACCCCGACATTCGCTATTTTGTGTTGGCGGCCATCTTTGATTTGCAACAGTGCTATTCTACTAGTCAAGCCCTTTCATTTGATACTTACCCATATTAAGGGAGTTGTGAAAAAATATGTAATTCGCCATTTTGTAGCGGCGGCCATCTTGGACCGATTTTCTTCAAACATAGCTAACAACACTCGACTAATTTATCTTTTAAACAAAAATAACCGCATTCAAATCGATCCACCCGTTTGAGCACCACAGGGGAACCAAAGACCTTACACTTACTACCACTGGTATAAGTGTAAGGTCTTTGAGGGGAACAGACAGACATACACACACAGACACAGACACGTCAAACTTATAACACCCCGTCGTTTTTGCGTCGGGGGTTAAAAATAGAAACAACTGATTCAAAAATAAATGTCACTTTATTAATATATATATAGCTGCTCGTGCTGATTCATTGACTGACTCACTGATTGATCACCCCTCCTGTAAAATTTTGTATGAAAAATTTTTTTTTCACTAATGGTTTCGTATAGAGGACAAAAATTCATTCGGAACAAAAATATGGAGAGAGCTGATGATTGAGGATTTCAAAGACGAGCGATGGGCACGCTTAAGGTATTGAAGATAGGTGGGGGGTGCTCGAGCAAATGTCACTCGAAACGTCATCCAATTGGCTGTCAGTTGAAAAAAAATTCAAAATGGCGAAAAAAAGATGGCCGCCATACAAATTTCGTCGGTGTCCATCTCGGAGGGTATAAAAGATGGAAGAGTGGTTTCTTCGCAAAAGATGATCAAAATCGGAAGGTCTACTTGATGAATAGAAAAAAAATTCAAAATGGCGGAATTTATTTTTCCATAGAAAATGTATGGCGAATATTGAAGAAGACTACAAGACTACAAATTGTGAACTATCCAAGGCTTTGATGCGGTTCTTTGGAAAACTCTCAAAGAAAAATATGGGAAGACATGATGATTGAGGGTTTGGAAGATGTTTGAGGAGCCCGGGCAGGATATTGTAGATAGGTGGGAGGTGCTCAAACAAAAATTACTCGAAACCTCATCCAATTAGCACTGCGCTGAAAAAAAACCCAAAATGGCGGATTCAAGATGGCGGATATACAAATTTCGTCGGTGTCTATCTCACCAAGTATAAAAGATAGAAGAGTGGTTTTTGGTTTTCATGCGGAGGAAAAATCTGGAAAGAGCTGATGATTGAAGATTTTTGAGACGGATGAGGAGTACGGTCAGAGTATTAAAGATAGGTGGGAGGTGCTCGAACAAAAATTACTTGAAACCTCATCTAATTGTCAGTGAGTTGAAAAAAAGTCCAAAATGGCGGATTTAAGATGGCGGCCATACAAATTTCGTCGGTGTCTATTTCACTGAGTATAAAAGATGGAAGCGTAGTTATTTGGCAAACAGGATGGTCAAGACGTGATTATTTGATGAACAGAAAAAAAAAACAAGATGGCGGAATTTATTTTCCATGCAAAATATATGGCGAATATTGAAGAGAATACAAGTTGGGAACTATATTATGCAAGACTTATGATACCTACAGTACCTTTTCAAAAAATTTTTTTATGGAAGAACTCTCATTCTGACAAATGATTCAGAGAAAAAATATTATAGAGGGTGATAATGATCGAGGGTTAGGAATATGGGAGAGATAGGTGGAGGCTGCTCAAACAAAAAAACACCCGAAAACGAAACCTCGCGGTCCGCTTTAGCGGGCCGCGCACCCAAGCGCCATACTAGTTAATATATATATAGCTGCTCGTGCTGATTCATTCACTGACTGACTGACTGACTGACTGATTGATCACCTCTCCTGAACAATTTTGTATGAAAATTTTTTTTTTCAATAATGGTGTCGTATAGAGGACAAAAATTCATTAAGAGGAAAAATATGGAGAGAGCTGATGATTGAGGATTTCAGAGACGAGCGACGGGCACGCTTAAGGTATTGAAGATAGGTGGGGGGTGCTCGAGCAAATGTCACTCGAAACGTCATCCAATTGGCAGTCAGCTGAAAAAAAATTCAAAATGGCGAAAAAAAGATGGCCGCCATACAAATTTCGTCAGTCTCCATCTCGGAGGGTATAAAAGATGGAAGAGTGATTTCTTGGCAAAAGATGATCAGGATCTGAAGGTCTACTCAAAGAATAGAAAAAAAATTCAAAATGGCGGAATTTATTTTTCCATACAAAATGTACGGCGAATATTGAAAAGACTACAAGTTGTGAACTATGCAAGGCTGTGATCCGGTTTTTTGGAGAACTCTCAAAGAAAAATATGGGAAAACATGATGATTGAGGGTTTGGAAGACGGTTGAGCAGCCCGGGCAGGGTATTGTAGATAGGTGGGAGGTGCTCAAACAAAAATTACTTGAAACCTCATCCAATTGGCACTGAGCTGAAAAAAACCCCAAAATGGCGGATTCAAGATGGCGGCTATACAAATTTCGTCGATGTCTATCTTACCAAGTATACAAGATGGAAGAGTGGTTTCTTGGAAAAATATGATCAAGACCTAAAGATCTACTTGATGAACAGAAAAAAAATCAATATGGCGGAATTTATTTTTCCACACAAATAATTTTTTTCATTGATGGTTTCGTATAGAAGACAAAAATTTATGTGGAGAAAAAATATGGAGAGAGCTGATGATTGAAGATTTCAGAGGCGGGTGACGAGCACAGCCAGGGTATTGAATATAGGTGTAAGGTGCTCAAACAAAAGTCACTCGAAACCTCATCCAATTGGCAGTGAGCTGAAAAAAATCCTAAATGGCGGATTCAAGATAGTGGCCATACAAATTTCGTCGGTGTCTATCTCACTGAGTATAAAAGATGGAAGAGTGGTTTTTTGGCAAAAGATGATCAAGACGTGGTTTACTTGATGAACAGAAAAAAACAAGATGGCGAAATTTATTTTTCCATACAAAATATATGGCGAATGTTGAAGAGAATACAAAATGGGAACTATGCAAGACTTTGATACAGTTCCTTTTCAAAATCTGTTTTTATGGAAGAACTCTCATTCTGACAAATGATTCGGAGAAAAAATATGGAGAGTGATAATGATCGAGGGTTAGGAATATGGGAGAGATAGGTGGAGGCTGTTCAAACCAAAATACCCAAAACCGAAACCTCGCGGTCCGCTTTAGCGGGCCGCGCACCCACGCGCCATACTAGTATAATATATTTTTGTAAATAACTCGTATAAATAGGTAATAAGCAAGTACCTGGTATAACAATAACGGTGGCTGCAGTGGCAGCCGCAAATGAATAGTCCCAGAACTTCACCCAGCATAAGATAGCTATCTCTACCAGAAATAAGAACAGACCTGAAAACAATAACATACATTTTTGTTAGTGGTGTAGGTAATTAATACTAATTAAGTAGTCTATCTTACATAAGCACGAGCAATTTAAAACAATTAATAAGTATAACTTGCTGTACCAATTTTGTTTATTAATAACATCAGCGTAACTTAAGCATGTAAGAAAAATTTATATGGGACCATTTCGCAAACTTCTTCTGTCGCTTAAAAAAATCACGCAAATCGGTTGAGAAATCTTCGAGTAATCGGTGTACATACAAAAAAAATAAGTGCCGAGTTGAGAGTTTCCTCCTTTTTGGAAGTCGGTTAACGATGTCGAGGCGGTAACATCACAGTTAACTAATAGTTAGTAGTTTAGCTATCAAGTTTTCTAGCTATTGCTAGCAGCTAGCATAAATAGCATAGCAGGTTGGTAGGTAAAATCGGAATTTAGTACCAATGTGAAATAGGTATACTTAGGCTACAGGCTATATTATTGTAAAGTAGGTAATTTTCAGCGATTTTGCCACGCCACATAAAAACGTAGTTATAGTATACACAAGCGAATACCCGCAACTTCGTTCGCGTGGATATTGGTTTTTAAAAATCCCGTGGGAATAATTTTGTTTTTCTTAAGCTCCTTTGAGCTCGTACCTTGCTAAAAACTGTTAAAAGTTCACTGGCGGATGTTTAGGTAGATCAAAATGTAAACATCCGCCAGTGAAAGTCTCATTAAAATCGATCCAGCCTTTTAGTCATTAGCCGGTAATCGTTAAAGTATCTCTTTTCTAACAAAAAAAGGATGAATGGAATTACAGCTAAGTACACATTTTAACTTTCATCCCCTCTCCTAAGGAAACCGTGCTGAATTTCGGGATAAAAAGTATCCTATAGGTTACTCCGTAATATGAACTCAAATCATACCAAGTTTCATTTCAATCCATTCAGTAGTTTTTGCGTGATGCGCGCACAAACATACAGACAAACAGATAAACAGACAAACATACAAAAATTTCAAAAACAGCTTTTTACGTTCCATTACTTATCCCTAACATCCCCCAGTTGTTATTTTGCAAAAATCTTTAATGTACAGACACGGCAAGTTTACGATTTTATTATATGAAGTTACCTAAAACAGTACTAAACGCCCATGCCAATTCTATGAAGCCCCTCATCCGTTCATGCGGCGAGTCCCGCAGCGCGCGCGCGGGCCCCCCGGGCGTGTCCATCTTGCTCGCCGCGTCGATGTTCGGCAGCAGGTACGTGGAGATCATCAGCGCGAAGATGTGCACCGCCACCAGCACCGTGGTGCACACTGCGAACATCACGAACAACCATTCGGGCACGTTCGTGGGCTCGTTGATTTGGAGCTCCACCATCGCTACCATCGCGAAACCTGGAATGCGACCATTTTTGACTTTAGGTTTGTTTTGTGGTTTTACTTTAGTTAAAAAGCGCTTGTCTGCGATCTCATCTGTATGTAAATGCAAGTCTATGCGAAACAATACAAGTGTAAATTGAAAATTTAAAAAACCCCCGACATTCGCCATTTAGTGGCGGCGGCCATCTTGAATTTGCAATAGTGCTATTCTACTAGTCAAGCCCTTTCATTTGATACCCATATCAAGGGAGTTGTGAAAAAATATATCATCCGCCATTTTGTAGCGGCGGCCATCTTGGACCGATTTTTATCAAACATAGCTAAGAACACTCTCGACAAATTCACCTTTCAAACAAAAAAACCGCATTGAAATCGGTCCACCCGTTTGAGCGCCACAGGGGAACAGACAGACAGACAGACAGACAGACAGACAGACAGACAGACAGACAGACAGACAGACAGACAGACAGACAGACAGACAGACAGACAGACAGACAGACAGACAGACAGACAGACAGACAGCACGCACGCACGCACGCACGCACGCACGCACGCACGCACGCACGCACACACACACACACACACACACACACACACACGTCAAACTTATAACACCCCGTCGTTTTTGCGTCGGGGGTTAAAAATGATAGTCCTACACTAATTTTTGAATGTCAACAATTTTACAAGTTTACGGTTAGGAAACATATAATACCTACCTACTTATTTACCTAGTTAAGAAAACTTAAAATCTTAAAAACTTTTATCTTGTTGAGAGACAGCTCCAAAAGTTATGGTAGGTAAAGGTCGACCAGAATCTCATGAAAAATACGGAAATGACATTCCAAAGTTAGCAACACTACACTACACATCACTAGGGCAGCCGAGTTAACCTAGTATTGCTTACTACAAAATTTAATTTCCCTATTTTTCATGAGATTCTGGTCGACCTATACTAACACCTAACACCGATTTTTCGTTATACTTACCTAACACCGATTTTTATTGATCAAGTGCTAAATCGATGCCATTTGAACAGGTGTTCAATCAAATTGAAGCAACAAATGCCTTTTAAGTTTGTAATCAGCTAAAATCGAACCATGTGAACCATATAAAATAGGTGTCTATCGATACAGTACCTGTTCCCTCTTTACGAACACAAAATATTTTATGTTCCCAAAGAGGGAATAATACTAGGAAAGTAGGGAGACTGTATCTTTCCAGATCTTGATAAATCATAATCGAAATATAATTGAGCTCACCCGACAATAGTTCCGAGGTTGTGGCAGTAGCTTTGAGCTTTGCTCTGGACATGTGCAGCCGCCTCCACGAGAGGCCGTCGGGCGACGTCGGGCCCGGCACCTCCTCGCTCCACCCGGCTACCGGCACGGACAACGCCACTTCGCTTACACTCTGAAAAAAAAAATTATGGAATTTTAAAAGAATGGTGAAAGTAGCATTTATGCTACTTCCTCCTTTATAGACGATCTTATTTATAAAGAACTATAGAAGCTAGTCTAGTCTATGCGCCTATATTAAGGGTCGGGGCATACTTTCGCAGAGATGAAGCCCGTCGACGCGAATCGGAAAAAATCACGGCATATTGACACCTAACTTTTCTATCAAAAAAAAAAAGACGTGCGAATGCGCGCGGCTAGCGCAGACACGGACTCAAGCGAATACACGAGAATCCTAGCGTCATTCGGGTCCTGACCTGCCTCTGAAGTGTTGTCTATTGTTCACATAAAATACACGCATCCGCCTGAATCCGCGCGCAATCGTGCAACTTGCGAAGAATTTGACGCTTCATGCGCTTCTACTCTGTGCTAGTATGCCCCGACCCTAACTCAAATAAAAGGTAATTACCCTAATCGATTGGTTACATTGGCAAGGAGTCTGGAGATACCCCGGGCTCAGGAGCACCGTAGTCGGCGTGGACTTGTTGCTCAGCATTCCGTTCGGTGTGACGCTGCCGTTCGGGGTGCTGACGCCTTTGGGACAGTCGTATTCCAAGCTGTGCGGTGGTGTGAGTGAAATAGTTGGACTATCGGTCACCGTCACCTTGACCCTGTAAAAGAAATAATATTTTAAGAATAATACAATATGCCTACGAACAAGCGAGAGCGTCGCCAGCTGAGGGCAAGGGGGCGGGCAAGTTGGTAAGTGGTAAAGTTCATAGTTCCTCAGCGATCAATTGAAGGAGTTTCCCAACGTAATCCAATCAGAAACGAAGAGATCTGTAAAAGACATGCAGCGACTTGCGAAGCTGAAGTAGCAATAGTTTGAAGAACTGATAGATGTTGGGGTTCCAAGGTGCTGCGTGACCTCGTACCGGAAAACGCAGTGTTGTTGACCACCCATTAGGTCAGATAACAGATTACATCAAGCGACTAGCAAGGAGCCGCTGGACCTATTAGACCTATATATTCAGCAACTATTGCTAGAAGGGAAATGCTCATATGATGAACTTGACAGCTGCTGCTAACTGCTATGACAACACTCACTTCATTTCAGAAGCGTTTGGATGTGGTAATACTGAAAGACCTATTGTAGTTATAGGGAACGAAAAAGTGGGAAGGAAGTTCAATGATTGAAAATGCCATCGAGACCATTTTTAGATCCTCTAATATCTAGATAGGTACTTAAGGCCTTAAATATGGATGAGTGATGACACAATATAATATATTTTTATGAATAGATGTTATCGTTTACCTATATTACTTACTGACATAATTTTCAACTTCCGTTAAAATCTCGGTAAAACTTTTAGATCTCGTTCTTCAACGTTTACGCGTTCAGACTTCTCAAGGCGAGATCTTATAGTTAAATGATGTCCAGGTTATCTTAAACTGCTGTAATGGGCTCATTGAGACGTGATTGTGCAAATAAATGTTTTAAGGCAAATACCTACTTGCTCAAATTATTTAAAGTAGGCACGTTATACTTTACATAGCGTTTATCATGTCAGTCAGAGATAATGTACGAGTATATTTGTGCACTTGTATTGTTCTATTTATTTGCACAACGTAGGTATCTAGGTAGGTATAGGTACTTGCTATTTTTCTTCCGAGAAGCGAAAGTAAAATGTAGGACATGAACAAAGATAGGTAAATTCTGAGCACACATAAGAACTTAGGTAAGTATTCTGCATCCTTTACAAGGCTCTCGAGTCTCGTCTCGCGGAGAAAAGGTTGAAACTTGAAAAGAGATATAGGCAATCGTTTTTAAAGTAATTCAGAACTACCTAGGTACCTAAGTAGGTACCTACTGAATATAAAACTAAAAAGCTAACAATATGATATTGAAAGCCTGGAGATAAGTGACTGCTGTGGCATGGCTTTACAGGGCAGGTAATTAAAAATAAGTGTAAGTACTCACCTTGCCTGGCTTCCGCTATCATAGCTCGGCGGTTTCCCCAAGCTCTGGTACGAGTCGCACAGGCCCAGGCTCTTGGGCCTGTGCTCCTTCAGCCGGTAGGGGCGCGGCCGGTCGTACAGGTGGTCGCTCGTGTTGAACCTCGGCAGAGAGCGCGGCCTCGCCTTCCCGCACGGCGGCGTCTGTGTGCATTGGTCGATCTGGTTCGCCTCTTCCACGCTAGTCACGAAGCTGGCCTCAGATATCTGGAACAAGTCAAATTATTATTATTATCACTACATAGTATAAAACAAAGTCGATTTCTCCGTCCCTATATCCCTATGTCCCTATGTCCCTATGTCCCTTTGTATGCTTAAATCTTTAAAACTACGCAACGGATTTTGATGCGGTTTTTTTTAATAGATAGAGTGGTTCAAGAGGAAGGTTTATATATTGTATAATAATATCCATTAAATAGTGGAGAAATACTGTTATTTTTGAGGTTTCTAATGTGATGTCGTTAATAATTACATTTTTTCCGCTTACATTGCAAACGCAGGCTGAACCCTACGAGATTTATCAAAATAATGTACTAAGTATTGTACACATTGAAAAGGTCTACAGAAAAGTCCGCGATGGTATATGTCTATCTCTTATGGATATCCCACAATAACATTTTTTTGTCATTTACTTTTTACGACAAATAATGGCTAATTTTCGAAGCGATTTCAACCAATACAGCATTAATCCTTATCTAATTAAATACCTTAAATACATTGTTGATTTAATATAAATCCATATGGCCCTTTACAGCATATGATTTAAATGAATACTTTCGAAGATATTACAGATTTAAAAATTGCGGCGGCGGGAGCGTGCCTATAAGCGCGTCGGTGGCCGCGGTTCTCCCTATATAGCCCAGTTAAAGGAGGAGAATATTATAAAAATACAAGGAAAAATAATTTACGGGCGATATGAGCTCGGGAAAAAAGGGGGGGAGTTTTAAGGGTAAAAAACGGTTTATCTCGATTTCCGGCAAAACTAGAAGTCCTATGGAAAAAAATCAAATAGCAAAGTTGTAGGTAATAAAAAGATCTCCCAATACAAGTATAAATTGAAAATTTAAAAAACCCCCGACATTCGCCATTTTGTGGCGGCGGCCATCTTGAATTTGCAATAGTGCTATTCTACTAGTCAAGCCCTTTCATTTGATACCCATATCAAAGGAGTTGTGAAAAAACATGTCATCCGCCATTTTGTAGCGGCGGCCATCTTGGACCGATTTTCATCAAACATAGCTAACAACACTCTCGACTAATTCACCTTTCAAACAAAAAAAACCGCATTCAAATCGGTCCAGCCGTTTGAGCGCCACAGGGGAACAGACAGACACACACACACACACACACACACACACACACAGACACGTCAAACTTATAACACCCCGTCGTTTTTGCGTCGGGGGTTAAAAATAATAAATAATATAAAATAATAAAAAGATGTCCCAAATACACTGTAATTTATTTGATTTGAAATATTTAGTTTTTCTCCTTATTTTTGACTTAATATCGACTTAATTCTGACAGCTGTCATTGTCATTTACAGATGAGTTATTTATATGGAGAACAGGGTTAACCACATCTACGAAGTACAATTTTACCCCAAACTACTTTAATTCCCTGTCAACATATAAAGCTCTTAGCCGCTTATTAATTGTTTCGCCCTAAAATAGAAATTGCTAAGAATGGAAACTAGAAAGTGCACACTAACAGCAATAGAAAACAAAAGAAGCACATTGAAAAAATTTATTCAAAAATGGAAGTCGAATGACATTAACACCATGAAGTGTCTGTCAGGCATTTGTCATAGGTATCTACATGCAGCAGTTGATTTGTATTTGCATAAGTTATGAATTTTTTATCTTTTTTATGGGAATTGTTTTATCTCTGGTTATCTAACATTATGAAACGTCAGAATTCCACGGAATTAGTAATTCCGGTATATGGTGAGATATAGTAAGTTCATTGTGGAAAATATCGTAAAAAGTCAAGCCGCCTGGGAGCTTTCATGGAAAACGCTGCCTAATCCCTGGGCGGGTAGTACCTACGCATAATATGCTCTACTACCCGTGCGAAGCCGGGGCGGGTCGCTAGTCCTACTATAAAATATTATAAATGTGAAAGTGTGGATGTTTGGATGTTTGTTACTCAATCACGCCGCAACTGCTGAACCGATTTGGCTGAAATTTTGAATGGAGATAGATTATGCCCTGACTTAAAATATACTTTTTATCCTGAAAAAATGCACAGTTCCCACAGGATTTTGAAAAAAACCGAAATCTATAGCTACAGCTATAGGTAGATTGCTATAGCGAACTTCCTTGATAGTAGGTATAAAGGTTGGAAAAGGGAGCGGGAACGGGAACCGGAAATCCACGATTCCCTCGGGATTTGTTTAAAACCGAAATTCACGCGGGCGAAGCCGCGGGCATTCTCTAGTATACTTATATTTTTACTGAGAATATGACTTGATGGATAATATAATTAAGTATATCGGTTCTTCGAACTATGTGCCCCACTCATTGCCTCTCCAGCTTCTCTACACAATGGGCCATCGCGATTGGCGACTATGATGGACCATTGTGTAGACGGTGTAGTGAAAAGTGGCTCTGATGGCTTATGGCGCGTGCGATGGTCTTGCGATGGCGTCGTCGAACGTGATTGAGTACTGACTAAGAACGTATTGTACTTTTGTCCAAGGATCAAAATCCTCAAAATAATGCATTAAAAATTAAATTTTGTGACGGCGTGTTGCACATCCGTTGGTTTTTGTTGTGGTATAAATCGCGATTTAGTCACCATTTACTAAACGTAGATACTTTGCGTAGGTATTTATTTGGTGACAATTTGTAGAAATTATGTTTCTATGGAGTTGTGTTGACGGTTGGTTTAACTGCGGAAGTTCGTTATTATTTTGAACAATGAGTAACAAAACTTTGGCAGTTGTTTAAATTAAGCTTAGGTATATAATTTAAACGACATTAGATATGATTTATTAGCAACCCGATTCCGATAATAATTGAATGATCGGGATAAAACCGGTCATGTGAGACTCAGACCGCACCTATTCCGTAAAAAAAACTTGGGTAGGTAATAATTATTTGGTTAAATTATTCAACCGACTCAAAAACAAATTGCTTTAGTACTTACAGGAGAGCATAATTCAGTTTTTTTAAATTTAATAAAAATATCTTTTGGAATGTGAAAATGAAGAGGATACATCATACAATACACAGAATAACTGTGTATTATTTTTGTTTCATATAGGTAGCCTAATTCTTGCTTTTAGTCAACGGTACAGAAGTTTTCTTGACTACGGGACCCTATCTAATGCGTGGGGTTCTGACACGCACTTGATCAGTTCCTACTTCGCTCGTGATCAGAAGATCTCACGCAGAGTGTCGGAGCTGGACAAGGCTAATGAAAATGTGGGCCCAAGGGTAAAAATCCCATATCTCTCCCCAGGCGATCAAATATTTTTAACTTACCTAAGTCTACTTCTGACAAACTCTACACTTCCTAAGTCACTGTAATAACGTTACGCCTAAAATATTAAGTACCTTGAGTGTGTGCACCAAGTGCATTGAACCATGAATTCATGAGAGTGACTTGCGGGAAATTCGCCAGTAAAATAATCTATACTATCTATACTTTTATCTATACTAATATAATAAAGCGGAAGAGTTTGTTTGTTTGTTTGTTTGAACGCGCTAATCTCTGGAAGTACCTATCGGATTTGAAAAATTCTTTTTGCATTTGGTAGTCCAACTTTTGGGGCAGGTTATAAGCTATTTAATATCCCTAAAATCCTCCCTTAAGGGGGTAAAATGGGGGTAGAAAGTTTGTATGAAAGTCCTGTGTTTTTAAAGTTACAGACCTGAAAATCGGCATTTAGATTATTAGTTTTAAATAATAAAACTCTGTATATTTTATTTTGAAAAATCTGCCCTTAAGGGTGGTAAAATAGGGGATGAAAGTTTTAATGGGAAGTTTTAATTATAATTTTGCTATTATCAACTTGAAATTTGGAAGGTAGGTTAATTCTAGGGCTTAGATATGAGCCTAGAATATATTTCACAAAAATCCTCCCCTAAGGGGGTAAAATGGGGGTAGGAAGGTTATGTTTTTGAAGTTACAGATATGAAAATAGGCATTTAAATTTTAATTTTTAAATGATAAAAACCTGTATAAGTTATTTTGAAAAATCTTCTTTTAAGGGTGGTAAAATAGGGGATGAAAGTTTTATTGGGAACTAAAAACGATCGCAGCGCCCTCTAGCGGCCTAACTTGAAGCGATCACAGCGGCCTCTGGCGGCCTAAGCCGGAAACTTGAAGCAATAGCAGCGCGCTCTAGCTGCCAAAACTGGAAACTAAAACGATCGCAGTGCCCTCTGGCGGCCAAAACTAGAAACTAAGTAACGATCGCATCGCCCTCTAGCAGTCATCACTCGAAATAAAAAAAAAACGATCGTAGTGCCCTCTAGCAGCCTAAGTCGGAAACTTGAAGCAATAGCAGCGCCCTCTAGCAGCCAAAACTGGAAACTAAAAACGATTGCAGCGCCCTCTTGTGGCCACAACTGGAAATTAAAAACGATCACAGCGCCGTTTGGCGGCCTAACTTGAAGTGATCACAGCACCCTCTGGCGGCCAAAACTGAAAACTAAGTAACGATTGCATCGCCCTCTAGCAGCCATCACTCGAAATTTAAAAAAAAAACGATCGCAGCGCCCTCTAGCAGCCTAAGTCGGAAACTTGAAGCGATTGCAGCGGCCTCTAGCGGCCAAAACTAGAAACTAAAAATGAACGCAGCGCCCTCTAGCGGATAAAGCTGGAACTAAAACCGATCTCCCTCTAGCGGCCAAAGTTAGAAACTCTAAACGACTGCAGTGCCCTCTTGCGGCCGGAACTGGAAACTCGAAGCGATTGCAGTGCCCTCTGACGGCCAAAACTGGTAACTAAAAAACGATCTCTGTGCCCTCTAGCGGTCTAGGCCAGAAAATTGAAGTGATTGCAGTGCCCTCTTGCGGCCAAAACTGGAAACTAAAAACGATGTTTAGATGTTTTGATGTTTGGATGTTAGTTACTCTTTACCGTCGCAACTACTGAACAGATTTGGCTGAAATTTTGAATGGAGATAGATAATCATCTGACTTAAACATAGGCTTTTTATCCTTACTTACTTCAACTACTTTACTTTAACTACTTTTACTTTACCTTAACTTTTTATCCTGGAAAAATCCACAGATCCCACGGGATTTTGAAAAAACCCAAATCTACAGCTATAGGTAGATCACTATAGCAAACTACCTTGAAAGTAAGTATAAAGGTTGGAAAAGGGAGCGGGAACGGGAACCAGAAATCCACGATCCCCTCAGGATTTGTGAAAAACCGAAATTCACGCGGGCGAAGCCGCGAGGAAAAGCTAGTATATTATAATAACCCATACTGCCCATACGTCGATCGTCTAGCGGCTATAGACTCAAGCCGCTAGCGCATAGTTCGAGCTGCATCCTGCACCACGATTGTCTAAGATCTACTTACATCACTCATTGCTACAATCACAATTCCAGAATTTTTAGACAATCGATCCGATCGATCCCCTCGATAAGTAGGTAACTAGTATTTAATTTCTATTGAGTAAAAAGACATGAGTGCGTTTCTTTGGTTCAAAGTTCCAAACTCTAAGCATATAACAAAGTCCTACATAGTTATTTTTGTTACTGCTAGGTATGCCCATGTTAAATTCACTGTTTTTTAGTATCTATTAATAGTAAGATGATTGTAACAAAAACCAATCAGCGCAGCGAGCCATGAAAAGAGCATTTGTAACATGGAAGACAGTCATTTCGCTGATTGCTAACGATTACTTTACCACTGGCATTGCAATTTGCAGGTGACCAACCAGGATATCATAAAAACGCACATAATTTACCTACAGGTACAAGCTGTGATAGCCTAGTGGTTAGGACAACCGACTTCTAATCGGAGGTCGTGCGTTCGATCCCGGGGCACGCACCTCTAACTTTTCGGAGTTATGTGCGTTTTAAGTATTTAAATATCACTTGCTTTAACGGTGAAGGAAAACATCGTGAGGAAACCTGCACGCCTGAGAGTTCTCCATAACGTTCTCAAAGGTGTGTGAAGTCTGCCAATCCGCTTGGCCAGCGTGGTAGACTATGGCAAAAACCCTTCTCACTCTGAGAGGAGACCCGTGCTCTGTAGTGAGCCGGTAATGGAATGGGTTGATCATGATGATGATGATGATACCTACAGGTAGATATTATGTCGTGTATTTTTTAAAATTCTAAAACCTACCTCTAGTTCTAGTTTCGGTTGCTCTACATTGCTTTTGTTTGTTTCGGAAATAAATCAAAACTCGAGTTAATTAGTAGTTAGGTACCAAAAATTAATCTTAATCCCTCTTATCTATAAGATACTATACCATATTGTAAGATGGTGATAATAAAAAAAAAATAAACCCGCCTGTGTTTGTTGTGGGCTCTTCTCAGACCAGGGGGGATTATTCTGTAACTAAGTTAGCAACTGAAAATAGTTGCCAACGAATTAGGTCGATATACATTGCTGCTTTACTGTGTAAAATTATGAAAACACTTTATATTTCCCACAGTAAAGCAGCAATGTATATCAAACTAATTCGTTGGCAACTATTTTCAGTTGCTAACTAAGTTACAGAATAACCCAGCAGGGCGCGTTTGGAACACTCGTAGTTTTAGTTTTAAGTTTCGTAAGTAATTATCACCATTGCCTGTTCCTAAATTGAAGTTCAAAAAGTGTACAGTGTGCCAATTTTGAATAAAGTTTATTTGATTTGATTTGATTTAAAGAGCTGTGTTGGTGGTGCTGATGGACCAAAATAAAAATTTCACTATGAACCTTCCACAAAATTTTTCAAATCAATTTTTTTTAGAATCACTGTACAAAAGCATGGAACCCTAAAAATGGTTGGAGAGCACAAAGCTCGTATCTTAGACCATCCAGACGGAGCAATTCTAAGAAAAGTAGCTCGCTGAATGCGGCAACGAAATACCGAAATTTGTACGCGACTAGGTACATGCAAAGACGTGTTAGGTGTGGGTACACCAGTACCACGAAGGAACATCTGTGTTTGTAGGTGAATAGGTATAGTATATAAAGCGCTCATCTATACTAATAAATAAAATTGAAGTGTCTGTCTGTAATATCGAAATAACTACCGCTCATATGGTTATTTGAACGATACCATAACCGAAACACATGTTTTTAAAATTTTTGTCTGTCTGTCTGTCTGTCTGTCTGTCTGTCTGTCTGTCTGTCTGTCTGTCTGTCTGTTTGAACGGGCTAATCTTCGGAACGGCTGAACCGATTTTGACGGGACTTTCACATACAAGTAGAGAATTAGTCAGGGAGTAACATAGGCTACTTTTTAACCGACTTTCAAAAAAGGAGGAGTTGTGTTTTTTTACCTATGTACACCGATATCTCCGAGATTTCTGAACCGATTTGCGTAATTTTTTTTTAATCGATAGAGAAACATTGCGACACTGTCCTACAAAAAATTTGGATTCCAACTCCTCAATCCTGATGCTGTAGGGGGGGAACCCCAAAACTAATGGGATTTAGGCACTGTCGGTTATTTAAATTGATATTGGGGATAATAATTAAAGACTTTATTGTTAAACTAGATGATGCCCACGGCTTCGCCCGTGTGTATTTAGGTTTGTAAAAATCTCGTGGGAACTTTGATTTACCAGAACAAAAAGTAGCCTATCTGTAGTAAGTAGTAACCCGTCCACAAAACGGAAAAATTCCGTGGGATCCTTACGATTTTGGAATGCAATTCCTTACAGCATCAGGGTTGAGGAGTTGGACATGTACCTACTCGAGGTCATTCAACAATAAAGTCTTTAATTGGTATCCCCAATATCAATTTAAATAACCGACAGTGCCTAAATCCCATTAGTTTTGGGGATCAGATCCCCTACAGCATCAGGATTGAGGAGTTAGAATCCAAATTTTTAGGACAGTGTCGCAATGTTTCTCTATCGATTAAAAAAAAAATTACGCAAATCGGTTCAGAAATCTCGGAGATATCGGTGTACATAGGTAGAAAAACACAACTCCTCCTTTTTTGAAAGTCGGTTAAAAAAGTAGCCTATGTCACTCCCTGGTTAATTCTCTACTTGTATGTGAAAGTCCCGTCAAAATTGGTTCAGCCGTTCCAAAGATTAGCCCGTTCAAACAGACAGACAGACAGACAGACAGACAGACAGACAGACAGACAGACAAAAATTTTAAAAACGTGTGATTCGGTTATAGTATCGTTCAAATAACCATATGAGCTTAATATGAGGTAGTTATTTCGATATTACAGACAGACACTTCAATTTTATTTATTAGTATAGATGAACTCTGAGTAGGTACAGCTACTGAGCTACTGAGTAGGTACATGTCCAACTCCTCAACCCTGATGCTGTAGAATAGAATAGAATAGAATAGAAAAGTTTTTTATTCAAATAAACTTTTACAAGTATTTTTGAATCGTCAATTGAATCTACCACAGGTTCGGAATGCAGTTCCAGCCGAGAAGAACCTGCAAGAAACTCGGTTGTTGCTCTTTTTTTAAAAATAACATTATAACAATTATTATTATTAATGTACATGATTGAAATGCCGTCTCGCGCATTGCTGGAACGAGTTAAATCCAAGCTTTTTTATCGTTTATATAATCTTCAATTGTATAATAAGCTTTTTTTTATGAGCATACTTTTAATAGAGTTCTTAAACTTGTGTAAAGGAAGTCTAAGACATATTTTTTATTCAGATAAACTTTTACAAGTGCTTTTGAAAGTACGTAAAGAATAAAGTAGAGTAGTAAGTAAGGAATTGCATTCCGAAATCGTGGGGATCCCACGGAATTTTTCCGTTTTGGGGACGGGTTACTACAGATAGGCTACTTTTTGTTCTGAAAAATCAAAAGTTCCCATGGGATTTTTAAAAACCTAAGTCCACACGGGCGAAGCCGTGGGCATCATCTAGTTACATAATAAAATATATCAAATAAGTATAAGTATTATAACTTAGATATCGACAGATTTAAGGAAAATATCTTCGATAAAATAAATTGATCAAGCAGTAAACAGAAACACCCGTCTTTAATATTTAAATATCAGGATAGGTCAACCTACTCGTATCTCAAATCAACGTCTCAAGCCGTCTTCAATTAATTATAATTGCTTGATATTTAAATTCATAGGTTGAGCTAGGTATAATATAACATATTAAAAAGTCCTAGATTAAGGAAAACACATGAAAACTTGAGAAACATGATTAACTATTATACACACCTGCTTCATGGTAATTAAAAATAAATAAAATTCATTTGAAACACTTTTTCTTCCACATATTAATATTGAAAAATTAAAAAGTAAAAATAACCACGATTTTTCAGGTCAAACGTATTTGACTGCCTAATTCGCAAAAGGAGAAGAGGTAAAATTCACGCGAACACGATAATATCGGCACATCTCATCACAGTGACAGACAGACAAGTAACTACCACAAAAGGAAAACTAACACTGAGGTGGTAACAATGCGCGCTATGATTTTTCTGTTCGCAGCAGTTGCTACCTGCTACCTTTATAATGATAGACTGCTTGAAAATCTGCTAAATATACGAGTAGATAGGTACATCTATAGCTGTCATTAAAAAGCATCAGTTTTCATGGGGAACAACAAGATTTAACCAGAGCGGATTTAGAATAAGATACCTACGTAACAGCTGTCTACTACGTAGGTAATATGTATTTAAGCTGTTCTGCTATTATGGTGCATTGCACCTTATGCCATTATTTTT
The DNA here is from genome assembly GCA_920104075.1 of Melanargia galathea. Classification (NCBI taxonomy): domain Eukaryota; kingdom Metazoa; phylum Arthropoda; class Insecta; order Lepidoptera; family Nymphalidae; genus Melanargia; species Melanargia galathea. The sequence goes on along the minus strand of OV049857.1, from coordinate 21,060,578 downwards.
GGCGATACTTATCATCATTATCATCATTATTACCCACTAGATGATGCCCACGGCTTCGCCCGTGTGGACTTAGGTTTTTAAAAATCCCATGGGAACTTTTGATTTTTCAGAACAAAAAGTAGCCTATCTGTAGTAACCCGTCCCCAAAACGGAAAAATTCCGTGGGATCCCCACGATTTCGGAATGCAATTCCTTACTTACTACTACTTTATACTTTACGTACTTTCAAAAGCACTTGTAAAAGTTTATCTGAATAAAAAATATGTCTTAGACTTGCCTTTACACAAGTTTAAGAACTCTATTAAAAGTATGCTCATAAAAAAAGCTTATTATACAATTGAAGATTATATAAACGATAAAAAAGCTTGGATTTAACTCGTTCCAGCAATGCGCGAGACGGCATTTCAATCATGTACATTAATAATAATAATTGTTATAATGTTATTTTTAAAAAAAGAGCAACAGCCGAGTTTCTTGCAGGTTCTTCTCGGCTGGAACTGCATTCCGAACCTGTGGTAGATTCAATTGACGATTCAAAAATACTTGTAAAAGTTTATTTGAATAAAAAACTTTTCTATTCTATTCTATTCTATTCTATTCTACAGCATCAGGGTTGAGGAGTTGGACATGTACCTACTCAGTAGCTCAGTAGCTGTACCTACTCAGAGTTCATCTTCTATAATATAATAAAACTGTAACAGATCCAATTCTGTACATTGAAGATATTTTGAAAATTTTTATTGGAGGGCACTCTATAATCGATACTGAAGCCAAAACTGCATTTTTTTTCATTTTTGTCTGTCTGTCTGTCTGTCTGTCTGTCTGTCTGTCTGTATCTTGGCCGCGCATCACGCCGAAACTACTGAATGGATTCAAATGAAACTTGGTATGATTTGAGTTTATACTCCGAGGTAGGACATATAGGATACTTTTTATCCCGAAATTCAGCATGGTTCCCTTGGGAGAGGGGAAGAAAGTTAAAACGTGTATTTAGCTGTAATTCATTAACGCGTAGTTCGATTTCACTAATTCTTTTTTTGTTAGAAAGGTAGTACTTTAAGTATTGTCCCGTAAATATTTCAAGGTCATAGGTTTTTTAGGTCAGAAATGATAGACATTTATTGGGTTCAAATGACTTGGGACCCGGATCTTTGAACGTACGGCTTATTTTAAACTGGTGTGCGTTAAAATTTATGTTTGTCGGTCTGTCTATTTGTTCCAGCAAATTTCCGAAACGGCTGGATCGATTTTAATGGAACTTTCAATGTTGTAATGAGTAACTTAGGCTACATTTAGTTTAGGTACATAAAATAATTATTAGATCCGATCCGATCCTTCCTATACAAAAACCTATATGTACGCGAACGAAGTTGCGGGGTTCAGCTAGTTTAACAATAAAGTCTTTAATTATTATCCCCAATATCAATTTAAATAACCGACAGTGCCTAAATCCCATTAGTTTTGGGGTTCCCCCCCTACAGCATCAGGATTGAGGAGTTGGAATCCAAATTTTTTGTAGGACAGTGTCGCAATGTTTCTCTATCGATTAAAAAAAAATTACGCAAATCGGTTCAGAAATCTCGGAGATATCGGTGTACATAGGTAAAAAAACACAACTCCTCCTTTTTTGAAAGTCGGTTAAAAAAGTAGCCTATGTTACTCCCTGACTAATTCTCTACTTGTATGTGAAAGTCCCGTCAAAATCGGTTCAGCCGTTCCGAAGATTAGCCCGTTCAAACAGACAGACAGACAGACAGACAAAAATTTTAAAAACGTGTGATTCGGTTATGGTATCGTTCAAATAACCATATGAGCTTAATATGAGGTAGTTATTTCGATATTACAGACAGACACTTCAATTTTATTTATTAGTATAGATTACTGGCTCACTACATGGCACGGGTCTCCTCTCCGAATGAAATGGGTTTAGGCCGTAGTCCACCACGCTGACCAACTGAGGATTGGTAGAAATCTTCTCACAACAGCCGCTATGTGGCAGAACTAGAGATAGTCGGAAGTCACCCCCGTCAAAATAATTAAAAATTTTACAAGTTGGACAAGGGTTATTTAGTTACAAATATTTTAAATTTTCAGTCGAGAAAGCATTAGAAATTACCGAAATAAAAAATTGTGACAGACAGATGGAAGAAGCCGCATCTTTATCTATAGGATGTCTCTATACTTTTTTTTTTGCTGGGGATCCCAAAATTAGAAGACGAAAGTTCTTTACCTACTCGTAATTCCAAAAACACATTTTATCTAAGTAAGTACTTACATAAAAAAAATCTGTTTTGACTTGGATGACTTGGAAATGATGATTAGATATTAAGTATGTTAGTGCTTAACTTTTTAAGGGACGGTTCTAAAAATAATCGAATTATTCGCATTCTTCCTCAAATTCTTAGTTTTGTAGGCGGGAAAATCCTTTTGGGATTACGACAATAATCCAAGATAAGTTTAACAACTCTCTGGCAGGAAGGTACGGTCTACTTGATATTCTAGAGGCGTTCGATAACACTGCTCGCCCGACCTGCCGTAAGCATTAAAATGTGGAATTCCCAAAAGAAACCCTCTTGTGTGTAGACGTAAGAACACTGGCCAGTCTCAACACCTAGTATGATGAATTTAAATGTTAAATTACTTTGGCTAAGGGAGAAATAAATGTTTCAAGATTTTAGAAATTTCACGCCCAAATAAAAATCCATACTTTTCTAAGTTTGCATGAAAATTGGTATGAGAGGTTTTTGATTTTATTTAACCGATACCAAGTTCCACTAGATTTTAAAAACTTTGTCTGTCTGTCCCTCTGTTACGAGCTAATCTTTGGAACGCGACGGCTGAATCGATTATGACGCGATTTTCGCAGGCAGGTCGAGGATTATATTTACGAGACGAGAAGTACCTAACTTAGACTACTTTTTATATCGGTTTCTGCCTAAAAATTAAAAACTGTTGATATTAGGTACAACATAAAATTATATAGGTTAAATACATTTTCACCGCGTAGCCGCCGCTGGACCGATCTTGATGAAATTTTGCTCAGAGATAGCTTCTTCGGGCATAAGTTACTTTTCATCCTATGAAATCACAGAGTTCACAGAGGATTTAATAAATCTAAATCCACGGATTGCGGGTGTCAGCTGCATATAAGATTTCGACGGTATAGGTACAATCATAAAGGAGAATTAAAAGACTTCATCATTCATGCACATTCCAATAGATTGTACTTAAATTGCAACAACAATAATTAATATAGGCACCTAGATCTAGAGAATCTAGATTTTATATTCTTTTGTTAATGGTAATGTATGAAGTGGTCTTATAAACGGTAAACCGCAAATTTTATTTCATTGCTTTATCGATTACCTAAGTAATGACGTGAATTTGAGATTACAACCAAAGAACTAATCGGATCGTCTTTGAATCTACGATTCAAATTCCTCGGTTTCGAGAACACAGCCATAATCGTTTTGATATCGGTAATTAGAAGAGTTATCGAGAATTAAGAGGCCGTATTCCCAGCCGCACTAACGCAGACCTGCTGAACTGCAGAGTGCTAAGTAGGATAACACAAGTACACTAAGATAATATGCCAGTCGGTTGCACCCGCGCAGGCTACCTGTCGCGGACGGTTTAACTTGTTTGCCGATATATTATTAGGGTTCCGTACCTCAAAAGGTAAAAAAAGGAACCCTTATAAGATCACTTTCTTGTCCGTCTGTCAGTCTGTCCGTCTGTCTGTCCGTGTGTCACCACCGGATGATTTTTTCAGGAATGGGTGGACCTAGCAAGTTGAAAATACCAGATACTGAGGTCTATATTTAGTCCCTACAAGCGGAAACCCGCGACTTCGTTCGCGTGGATATTGGTTTTTAACAATCCCGTGAGAATCATTTTGTTCTTCCTAAGCTCCTTTGAGCTCATACCTTGCTAAAAGCTGTTAAAAGTTCACTGGCGGATGTTTAGGTAGATCAAAATGTAAACATCCGCCATTGAAAGTCCCATCAAAATCGTTTCAGCCTTTCAGAGATTAGCCAGTAATCTTTAAAGTATTTCCTTTCTAACAAAAAAAGAATGAATTAAATCGGACCACCCGTTAACGACTTACAGCTAAGTACACATTTTGACTTTCATCCCCTCTCCCAAGGGAACCGTGCTGCATTTCGGGATAAAAAGTATCCTAAGTATATGTTACTCGATAGTATGGACTTAAATCGTGCCAAGTTTCACTTCTATCCATTCAGTAGTTTTTGCGTGATGCGCGCACAAACATACAGACACACAGACAAACAGATAAACAGACAAAAATTTCAAAAATAGCTTTTTTACGTTCTATTACTTATCCCTAACATCCCCCAGTTATTATTTTGCAAAAATCTTCAATGTACAGCTACAGAATAGAATAGAATAGAATAGAAAAGTTTTTTATTCAAATAAACTTTTACAAGTGCTTTTGAATCGTCGATTGAGTCTACCACAGGTTCGGAATGCAGTTCCAGCCGAGAAGAACCTGCAAGAAACTCGGCGGTTGCTCTTTTTTAAAAAATAACATTATAACAATTATTATTATTAATGTACATGATTGAAATGCCGTCTCGCGCATTGCTGGAACGAGTTAAATCCAAGCTTTTTTATCGTTTATATAATCTTCAATTGTATAATAAGCTTTTTTATGAGCATACTTTTAATAGAGTTCTTAAACTTGTGTAAAGGCAAGTCTAAGACATATTTTTTATTCAGATAAACTTTTACAATAGTGCTATTGAATCGACAAATGAATCTACCACTGGTTCAGAATGGTGCTTACAATTCTACACGTTAAGAAGGGCAGATACGGCCAGATACGGCAATTCTACGATTTTATTATATGTATATAGATAGAATAGATTAGGTGTATTAAAATCAAGGTCTTGAATCAACACGACAAAAAGGCATGGGCAAATTTAGATTTTCGCGAAAACTTGTAAGTACCCAAATTTACCTTAATTTTAAACTTTTTTTTTTCGGAATTTTCTCTTTACTTGTGCTGTAAGACCTTATTGGGAAAATTCCAAAAAATAAAAAGTTGGAAATTAAAGGGTGTCCTCATACATACATAAATAGTTGACGCCAATTATTAAGATAGACGTCTGAGTTGTATGGGCGCTCATTCAATTTAGAGGCCTTAATCGGCACCAACCTCAAATGAGGTAAATAAATAAAATTGTGTGGAAAGAGGAAAGGTAAGGAAAGAGAGTCACGCGTTTCTCCGAGAAGATTTTTGCGATTTGTTTACCTATTAAGACAACTAAGGAAAAACAGATTGTACTTATACTTCTGGAGTACGGAACCCTCGGTGCGCGAGTCTGACTCGCACTTGGCCGGTTTATTATCGCTTTGTCAAATCTTCAAGATCCACTTTTAGAATACTATCACGTGCGCGATCAACTACCCGGCGAATTTTTTGAGTCAGAGGGTTTTTAACTGGATTTATTGAGAATTTAAATGCAGTTTTTTATATAACAATTTTTATATTACGATATACAAAAATTTTTAATGACAATTACCTACTTAAGTATATTATGCAATTTGATTTTTTGCTCAATTCGCGGTCACTTTTTATTAAAGTCAACTGTTTCTCGGTACCAAGGATTATATCAATCTACTTATCATTTTCACAAGGATTATATCAATTTATCATACCTATTGCAAAAGATCAGGATCATTGTAGCCCCTTAAACCATTAGTTCCCTAGAAAGCTGCCGAACTAACCCGCCTGGCACTAAGCCGTCGCACCTTGGTGTGTCCGCCACCTTTATTATTACACAAGCGGATACCCGCGACTTCGTTCGCGTGACATTGGTTTTTAACAATCCCGTGTTTTCAATCACTTTTGAATCATTTTGTTTTTCCTAAGCTCCTTTGAGCTCATACCTTGCTAAAAACTGTTAAAAGTTCACTGGCGGATGTTTAGGTAGATCAAAATGTAAACATCCGCCAGTGAAAGTCCCATCAAAATCGGTCCAGCCTTTTAAAGATAAGCCAGTTATCTTTAAAGTATTTCCTTTCTAACAAAAAAAGAATGAATGAAATCGGACCACCCGTTAACGAATTACAGCTAAGTACACATTTTGACTTTCATCCCCTCTCCCAAGGGAACCGTGCTGAATTTCGGGATAAAAAGTATCCTATATGTTACTCCATAGTACGAACTTAAATCATGCTGAGTTTCATTTCAATCTATTCAGTAGTTTTTACGTGATGCGCGCACAAACATACAGACAAACAGACAAACCGTTAAACAGACAAACAGACAAAAATTTAAAAAATAGCTTTTCTAGCTGTGGTAGCAGGATGATCACAAGAAAATCGCTGGCAGGCGCTGGATACATGCAGCTTAAGATCTGTGGCATTCCTTGCATGATGCCTGTGTCCAACAATAAACATTTACATATTTTAGCATGCTCTTCAATACTAATTTGATTCGCAAATAACGGGTCAAGTGGGTGTCAGAACATGCGTAAAGTAGGATTCTACAATCTACAGCAGTAGTTCCCAACGTGGTCCAGGTGGACCCCCAAGGGTCCACGGGAGACTCGAGGGGGGTCTACGTTGGCGTGACAAGAAAATGGGGGTTCACGAGTCGTAAGCGGGGGTCCACGAAATTTTTTTATCTGGTTCCGATAGTGAAGAACTAAAATATTGGCTTGACTTCACCTTACAATGTAGGCAGATAATATTTTAAAAAGCTATGGAATAAAAACTTGTATATTCCATATTCAGTGCTTAACTTTACCCCCGTCCTTGTCACAGCTGGTCACATTTGTGAAACAATGGTGTGACGTCATATATTTTGCAATTTTTCAATAAAATTTTGCTTTAAAATTTCTTATTTCATGTTTTAATAGTACCTACTTACTTTAAAAATATTAGATTTTGAAATGTGACATCAAAAAATGTATGACCCCTTCCACCCCCTTGTCACACAATGTCACAATTCGTCGCCCCTCCCCCTTAACATGCGACGTAATTTATGGATAGTTGCAATTATTGTTCGATGGACGCAAATTTCCATAGTAAGATCTAATCTTCATATTTTTTTTCGAGTTTTGGGAATATGGTAGAAATGTGGCTGCAGGGGGTCCACCGGAACTAGTAAAATTTTGAAAGTGGTCCATGAGAAAAAAAGTTTGGGAACCTCTGATCTACAGTCATGCTGGTAAAAATACTACTTTACTACTACTTAAAAGGAAACAAATATTTACAATGGGTACCTAGATAATGTCTTAATAGTGCCTATTATAATATTACTAGCTGTTGCCCGCGGCTTCGCTCGCGTGAATTTTAGTTTTTCACAAATCCTGAGGGAATCGTGGATTTCTGGTTCCCGTTCCCGCTCCCTTTTCAAACCTTTATACTTACTTTCAAGGTAGTTTGCTATATTGATCTACCTAATTACCTATAGCTGTAGATTTGGGTTTTTTCAAAATCCCGTGGGAACTGTGGATTTTTCCAGGATAGAAAGTAACTTATGTATTAAGTCAGGGCATTATCTATCTCCATTCAATATTTCAGCCAAATCTGTTCAGTAGTTGCGATTTTATAGAGTAACAAACATCCAAACATCTAAACATCCAAATATCCACACTTTCACATTTTGATAATTAATTATTTAATAACTAAAAAGCTTTAAATTATTTTATTTTATTTATTTAGTTATTAATTTAGTATTTATTTAATTGCCTTCGGCCACCAGAGCTGTCGTATCGAGATTCCGCCTGCGGCCGTCAGAGGTCATTACAATTACGGTTTACGGAACCGGTCCTGTTTTTGAGAACCGGGAATTTCGGTACTTTTACCCAAAGGAACCGGGAATTCCCGGTTCTTTCGGGATTTTCGGTTCTTTGTAGTTTTTTTTTATAAAACAAGTTTTACACTTTAAAAGTAAACCACAATGCAATATGTATGTAATTTTTATTGTCATTTAAACTTTCATCCCCTATTTAACACACTTGGGGATAGAATTTCCAAAAATCCTGAAATTCAATTTTTTTATTTTTTATTGAAAGTTTAAATACCAATTTTCATGGATATCACTTGAAAAATGGCCGACTTTTCATGCAAACTTTCATCCCCTATTTAACCCCCTTAGGGGTGGAATTTCCAATAATCTTTTCTTAGTGTGCGCCTACGTTGAAAAAGCTTACGAATTCAAGGTACCATTCATTATGTGTTTCGTCAACTACAGTAAGCCCTTTGGCTGTGTGAACTGGAAGCTCCTATGGACAGTTATTCAGGAAAAAGGAGTCCCAAAACATCTTGTCGGAGTGCTTCAAAGCTTATACTCAGATAGTCAGGGGGTAGTAAGAATTATTGATAAGACGACATCAACACCTTTCTCGTTTGGCAAAGGAGTTCGTCAAAGATGCATCATATCCCCTATTCTGTTTAACATCTACGGAGAGAGCATTATATGCCGGACCTGCGAAGACTGGGATGGTGGAATTACCATCAATTACATTAAAATTCAAAACCTTCGCTACGCCGATGACACCATCCTTTTCGCAGCTAATGAAGCTGAAATGTTCCAACTCCTGAACAAAATGGAGCAACACAGGCCATAAATCGGTCTAAAACTAAGATCATGGTGGTGGATCGTGCTTCTAAGCTAGAACTCAATGGAACACTCAATTTAAAACCCGTTGATCACTTCATTTACTTGGGTTCTAGCATCAGCAATAACGGTTCTTGTGAAGCTGAAGTTCGCAAGAGAATCGAAATGGCCAAGGCTGCAATGTCTCAGCGCGATAGAATATGGAATGATGGTATCTAACATCAGTAATAAGACAAAAATTACACTCGTCAACACTTTAGTCTTCTCCATTTTCCTATACGGGGCGGAGACATGGACAATAAATGCTGGAGACTGCCAGCGCATATATAGACGCCTTTGAGATGTGGTGCTGGAGGAAAATGCTCAGAATCTCTTGAACTGCATTCTGGACTAACCAATCGATCCGCGAAGAACTCAAAATTGACAAAAAGCCGAGGCTCTCCAACATACATATGCCTGAGGAGAATCTTTGAGTTCTTCGGCCATATCGGCCGTAAACATGGCGATAACCTACAAAAACTTATAGTTATCGGGAAAATGAACGGCAAGAGATCGAGAGGTAGGAGTCCAATTCACTGGACTGACCAGATCCGCACCACTCTCAACATGAATGTTGCCGAAGTGCTGTTCACAACGCTGAAAGCCGAACAGATGGCGCAACATCGTCAGAAACTTATTTTCACATTGTTTCCTTTTATGATGTAGGCGGCACACTAAGAAAGGATTATTGGAAATTCCACCCGTAAGGGGGTTAAATAGGGGATGAAAGTTTGTATGAAAGTCTGTCATTTTTCAAGTTATATCCATGAAAATTGGTATTTGAGCTTTCGATAAAAAATAAAAAATAGAAACAGCATTTTTGAAAATTCTATCCCAAGGTGGATTAAATATTGCATTCCGAAAACTGAGTAATCGAGCGATCGCACACAACAGCGAGAGAGGTAAGTAGATTTGTAAGTTACCGCGCGCCATTTATTTTAGCGCTGATTTCACGTTAGTTTTGAACTTTTGAACAGTAGGAAGTATAAAAAAGTAAAGTTAGTATTGTAAAGATTATGTATGTAAGTAGTAGCGTGAATCATGTAAGTAAAATAAAATTCCCGAAAGTACCGAAAGAACCGGGAATCAAATTTTTATTTCCCGGTTCTTTTTACTGACAAAAGAACCGGGAATTCCCGGTACTTTCGAGACCGGGATTTCCCGGTTCTGAACCCTAATTACAATTGCTTCGAGTTTCCAGCTTCGGCCGCAAGAGTTTTGACTGCAAAAGGGCGCTGCAATCGCTTCAATTTTTCGGCTTAGGCCGCTAGAGGGCGCTGTGATCATTTTTAGTTTCCTGTTTTGGCTGCAAGAGGGCTTTTGTTGTGTTTGGTTTAATAATAATAATTTGGCTGCAATCACTTCAAGTTTCTGACCTAGGCCGCCAGAGGGCGCTGCGATCGTTTTTAGTTTCCAGTTTTGACCGCAAGAGGGCGCTGTATTCGTTTTTAATTTCTAGTTTTGGCTGCTAGAGGGCGCTGCTATTGCTCCAAGTTTCCAGCTTATTCCGCCAGACGGCGCTGCGATCGTTTTTGTTTCTAGTTTTGGCCGCCAGAGGGCGCTGTGATCGCTTTAAGTTAGGCCGCCATAGGGTGCTGCAATCTTTTTTTAGTTTCCAGTTTTGACCGCTAGAGGGCGCTGCAATCGTTTTTTAGTTTCCAGTTTTGGCTGCTATAGGGCGCTGCTATTGCTTCAAGTTTCCGGCTAAGGCCGCCAGAGGGCGCTGTGATCGTTTTTAGTTTCCAGTTTTGGCCGCCAGAGGGCGCTGCAATCTTTTTAAGTTTCCAGTTTTGGCCGCTAGAGGGCACTGTATTCATTTTTAATTTCCAGTTTTGGCTGCTAGAGGGCGCTGCTATTGCTTCAAGTTTCCGGCTTAGGCCGCCAGAGGGCGCTGTGATCGTTTTTTAGTTTCCAGTTTTGGCCGCCAGAGCGCGCTGTGATAGCTTCAAGTTAGGCCGCCAGAGGGCGCTGCGATCGTTTTTAGTTCCCATTTAAAACTTTCATCCCCTATTTTACCACCCTTAAAAGAAGATTTTACAAAATAAAATATACAGAGTTTCATTATTTAAAAAACTCATAATCTAAATGCCGATTTTCAGGTCTGTAAATTTAAAAACTTAGGACTTTCATAAAAACTTTCATCCCCTATTTTACCACCCTTAGGGGAGATTTTCCAGAATATCTTATACAGGTTTTTATCATTTAAAAATTATAATCTAAATGTCTATTTTCATATATGTAACTTCAAAAACATAACCTTCCTACCCCCATTTTACCCCCTTAGGGGAGGATTTTCGTGAAATATTTTCTAGGCTGATATCTAAGCCGTAGAATTAACCTACCTTCCAAATTTCAAGTTTGATAATAGCAAAATTATAATAATTAAAACTTCCCATTAAAACTTTCATCCCCTATTTTACCACCCTTAAGGGGAGATTTTTAAAAATAAAATATACAGAGTTTTATTATTTAAAACTAATAATCTAAATGCCGATTTTCAGGTCTGTAACTTTAAAAACATAGGACTTTCATACAAACTTTCTACCCCCATTTTACCCCCTTAGGGGAAGATTTTAGGGATATTAAATAGCCTATAGCCTGCCCAAAAAGTTGGACTACCAAATGCAAAAAGAATTTTTCAAATCCGATAGGTACTTCCAGAGATTAGCGCGTTCAAACAAACAAACAAACAAACAAACTCTTCCGCTTTATTATATTAGTATAGATAAGCTGTTTTGTAACCTTTATCATCCAAGCAGCTACCGCTAATGATTTACATAAAATATTATACCTACTTGCGTAATTTTTTTTCTTCAACTTTTAGAATAAGTACCTAATTCACGTTATTTCGAATACTTTAATATTATTTTTTGACGTGATAACGTCTTATAAATCGATGAACGCCGACTACATGCATGAAAAAGCATGACTCATTGTCACATACCGCCGGACGTAGCGCGTAGCGTGTAGCACGGAACGTAGCACGCAAAACTAAGCGTTCGGCTTGTGACGCATCTATCTCTCTTTGTTTTCTTTAATATGACGTTATCATGTAAAATTATCGTCCGTAAATCGACTTTACAGACAATCAATTTTTTTTTCAAAATTTGAGTTAGGTACCTACCATTTGAATACCAAAAACAAAGAGCGGAGGCATTTATGTTTTTAACCCCCGACGCAAAAACGACGGGGTGTTATAAGTTTGACGTGTCTGTGTGTGTGTGTGTGTGTGTGTGTGTGTGTGTGTGTGTGTGTGTGTGTGTGTGTGTGTGTGTGTGTGTGTGTGTGTGTGTGTGTGTGTGTGTGTGTGTGTGTGTCTGTTCCCCTGTAGCGCTCAAACGGGTGGACCGATTTGAATGCGGTTTTTTTGTTTGAAAGATGAATTAGTCGAGAGTGTTGTTAGCTATGTTTGATGAAAACCGACCCAAGATGGCCGCCGCTACAAAATGGCGGATTACATATTTTTTCACAACTCCCTTAATATGGGTATCAAATGAAAGAACTTGACTAGTAGAATAGAACTATGCAAATTCAAGATGGCCGCCGCCATAAAATGGCGAATGTCGGGGTTTTTTTTAAATTTTTAATTTATACTTGTAAATAATAAGCAATCATCACAGCAAATATTTTATATTTTAAAAATGATATTATTGTTATTACTATAAAATGCGTTTATGAAGCAAAAATCAGTATCTCGGTTTATTAATTAGTACAATGAACATACATTTTCTAATCAGTCTAAAGAAAACCTTAAGTCCAATTCTAATTAACATAAATAAGGCTCTATGTCATCTATGTGCCTTGCGCTATAACATAAATAAAGGTCTAAGTCCTATAAGAAAAAAGATTGTTGGCACTTAGACCCTTTTTTATGAATAGTATTCAAATATGAACTTAATAAAAGGGAATTATTTTTAAACCACAGAAATACCCTTCAATATACATCTAGTAACTAAAAAAAATTTTTTTAGGTTATAAAATCAAATTAACTCATCAGGTGCCGGTTTTTTTTTTTCTGGAGTCACCTTTCCCTTAGATGTCTCATATTATTTATTACGTCTTTTTCTACCCGTGACGGCAACAACAACAGGTGTAAGTTCCGCCGTTTTCATACTACTTGAAGCACGCGACAGCGGACTTACACCCTTTTAAAGAATTACGCCCCCTGCGTCTTATACCTCCACGCTTCTTAGAGCCGTAAGTAACAAGTAAATAACTAGGCTAGTCGTTTAGTTCCCATTTTAGGTTAATGGCGAGGGAACATACTACATGATAGAGTAATAAAAATGAAAAACAAAATGTTTGGCACTTAGAGCCTTTTTTATTTCTGGTATTCATTTATCTTAGTGGGAGATACAGTCATAGAGATTACTACCCTCATCTGTTATTTAATGCTGATAGAGATAATATGCTAGATAATTCATAGATTGATACATTGCACTTTGGTTGCCTGGCTAAATTTGGTGCCTATGATGTTAAACACAAAAAAATGTAATCAATTTTTTTCGATCTGCTTCCCTCATCTGTTATTTAAACGAATTATATGTCAAATGAAAGATTATTTTATTCCCAATCGAACCGTATTTGGTTGCCTCGTCAAAAGTGGTGCTAAATCATGGTTGCCTGGATTTTAAGATATAAAATTTTCTGTGCGAGTGTTGAAAGTGACGGAAAAGTGTTGCGCGCGCAATTCCATTTGACAGACAAAGATGCAGTGAGGCAGGCGTGCACTCGGCAGGTGCTTAGTCTATACAAAGATTAAAACCATAGACTAGCTGTGCCTGTCCATTAAAGATATTTGCAAAAAAAATAAGTGAGCGACGTAAGGAATAAGTAATAAAACGTAAAAAAGCTGTTTTTGAAAATTTTGTCTGTTTGTCTGTATGTTTGTGCATGTATTACGCAAAAACTACTGAATGGATTGAAATTAAACTAGGCATGATCTAAGTTCATACTACATAATAGCATATAGGATACTTTTTATCCCGAAATTCAGCACAGTTCCCTTGGGAGAGGGGATGAAAGTCAAAACGTGTACTTAGCTGTAATTCATTATCGCGTAGTCCGATTTCATTCATTTTTAGGGTTCCGTACCCAAAGGGTTAAAACGGAGCCCTGTTAATGTCACTCGGCTGTCTGTCTGTCTGTCAGCCGGTCACAGGTCTCTAGCTCGCAGACGAAATGAGATTTACTCCAAACAATTTTCAACCTGTCAAGTCATCTTTGTCTATTACACAAAATAAGGACGCCTTTTTTCGAATTTCTCCACTAAATTTAAATTTTTTGTTACTTCAACAAAAAAGAATTTGTTGATTATTTATTAAAACGTTGAATGACATTAATAAGGCTCCGTTTTTACCCTTTGGGTACGGAACCCTAAAAATGAATGAAATCGGACTACGCGATAATGAATTACAGCTAAGTACACATTTTGACTTTCATCCCCTCTCCCAAGGGAACTGTGCTGAATTTCGGGATAAAAAGTATCCTATATGCTATTATGTAGTATGAACTTAGATCATGCCTAGTTTAATTTCAATCCATTCAGTAGTTTTTGCGTAATACATGCACAAACATACAGACAAACAGACAAAATTTTCAAAAACAGCTTCTAATAGGGATAAACACATCTAATAGGGACTATAGACCTTAGTATCTGGTATAAATTTCAACTTACTAGGTCCACCCATTCCTGAGAAAATCGGTGGTGACACACGGACAGACGGACAAGAAAGTGATCTTATAAGGGTTCCTTTTTTACCTTTTGAGGTACGGAACCCTAAAACTGATCTTTTTAACCCCCGGCGCAAAAACGAGGGGGTTCGACGCGTCTGTGTGTGTGTATGTGCCTATCTGTTCCCCTGTAGCGCTCAAACGGGTGAACCGATTTGAATGCGGTTTTTTTATTTGAAAAGTGAATAATTCGAGAAGTCGAGAGTGTTGTTAGCTATTTTTGATGATAATCGGTCCAAGATGGCCGATATAATCCGCCGCTACAAAAGTAGCGGCGGATTATATATTGTATCACAACACCCTCAATATGGGTATCAAATAAAAAGGCTTCACTAGTAGAATAGCACTATGCAAATCTAAGATGGCCGCCACCACAACATGGCGAATGTCGGGGGCATAGATAATACAATAATACAAGTCGGGGGTTTTTTAAATTTTTAATTTATACTTGTAAATGTTCTGACTTCTGTCTTTAATATCACTAAGTACTTACTCAGTGCGTTAGGGACCTCATCGATCTCCAATTTTTTTTATTTCATTATTCAATCAAATTTGAAGAAGGAAGCAAGTACTTATATTTGATTCTGTCAAACACATAGAAAAAAAAGAGTTACGACCTCCCGCACAGAGGGGAAGAACACGATTTTTGGCGCCGCACCAGCGGAAAGTTTCATAAGAGATACTTTAGATCCCCTAACGTGATAGTAGCTTGTATTCTACTCCAATTTTTTTTCGTTACAATATAATTGCGTTTTTTTCGTTATATTAAGTATAATTACGATTATAGACAGAGTCATAAGTATATCAGCATTTTAGCCAACAACATAATATAATACCTATATACATAGCTATTATCTCCTACGTAGTAATAAATGTTGAGATCACAATCCTTTTGAACAGACTTGTAAAAACAATTTAGTTATCTACAAAGCAGTTATGGCACCATTTACTTGTTTACAATTTGCCGAGAGATTGAAGTGGCACGTAGGTAATATTTCCTGCAAAAACTATTGTTTGGACTACCTACGCGCGTCCTACATCAAACATCTATTTACCTATTTAAGGCCCATTCGCACATATCAGTGTCGCGGCCGGCACAGTGAAAAATATGTCATTCTCTATGAACTGACACTGAAACACTGCGTCGTCACTCGTCACTGATACGGACAGGTGTGAACGCGTTCATAGAGAATGTACGTATGAAAGAATATTTTATACTACACCTGCTCGGAAAGTACCTTCTGATTTGTCTCAACAAAAGTCAAAGTACCTACGTCATTACTGTCAAACAAATATGCGGGCTGAAAAGATGTAAGGAATTTCATTGTTAACGCGCTAGAGCGGGTTGAAAAGTTGAATGAAATTCCATTTCTAACGTGCTTTTTCTTTTTAATTTTTGATAAAATCAGATCAGTACATGAAAAAAAAACCTATTTCGACAAACACGACATAAAAAGAATCTAATAAATAACTAACCGCCACGGTAGGTGGCGCTGATGTCGATATATCATCGAGCAGGACCGGAGGCCGCTAGTTTAAATTTATTCAATTTTAATTAATATAATTAAATATAAATATTAAAAAAAAAAAAAAAAAGAATTTTTTTCGAGCTATTTTCTTTGCATTTTGCGAGTCGCTTTCTTTTGTTTTACCTATCCAAATTTTCAATTTATAAAATTACAAGTAGCTTTAGGGAACTCATAAAAGTGTCTAGTAGTGCGCCGCCCAACGCCGCCGGAATTAAAAATATGTGGCCAAGCAGTTACTGTTGTATTGAAAATCATTTAACCAAGATAATTATCTAGAAATAGATACAACAAAGCATATGAAGATTTTTTACAATGGAAACCCGACGTCTTTTTATGATTGATTTCCGGTAACTAAGTAATAATTTTAATATTTTTGATTATTTTATTATTTTCCTCGTAGGTAGGTGTACCTATAGTTCGGCCGTTCAGAGAATGCGTTCCTGACACGTCGCGATTGAACTGACGACGTAGCTTTGTAATGGCGTTGCAGTTACGATAAAAATATTTTTGCTGGTTGTTTACCGTTTTAACAATTGATGAGCATTAAAACAACATTATTATATCAATAATCAATGAATGTTATAATTTTGTGCCAAACTGAGTGTCAAATAACTTGGTAAACAATATTTTTCTAAATCTATACTACGCTATTACAAGGTTATGTCAGCGCCTTATATTTGTATAATAGTGCTGTGCTAAAAATAACAGGCAAGTATCGTAATCTGTTCTTATACCTACAGTTATACTTATAATATAAAATAATACGCTTTGTTTTTCTTTTTAAGAATTTGAAAATAATGGACTATAAGATAACTTTTATGAAATATAAAAATAAAACTATGACCAAACCGAACGCGCGAAAGAAAGTAGCATTTTTATATTTAGGTTGAATAAAACAATTTTATTATATGTATTACCTTTTTTTGGTTTCTACTTAAATAACTAAAATATAAATTTTAAATGATTCCGCCAATTTAAAACGAAAATAATCTTAAAATAATGCGCCGGTTCATTTTGGAGGAACGGTAACGAACTCAGTGTTATGTTGTGCCCATCACTAGTCGTGACTAACCATAGATAATACACTACTACCTGCTATAGATGCGAAACGTTAAGATGTATTTAAAAGTTTTTCCTCCACCGTCTAAAGATGGCGTTAGTATTGAAACCACATTTAGATTCCAAATAGACCGATAGATGGCGCTTTTCGTACATGTCGACCTTGGGGGCTCGGCTTATAAATAATTACTATTCAGGGTAAATAAATAATCCGTTTTAAAATTCAGATCGATTTTCCTTTAAATATATTTTGGAAAATAACTCTAAATTTTAAAACGGATTATTTATTTGTTTTTTTAATTGAAAATAGTAAAAATGAAACACAAAGTATTTATTTTGTTTTATATTTTGTATGAATGTTATAAATACATATAAGCATGTTCTTTTATTAAATAATTTTTTTTAACATTGTAATTTTATCTTTTAATATTTTGTTTACCCCCATACACCAACTGTGAAGTAAGTATTAGTTTAATAATCAATGATATAATGAATAGTTTAAGTTTAGAAAAATGCGCTTTACATTTAGACAAGATATCAAAATTACAATATATTGTTATATCCTTGAGTTGTTAAACTTAACACACTCTTCCAAGTTTCAAACTTTTCCTTGTGGGAATACTCCCATTTAGGAAATCTATGCAATGTACCTGAAAAAATGAAGAATTGGTCACAATCTTAGATGATATGGATATCATTGGATTTTTACGTGGGATTTAAGTACCTACAAAATATAGTATAAACTTTATAGAAACAAACTTACCATCAACAGTACAGCCAAAATAAAATTCCGTTCCAATAGTTCCGAAGTTCCGATTTTTTAGGCATTTTGTCAAGAAACCGAAAATAGATGCCAGGTATGTCGTATATATCAGGAAACAGAAATCAATTTGCAAAGTCGGGTAAAATCGTTTGGAGAAGAAATCACAGAGTCCATTAACAGTCCAAGTCGTCGTTATAAACAAAAACCACTATTAATAAAACAAAGAAAATGATAAAACTAAGAAATAATGCACTGCTAATAACCGTTGTAAAAGTTTGTAAAACTTCAGTTTTTGACACTTGATTTAATTGAACTTTGACAAGTGACGGATTAGATAAGCATCAGGCGAACATCCTGCCATCTAGTTTCACATTTAAACAATTTCTTGAAAGTTGTACCACCCCGGACGCTAGAGGTCACTCGTATATTTGAAAATTTTCGACTTCGAATTTGTATGACAGTTTCATCCCCATGGTGACTAACTGATAGGTGTCAGGAACGCATTCTCTGAACGGCCGAACTTTAGTAGTATAAAGCACTATGTATTCCTTCGTAGTAATCAGTCACTTTCATCCGTCGTGGAACAATGTACTATTTCACTGTGCCGGAACTGTGCCGGCACTGATGCTTCACTGATATGTGTGAATCATGCTTTACTGCTAAATAATATCTACATGCCATACAATAGGTAGGTACGTACAATGTACCTACACAAAATTTATGTCGATTTGTTTAATCCTGCACAAGTACCTAAGTAAAGTAGGTAGGTACACATATTTCACTGAAACTTACATAAACACTGAAAACACTCGGTCAAAGTTTAGAATTATATTTTTATTTTTTACAGTAGCTACCAAGGTTTACCTACCTACCTACACCTACCTAGTCGGTATGAGTTTCCGCGCACGACTAAAGTTGCGTCCAAACTTGAACATTTCCCCGAACCGAACTGCGTCCGTGTCAACACCGCGTAACAGTTACGATAGTGTGGACGGCATTTGTTACGCGAACAATTGTTACGCCGAACTGTTACGCAGAAACCCATCTCAAGCGCTCCAAGCGCGCCGTCCAACGGTCCATATTGAGCGTAACAAGTTCGCGGTAATGTTACGCAGTTCGTTTCGGTGCAATGTTCAAGTTTGGATGCACCTTTAGGTTTTTCAGTGCCAATAGTTAGCTAGGTAGGTAGATATATACTTTGCTCATGGCTTAACCTCTACATAATATAGGCTGAAAGAGAACCATATTAATGCTTCGTACGTTAGGTAAGTACATCTCACAGAAATACTAGGAGGCAATAGCAATCATTCAGTGATATAATTTCGAATAAATGATAAGTGACCCCGCAATAATCTTAAAATAGGTTAAGGGCGTGTTGGACTCGCTCTAATAAGAGTTCCGTACATTTATGTCGATTGGCTCAAGAATGTACTGATAAACAGACGGCAACACTAGAGATGGGCCGACTAGTCGCCTACTAGTCGGGAAAGCCTAGTCGGGAAAAAAAAGAAAGAAATCGGCATTTTTTATAGTCGGCGACTAGTCTACGACTAATCGGCAAAATATGCTGATTATAATCGGCGCTAAACAAATAAAATTTTCCCAAAAAGTTGAAAACCCAGATTAAAACTTTCCAGTAATAGCGGATTCATAGGTACGGTTCATTTTGTTGCTTCAATTTGATTGAACGCCTGTTCAGAAGGTTCAAATGGCATGCGATTCAGCAGCTGTTGATCAACAAAAATCGCACCTTGTGAACCCGGTATAATAGTGATGTTGCTAGAGGTGATAAATTACCCATTAAACCTCAGTTATACTCACATTGTCTGCTGGTATTTCCAACATTTCGGTAGTGATTTTTACCAGCATCATCCCCGATACATTGTGTCTGAAAAAAAAAGCCAAAAATAGTTATTAGTTAATTACTACTGCTTATTTTATCTAAGCGGAAAAAACGGGAGCAATATTTTGTACAATAAAATATAGCTTTTCAGATCTCATATAGAAACCAGTTCAATAAACTTGTTATAAAATTAAAACTTCTTAGTCTCAAGCTCGACCTAAATAAAAAAAAGGCGCTGACATAAGAATCCTTATTCCTTATTTTAGAAATCAAAAATTAATAAGATAATTAAGTGCCAAAATCCAAATCCCACTTGCGTGGTTAGTGTCGCGATGTAGTGGTCGCGATAGGTCATGCCCTCTCATTAGTTCATGACTCTGATAGAATTTTTCAGTCAGTTGGCATGCCGCATGGGGCATACCTGCACTTGGTATAATATTTTGACGAACCACTCGATATGAGTCTGAATGGACCTTTACTCTATGGAACGTACCACGTGATGTCACTGTCTTAACCATGAACCTATAAGAAGAGGACTTGGCATAATGTCCTATAGAAAATAGTGGATCGGAAAATAGCTTAAGCTTATCAAAATTTTCATAAGTGTGTAAGGGACAACACTACATTTTTAAACATAACAATAAAACAGGTCGTGGCAAAAATTTTATTGCTTTGAGTCTTATTATGGCGGATATTACAATAAAAACAAACAAAGCTATAACCTACAAATCACAATTCTCACTTATTATTCAATAGAACTTCTTCATTAAGCACTAATTAATAACATAAATTTCAACTAACAATATGAGTTCCTTCACTCGCTGCGACATCAGAGGCTGCCAATGGAAAAATAGGAAAAAACTTCCAAAATTGTCAACTCATCGGTAAGTACTATAAAATTCTTTTGAAACTTGTATATTGCACGGATAATTATCATAAAAGTGATAAATAACCTTTTACTTCTTAAATAAAAGTTGTTCCACTAATATTTTATACCATTTTCTTGGTATTTATTTAACCTTAATGTTTTGTTATGACAGCTGATCAGCTGATAGTTAATGTTCATAGATTAGTAGAAGATAGGGATGTACTTATTCATAAAATATATCGACAGGATATGAGTATGTTTTATAGATCGACCAGAATCTCATGAAAAATAGGGAAATGAAATTCCAAGGTTAGCAAGTAGCAACACTACGGCTGCCCTAGCGATAAACAAAGTAACTGACATTTTTTGTGAAATTGATTTTTGCATTAACAAAAGTTTTATGTCGAGTAGTTTTTTACCACAGTTTAATATTTCAAATAACTTGAACCGTTTACTGAAATTTAAATTGCCCAAACAAAGTAACTGCACTCACTAACCCGGAATATAAATGCAAAAACCAAGTAAACAACAAGCACAACACAAAAACAAAGTAATTGGATGTTGATTACTTTGTTTTTGTATTTCAAATGCAGTTGCTTGATTTTCGTTTCGTGAAACGATCCCAGGTAAGGTGTGTTAATAGATATAGACTTCCAAAAACGCGATAGATGGCGCTGACTGTTCTTAGGTAAATCACGCTTACATAGCACATTATTACAATAATTGCATGCATCTGTATGCGTTTGCATTTTTTATCCTGGAAATATCCACAGTTCCCACGGGATTTTGAAAAAAAAACCGGAATCTATAGCAGCTATAGGTAGATTAGGTACTATAGCAAGCTTCCTTGAAAGTAGGTATAAAGGTTGGAAAAGTGAGCAGGAACGGGAACCGAAAATCCACGATTCCCTCGGGATTTGTGAAAAACCGAAAGTCACGCGGGCGAAGCCGCGTGCAGAAGCTAGTATAAAATAATATAGTATCATAGTGTAACCCTTATCAGTTTAATAATAATTTGTAGGTAGGATTAACACCCCCTTTACATTTGGCTGGATTCAGTGTGACTGAATTCAGCGTGGCTAATTAGAGCTTGCTCTTTACACTTGATCTAATTAGCTAGCTAACTCAGTATAACCAAGGATTCCGAAACTGTCGCACGTATTTATAGAGCTCTCATGGGACCATCAAAATATCAAAGAATAGGGCTCGCTTTGGCTATGATTGCGTCGATCTCAATTTTAATTAATAAAAAAAGACGCAGGAAGCGTTGGATGAAAAAATTATTTGCTTTTAAGACAAAAACTATATCTGGGCATTTTCACTTTAAATGGCACATTGCTGTTTTCGAGGTATCCTTTTAAATGCATAATTTTAATAAATATTTAGACATTCATTTTAGTAATTAATTTAATTTATATTGAAAATATATGAAATAGACATCCTGTTTTCGATATTTGCAGCAACATAAAATAAGTTTTTTTTAGTAAAAATCACATTTGAAATTAGCCGAATTTCGAGTTTCATACTGTCCCTTTTTTGGGTGGTCAACTTTGGATTGATTTTGTGGGATATTTTTATATGATGGCTAGTGTTGAGATTACTTACTTTAATAACAAAACTCTTGTACTTTATCATATGACAAATATAATAATAGTTCTCATTGCTGTTAATGTGTTATTAATTTTTATAGTCTGTCCCCTAGTTTTTCGCATTGCGGACATGTCCGCTTTTGTAACGATAATATTAGCTCGATTATTTACCCAATTGTGGAATTTTGTTTAGTCTTGCAATCCCCAGCATCAGACTATTGCAAAAAGCATAAATCTACTTGAAAAAAGCGTCAAATAGCATTATAAATGAATAAACATTTTTCGTGATTCAAATTAACCGTCTTTTATGTCCATTTTGTGCGCCATCTTGAGTATTTTTAAGGTCTAAACTTTCTGTTTACTTATGTGAAATGCATGCCTTGGAATGTCTTTTATCCAAAAACAATACATCATGAAAGCATTTATCGTGTTAAATTGGCTTAAATTTAAATTGTTTTCGAAGCGGTAGCAATTTTGTAACGTCCGTTTCGTAGCGTTAGACAGTAAGGGTTTGTGCATACAGGCACGTTAATAATATTAACTATCATCATCATTGTCATCAATCGATAGACGTTCACTGCTGGTCATAGGTCTCTTGTAGGGACTTCCACACGGCGTAGTCTTGCGTCGCTTGTATCCAGCGGCTTCCTGCGACTCTTCTGATGTCATCGGTCCACCTCGTCTGTCATTTTAGCGCGTCTATTAAAGTGATAGACAGAGTCGATGTTTTATGTATATCATCGACATAAAAAAAGAATTGGATTTTTTTCAAATACAGGGTATAAGGAGACCGCTTCCTAAATTTAGCGCTATTGTTATACTACCTAAATACAATCTTATAGGGTACGTATCGGCGTCATCGCGAGCGCGGTTTCGCAGGTACCTACCGCTACGTAAATAGGTCACAAAAACACTGATTAGCTCTCGCAGATCCCTCGTAAGCGCTGATTGGCTCTCCAATCGTATTGTGTCCCGCTCACTCGTATGACGCTGCGCGCACTTGAACGTCACCGTTTGACTTACGTGCCGGAAGTTATATTTAATGTAATAGTTTTTTTTTACTTAGTTTTCGCATTGGTTTTGTAACGCAAATATTTGTTCAATTTTCTACCCGATTGTGGTAAATTTTGTTAGTCTTGCAATTTTTTCACTAAATATTTTTTTTTTGTTAATAGAAATAATCTGAAGAGTTATCCAGAGTTTGTTAGTTATTGATTTGAATAATTATAAAATTATAAAAAACAAAAAAAGTGTTTCATTTTTTTTGTTTTTTATCACTGATTTAGATCGGCAGTGTCGACTCTGACTGTCTAATTAGTGTGTCTTATTGTCTGAATGCCTTTACACTTGTCTTCCTCTGGAGTCTTTTTCATTTAGTGCACTGAATCCAGCCAAGTCTAAAGGGCCTTTAATTAATAACTATAGATCGACCAGAATCTCATGAAAAATAGGGAAATTAAATTCCAAAGTAACTGACATTTTTTGTGAAATTGACTTTTTTGCATTAACAAAAGTTTTATGTCGAGTAGTTTTTTACCACAGTCTTAGACCACAGTTTAATATTTCAAATAACTTGAACCGTTTACTGCAATTTGAATTGCCCAAAAAAAGTAACTGCACACCCGGAATATAAATGCAAAAACCAAGTAAACAACAAGCACAACACAAAAACAAAGTAATTGGATGTTGATTACTTTGTTTTTGTATATAAAATGCAGTTGCTTGATTTTTCGTTTCGTGAAACGATCCCAGGTAAGGTGTTCTGAATGTAATTACTTTGTTTATCACTAGGGCAGCCGAGTTAACCTAGTGTTGCTTACTACAAAATTTAATTTCCCTATTTTTCATGAGATTCTGGTCGATCTATAATGATTATTATAATTTATCGATAAATTTGTCGATAAATGCTATTACACTTTACTCTATGAACTCACTTTACTCTATGGAGAACCGCCATTTTGGGAGCAGCAGTTGTGCGTGTGTGAGTGTAGGTATGCACGGTAAAAAAGTAGGTATTTCAAGTCCTCTTCTTATAGGTTCATGGTCTTAACCAAAAAAAAGTCAATTGTCTTGTCAATGTCAAATGTCAATTTAATTTCTTTTTCTATTAAAATAGGATTAAAAATTAAAATATGTCAAAAGTCGAGATCGGGTGTAAACTGTAAATATTTATGAATATTCAACTTCAAAAATCGTTATTTACTTTAGTTTTAATTGAAAATTAAGTCATATTTTGTGTAACATCTTAATTTATGTGCTTCCATACATGATACATCACGCATGTAAGTAATTCTTGCAATATTCGTAGTGTGTATGTATTACATTTGTCTATTTACTATTTATTTGCTCCAATCAATCAATCAATTATTTGCAAATCACTTGATTTTATCCTTTAAATTAACTGAATGGCGTGATAAAATATATCCTATTAGTTATTCTAAGATAGGATCCTATATTTTTGACAAATGTTTTCAAAATCTGTTGAGTTTTGTTTGAGTAACAAACCTAAACCTTTGCATTAAAAATATACACATAATCCTATTTATCAAGATTATGAGAATAAGTATAAATATTTTTAGGGTCTAATTATATTTTTTGTTTTCTGGTATCTTTAAGCTATGAAGGTGTTAACATAACAGAATAAAACGAAAGACTTAAAAGATATGCATGTTGCACAAATTTTAAAATACAAGATAAAATTAATGCATACAATTGAAAACATTGGAGTAATAAGCTTAACACAACTTACCAACCTTTTTTACAAACTACAAAGCTAGTTAGTCTAAGTTTAAATGAAAGGTTTGCTAGTTTTATACTTATACTAGCATCTGCCCGCGGCTTCGCCCGCGTGGATTTTGGTTTTAAACAAATCCCAACGGAATCATGGATTTCCGGTTCCCGTTCCCGCTCCCTTTTTCAATCTTTATACCTACTATCAAGGAAGTTCGCTATAGTAATCTACCTATAGCTGAAGATATAGATTTCGGGTTTTTCAAAATCCCGCGGGAACTGTGGATTTTTCCAGGATAAAAAGTAGGCTATGTTTTAAGTCAGGGCATATTCTATCTCCATTCAAAATTTCAGCCAAATCGGTTCAGTAGTTGCGGCGTGATTGAGTAACAAACATTCAAACATCTAAACATCCAAACATCCACATTTTCACATTTATAATATTAGTAGGATAATATAGCACATAAGCTAGCTGACGGCCTGTGTCCTAAATCCTATTAATCCTGTAAGAAATCTTTAATTTTCTGGGATAACATGGAGCCTATATCTATCTAATCTGTGCAAGCGAGTTATCTGTGTACCTTTAGTCAAGATTGGTCCATACCGTAAAACAGATTTTATTTTTTTATGCAGGAATCCTAAATACTCCCTGTATAATCCTCCTGCCTGTGAAAGTCTTGTCAATATTGATTCAGCTATTCTAAACAATTGTAAATATTCAAAATTCTACGCCTCACACACATGCTAGGGGCAATATGAATACCCCTGAGGATGTGCTTGCTTATTATATGCCCTAATATTATTTTCTTACTTATTAATAATAATGTATTACATTATTATTTACCTATGGGTTCATGGTACAAGATTTTAAATATTGTTGTGTGTTATAAAAAGTATCTAGTAGTCCTCTATATCACTTTTTGTATAGTCTTCTACCTGCCTTCGAAAATCCCGTCAAAATCAGTCTAACCAAATACAAGCTGGGGTGTAAGTGGCCCAAAGTCCACCTATGTAGCCAAAGTCAACTTCACCTGCGCACGGTGCACCCTGTCAATATGCTAACGAGGCCCTGAAGCTCTCAGTCAACTCTACAGGTTGTTGTGCCACACAACTTAATCTGGATGGTATCATCGCTTTGTTATCGAATCAGCCTGGCTAGCGACCACAATTCAGCCGTAATCTGCCACAAAATTTGGTCCACGGGCGGCGGTAATCACTTAACATCAGGTGACCCGCTTGCTCGTTTGCCTGCTATTATTATTATAAAAAAATGCCGGACAAACAGGCAAATGTACAAAAATTTTAGAAATGTGTGTTTGCATGCTATTATACTAATAATCATAATTTGAGCTTAATAGGAGTCTAATTATTTCCAAATCACAGACACACCTCAATTTTTAACTTCCCAGTGGGAAGTTCTTGTGATGGGGCAGATTTTGTGAATTTCAAATTTTGACATATTATCTCCACATTTTTAAGGCTTCTAAATATGTATGCTGTAGTTTCTTAGTGGATATCTGTGTGTGTGTGTGTATGTGCATTCAGAATTATTTTGCATCTTGATTATCTCACGAAGGAAACATGATATTGACATTGGACAAAGTTCAGTCGAGGCATAATAATTGATATCATTTTAACTGATTCGATTTTCAGCAAAATATGTTCAGCCGTTTGTTTCCCAATGGGAAGTTAGTTTTTTGAACATTGAGGGTCGCAGCCAGCCCACGTTTTTTAATTGTATCCATACATACAAATAAATAAAAGAGTCTGTTTGTGGTTTTGGAATACTACTGGCTACTTTTTACCCCGGGAAGTGAAATATTTCCATGTGAGTTTAAAAAAAGTTAAAATCGCGCGGATAAAATTACGAGTATCATCTGCTCATCTATCTTCTAAATATATAAAAAGAAAAGCTGACTGACTGATGTATCAACGCATAGCTCAAACCACTGGGCGGATCGGTCTGAAATTTGAGATGCAGATAGCTATATGACGTAGGCATTTGCTAATAAAGGATTTTTGAAAATTCAAACCCTAAGCCCCATTTGGCGTCAATAGAGGGGTTGATGTCAGTGCAATAGATCTATATTATAGAGAGTTATTAAAGATAGATTGAACATCACTAGACGTCTTGATGTCAATGAAAGATTATGTTTGTTGCATTTGGTGTCAATAGACGGGTTGATATCAGTGCAATAAATATATAGAGAGGTATAAAAGATAGATTGAACATCACTAGACGTGGTGATGTCAGTACAATAAATGTATATAGAGAGTTATAAAAGATAGATTGAACATCACTAGACGTGTTGATGTCAATGAAAGATTATGTTTGTTGCATTTGGTGTCCCTAAGCCCTCATACGCATTAGCGGTCAACCGCGTACGCGGCTGACCGCGCGGCTAGCCTCTTCATAGAATTTCGTCGCGGTTTAGTGTGTACAAAATGAGCGGTTGCATATAAAAATAATGTCCTCCTGACCGAATTTCGGCCACGGCGGCTAATCTCACGAGGCAGAGACTAGCCATCTGCGCAGGAGATATTATAGTGCGCAAGTGTGTGCGCATACACAGGTGCACTCTCTATTCCCTCACTCTCATAGTCCGATGGGACGCCAATGCGACACGACCGGAGAGAGATTAGGTGCAGGACCGACGGCTTTACGTGCTCTCCGAGGCACGGGGGTGTATCTAACACCGCCAACTTCCAACTCCGGGCTGGCACTAAGAATTTCTTGACAGAAAAACCCAATACCTCATTTTTTTTTTTGGCCCGACCCGGGAATCGAACCCAGGACCTCGTGATCCACAGTCGAACGTGTTAACCGCTAGACCAACGAGGCAGTTAATATAAAAATATAAAAGCGGCCAGCCGCGCGGTCAGCCGCGTACGCGGTTGACGCGAGTCAACTCGCGCGTAGACACTCGCGCGTTCCCGAGATACTAGAGCTACATATATTCCGTCCAGAACCAGCGTTTTACGCGCGTTGAGGGAACGCGCGTCATCATCTGGACGGAATATATTATATTCCGTCCAGATGATATATTATATTCCGTCCAGATGATGACGCGCGTTCCCTCAACGCGCGTAAAACGCTGGTTCTGGACGGAATATATGTAGTATGTAGCTCTAGTACCTATCTCGGGAACGCGCGAGTGTCTACGCGCGAGTCGACTCGCGCGTATTACGCCTCTTCTGGACAGGCTCTTAAATAGGGGTTGAAAGTTTGTCTGAGATTTATATGAGATTATACGCAGACGAAGTAGCGGACATCACCTAGTCTTAGATGAAAAAAGATGCGGTCAAATAACTACGAGCAGTAGGTAGGTATGTATGTATACTACTATTCACTGTTGCGCAACATGAAGGTCCGGCGGTCGTGACGGTCGAAAGCGGCCCTGCACTACTTTCTACGGCTGAGAATTGAGACTTGCACTAGATGCCTCCTTAAATAAAGCTTCCGTGTGTGATGCTATCTCCGGCTGTAATATAACATTGTTCTTGCGGGAACGCGTGTTGGATTTTAAAGTTTTTTTTAAAAGAAGACGTACCGCTAAGCGATTTAGCGTTCCGGTGCGATATCGCGTAGACATCGATTAGAAGTATGCCTTTAGATAATTAGGTAAACTTCCATAATATACCTAAGTTATACCTAGGTATCACTATCATATTGTGCAGTCGGTTATTATGATAACCGGGACCGACTGCTTCACGTGCTCTCCGAGGTACGGGGGCGAAACACCGCCGAATACCAACTTCGGGCTGGGCTGGCATGGCACTGAGAATTTCTGAAACCCAATACCTGACAATTATTTTGGGATCACGTGATCTGCATTCGAGTATGGTAACCACTAGACCAATGAGGCAACTAACTGGTCATCGAATTAAAAAAACCTGAATAAAACAAGCGGTGTCTCTATAGTCTACATCGCAAGAATGAAATCTTCATTGTTTAGCCTACGAACTACGAAGTCTACAAAACCGGAATTATATTAGTTACTAGATGATGCCCACGGCTTCGCCCGTGTGGATTTAGGTTTTTAAAAATCCCGTGGGAACTTTTGATTTTCCAGTACAAAAAGTAGCCTATCTGTAGTAACCCGTCACCAAAACAGAAAAATTCCGTGGGATCCCCACGATTTCGGAATGCAATTCCTTACAGCATCAGGGTTGAGGAATTGAATATGTACCAACTCGAGTTAATTCAACGATAAAGTCTTTAATTTTTACCCCCAATATCAATTTAAATAACTGACAGTTCCTAAATCCCATTACTTTTGGGGATCAGTTCCCCTACAGCATCAGGATTGAAGAGTTGGAATCCAAGTCTTTTGTAGGACAGTGTCGCAATGTTTTTCTATCGATTAAAAAAAAAAAATTACGCAAATCGGTTCAGAAATCTCGGAGATATCGGTGTATATAGGTAGAAAAACACAAGTCCTCCTTTTTTGAAAGTCGGTTAAAAAAGTAGCCTATGTTACTCCCTGGTTAATTCTCTACTTGTATGTGAAAGTCCCGTCAAAATCGGTTCAGCCGTTCCGAAGATTAGCCCGTTCAAACAGACAGACAGACAGACAGACAGACAAAAATTTTAAAAACGTGTGATTCGGTTATGGTACCGTTCAAATAACCATATGAGCTTAATATGAGGTAGTTATTTCGATATTACAGACAGACACTTCAATTTTATTTATTAGTATAGATGTGCATTAATTTCTCACTGTTTAAATCGCTTTGTTTTTCTTAGAACTTGTTTTAAAAGTTCGTAAAAGTATCGAATATCTTAAAGTTTATGTGAATTAACAAAGACGTAAGGGGCTAAGGGCGATGCCTGCCACACGGCGTGTGTAGGTTCAGATTTAGGTAAGTATATCTATACTAATATAATAAAGCGGAAGAGTTTGTTTGTTTGAACGCGCTAATATCTGAAAATACCAGTCGGATTCGAAAAATTCTTTTTGCATTTGTTAGTCCAATTCTTGAGGAAGGTTATAGGCTATTCAGCATCATGGTACCATGCCACGGGATTTAAAAAAACCTAAATCTACGCGAGCAACGTCGCGGGCATCTTCTATCTATTATCTATACTTCTATACTAATAAATAAAATTGAAGTGTCTGTCTGTAATTTCGAAATAACTACCACATATTAAGCTCATATGGTTATTTGGACGATACCATAACCGAATCACACGTTTTTAAAATTTTTGTCTGTCTGTCTGTCTGTTTGAACGGGCTAATCTTCGAAACGCCTGAACCGATTTTGACGGGACTTTCACAGACAAGTAGAGGATTAACCAAGGAGTAACATAGGCTACTTTTTTAACCGACTTTCAAAAAAGGAGTTGTGTTGAAATCGGTAAAAAACGCCCTGATAGGTATTTTCGCTGCGCGCGACGGCCGACGCACGCTCGCGCTGCATGGAACTCCCCGCGCCGCGCGCCGCGCGCCCCTGTGCCCTGCTCCCGCCGTACGCGGTACCGCGGTACGCCGACGCGCGGCGGGGGGCGGGTGGACCAGAAATCTACTTATCCCTCAGGATTTGTGAAAAACCGAAATTCACGCGGGCGAAGCCGCGGGCAAAAGCTAGTTATTATATACGTATGATCGTCATTTTTAAAGTATTTTTTATATTATTATGGATTTGCTTATTATAAGGAGGCCGCTTCCGAAAACAGCACTATTATCTACTAGAGGATGCCCGCGACTTGTCCGCGTAGATTTAAGTTTTTAAAAATCCCGCGGGAACTCTGTGTTTTTCCTAAGCTCCTTTGAGCTCATACAGTTAAAAGTCGTGCATTAAAATGGAACTACAGTAATGAGTATTATTTTTTTAATAGCTCTTTCCCATCACTAAAGTTTTCCCAATGAAAGTCCTATCAAAATTGTTCCAGCATTTCGGAGACAGACAAACACAAATTTTAATGCACGCCAGATGATAATCCGGACGTTCAAAGGTTCCTGTACAATACAGGTTCCAAGTTATATGTGATACTGAGGGCTGTGATGGCTGTAATTTCTGAAGTACAAAACCGATGACCTTGAAATATTTACGGAACAACCTTGAAAGTATTTCCTTTGTAACAAAAAAAGAATGATTGAAATCGGACCACGCGTTGATGAATTACAGCTAAGTACACATTTTAACTTTCATCCGTTGTGAAAAAGAGTTCAGGAGTTGTGAAAAAATATGTAATCCGCCATTTTGTGGCGGCGGCCATCTTGGACCGATTTTCATCAAACATAGCTAAAAACACTCCCGACAAATTCACCTTTCAAACAAAAAACCCGCATTCAAATCGTTTCATCCGGACAGACAAACATATGTACACGCACGCACGCACGCACGCGCACACCCACACACATACACACACACACACACGCACACACACACACAACAAACAAACACTCACAAACACGTCAAACTTATAACACCCCGTCGTTTTAGCGTCGGGGGTTAAAAAAACCGGCCAAGTGCGTGGTGGGCCACGCGCAATGTAGGGTTCCGTAGTCACAATCCTCGAAAAACAGATGTAACTCCTTAACCTGTGAACCCTACTTAGCCATGATAGTTTTCCTTTAAAATTGATTATATATATTACTGCTGTGAATTTTTTCAAGTTCCTATATACTGCATTTGGCTGATAGAGGGGGGGGGGACACTTGACTAATAAAAATTAGCACTTTAAAACATCATATTTTACAAACGGATCTATTAATCGAAAAATGATGTTCCCACACCCACAGTATTTTTAAAAGACCTATTCAACGATACCCCACACTATGGGGTAGACGAGAAAAAAAAATTCATCCCCACTTTACATGTAGGGGAGCTACCCTAAAAAAAAATATTTATCAAAATTTTATTTCACCACTTTATCGGCGTGATTAATATTTATACCCATGCCAAATTACAGATTTCTAGCACTAATAGTCTCTGAGATTAACCGAGGACGGACGGACAGACAGACAGAAACCTACATGTTTCTATAAGGCCAGGGGGCCTTATAGAAACATGTAGGTACAAAAACACAACCTATTACATTAAAAAACACAAACTATTACATCGCACAACGCTATCGATTTATTTCGAAAATCATTAGGAATTACGAAGTTCTAGTTACTAATTACGCACTGTATCATCGTAATGTCTATTACATATTTATCTGTTACAGGCTGTACCTAATTATTGTGTAATTATTGCACGAATATTCCGCCATATTTTAACGTACCCACTTTAAAAAAAAGGAGGAGTTACTTAATTGTTGGTGCTTAGTTTTTTACGTATGAGTATTATGTGTAATTGAATTTTTTTTCGTGCGAGTGTAATTTAAAAATTTTTGAATTTGTTTCAATTACGATGTAACGAGATATGAAATCTTCTTCTATCTTCTATATCTATCTTCTATACATATAATACAATCGTAGACTTGCCGTATCTGTATATTGAAGATTTTTGCAAAATAATAACTGGGGATGTTAGGGAAAAGTAATAGAACGTAAAAAAAGCTATTTTTGAAATTTTTGTCTGTTTGTCTGTAATCTGTATGTTTGTGCGCGCATCATGCAAAAACTACTGAATGGATTGAAACGAAACTTGGTACGATTTAAGTTCATACTACGGAGTAACATATAGGATACTTTTTATCCCGAAATTCAGCACGGTTCCCTAGGGAGAGGGGATGAAAGTCAAAACGTAGATTTAGCTGTAATTCAATAACGCGTGGTCCGATTTCATTCATTCTTTTTTTGTTAGAAAGCAGATACTTTAAAGATTACCGACTTATCTCTAAAAGGCTGTATCGATTTTGATGGGACTTTCACTGGCGGATGTTTACATTTCGATCTACCTAAACATCCGTCAGTGAACTTTTAACAGTTTTTAGCATGATATGAGCTCAAAAGAGCTTTAGAAAAACAAAATGATTCCTACGGGATTTTTAGAAACCAATATATTATATCCACGCGAACGAAGTCGCGGGTGTCCGCTTGTAAAAAATAAAAAAGTATCCACGTCGAACAGCTGCACTTGCTGTGAGCAGATATCTATCTAATGAAAAAAGTACACCAAAATCGGCTCTGTTGGTAGTTTTTTTTAGGAAAATTTTAATAAGTAAGTACTTTGTATTGATTTTATTCAATTTATCGAGGGTTTTTCAAGGGACCGGGAAAAAAGTTCAAATTATCGAAAGATTCAAATTAACTATAATTATTATTATCGAGAGTCGACTTTAGTTACCTGTAGTGAAAAATTTCAAACACGATTGCAGCGCCCGCCGGTGGCATATAGCCGGTAAAACATGTTTGAAAACCTGCCCAGAATGGAAACGTAATTTATAAAAAATACCGCATTAAAATCGGCCTAGTGCTTTTTTAGAAAATAATAACAAAAAACCCACAAACACATAACCTCTAAGGCTATAAATGCATAGTCTCCGTTACGGCTGGATAAAAACCCACAGCGTCTTGAAGCTGTTAATCCATTGCTGACTTTAACTTAAAGTTTTCTGTTTCGCTGCAAAAACGGTTTTGCATGAAGTATCGCTACAGGCGAAGCTAATAGATAAAGCATTGGTGGATAGATTAAGCTCTATACGCTAATACATAAAGCGCTAGTGTACAGATTAGGCTCTATAAGTTAATAGATAGAGTCTAATATGCCGTGATGCAATCGTGCTATGGACGCGTCACGCGATGGGGCCACCGCGGCTGTGATTTACGCGAGCCTGTAGAGATCACGGCCATCGAAAAGATCACAGTGAACCCGGAACGCAGCACATCTCAAGCCCGCTCAGCACTCGCGTGCATGCCGCGAACGCGCAGTAAACTATCCCGCGATTCGATCGACTTCTCTGTTCGACGAATATCCAGTTGTTTGTTGTTGTTTCTTCTCTGACTGGTTAATCCCTGAAGTGATTAGTAAGAACCTCGAGGCTGGGCCCCCTTACACGGGCGCGTCCTCACAGATGCTATTTGGTTCAGCCCTTATTGGGGCTGATGTCGCGCCGGTTTGGCTCGTCCTGTCAGGTACATACCTATACCTAGGCTATTTGTTTCAAGTTTCAACCCTTATTGGGCCTAAGACCGCGATGATCTGGCGTCAGCTTTGAGACAGTCGTCGCGGTCGATTGACTTTCTTAGAAAAAAAAAAGGTCCCTCTATATTCACTTTTAGTTTCACAAATTTTCACGGTATTAGGTCGCAGCGCAGTCTTTTAGTCCGGGAATTGTTCGTAACATTTTGGGAATGGGATCTAATGGACTATCCACACTATTTTTCGGCGCGGTTCGCGGGCTGTCGCGGCGTGTAGACTGTAGAGCGTACTTCAAATCGGTAGGTTTTGTTTTCTACGACGCGGACGGAGGCATTCCAACTTTAAAACTGCTATTAACTGGATTCGATGCGATTTTTTTGGCTAAAGGAATACTTATTGTTATTGGATATAAATCCGGTCCGGTATTTAATTGTTAATCATCTAAAACTTCTGCGAAACAAACAAGTTCCTTTTAGGAATTCATAGTTCATTAATTTTAGTCAAAACTTATCAAGGTCGATAATTAGCTTACGATTCCTCTTAGACAGACTTTTGTTCCTACCTATTTAATGAACATCAAAAACTTTGTTTTGATTAATGCGAAATTGAGGCTCAAGGCACATTGCGATAGAGTCGAACGAAGCGGTGCGACGCGTCTTTTCAGAAAAGTTGTAATGTAACTGTGTGCTTAGTCTAAGATCGGAGCACTCGAAAACGAACTCGAAAACTATTGATCGATTTCAGAGTAAAATAGACCTAAAATGGCTTGTATTAAGGTTTGAGTTCGCCAATACATTCAGCATTGTTCGAATGCTGAATGTATTGGCGAACTCAAACCTTAATACAAGCCATTTTAGGTCTATTTTACTCTGAAATCGATCAATAGTTTTCGAGTTCGTTTTCGAGTGCTCCGATCTTAGACTAAGCACTCTGAACTTTATCTTCAGTAGGTAGGTATTGTAATTTGTACCCATTTGTGAAGAAAGAACAAATTCAATAAAACTAAAACAAATTGAAAAGGATTGCATTAATTTGGTTTCACACGTACTACACATGGTGGAGATAAAGTTCAGTTTACTTTGTATTTTGCAAGAGTGAAAAAGATGCGTCGCTTCTTTTCGACTCTGCCCTTAAGTAATGTGCTTTTAAAAATATAGATGTAAGGTACAGTTTAAAAAGCTTATTATTGGACTAGAGTCCCAAAAATTAGCACGGAAAAAGAGATAGACGGACGGACAAAAATTTAAAAACGTGCATTTCAAATAGTCATTACGAGCTTAAAAAGACGTATTTCGAAATCACAGACAGACACTTCAATTTTATTTATTCGTATAAAGAAATACTTGACAAATATAGACGCTTTAGACGTAAGTATAATATGAATGCAATATTTATTTTTATAATTAGCAACTTTACAACACCTTTAGTAGAATTAACATTTTTATTGCTTATATCCTCAAATTGTCTGGGTAGTGAAATTATTCCTTGATTCTGGAAGACATATATTATTATACATAGCAATGTCTGTGAGTGTGCTAGTCGATTCAATATTTTCAATAGACGAGAAATTGTTGGTTTTGTCTTTGTGCTCTGCTTGTCACAATCTATATTTTTTGACGTCATAATAAATTCAATATGGTTGATGTGATCAATAAAAACGTCCAGAAAAATATGGAAATGATCGAGTTAAATACGTTTTCATTTTGTATTAAATTCGATGGAGTTTGCGATAAAAAAGGTATCATATCATGTAGATTCTGAAAATATTATAATTTAATAATATAAATATGTATTCTATATACCTATAATGGTGGTGGTATTTTTATTTTTAGTATGTCAAGAAGCCATGTGCCTACACACGAACAAATAGAAATAATGGTAGACTTCATAGAAAGTAAACGTTGGCTCGCCACAGGACATGCCAGAACGAGCCATGCCAGACAGCGCTCACGAAACGCCTGGCAAGAAATCGCTCAAAAGCTGAATAAAGTGGAATGTGGCTGTCGGAAAACATGGCAACAATGGGCAAAGGTATTTTTTATATTTTACATACATTGATATGAAATTACAAGATATATATCTACCTATATGGTATATAAATACCTAATGGTGTAATACAATGCAAGTTAAAAAATGCGTTTAATTTGAAAAATATATTTTTAATCACATTTTGGTTGTGCTTCAGTATTGGAAAGACAAAAAGGGAGCTATAAAAAGAAAAGTGTTTCAAATGAAGACCTACAATAGGACACAGACTGGCTATGATAGCGAAGAAGAAGTGGTCACACTTTCCGCAGTTGAGCAACGTATGGTGGCTCTGCTAGGCGGTAAAGTTTACGCGACCAGTAACAAGGCAGAGGAAGACCCTTTTAATGTATGTTGTATTGTTTGTTTTATTTACATTACTTTCAAGGGCGCAGCGACGGCGGAGCATGGGAGTCGCTTGCCTCTTTCTAAATACAGTAATGAATAACCGAATACTTTCAAAATTACTGCGGCTAAGGGTCGGGACATACTAGCACAAAGTCGAAGTGCATGGAAGCGTCAACAAAAAAATGTTTATGGCATACTAGCACCTATCTCTACAAAATGAGGTATAGCGATGCGCGCGCATCATCCTGTGCTAGCCGCGAGTATTCGCTCGTCTTTTTTTATATGATAGAAATTTATGCCTTGTTTTGTAGAGATAGATGCCAATATGCCGTGAAAATTTTATTGTTATTGTATGTTGCAGGATCAACAGCCTGTCGCGTCTGATAGAACAGATTGTGAGCAAAACACACATAACAGCGAAGAGTTGGTGAGAGTTTCATTATTGTAAAATATTCCTAGTAGGTACTATTTGACTAATGATAAAATTTAATTCGTGGTAATATATTATGTTTTATTTACAGACAGACGAGAAACAATCTACACAAAGAAATTGTAAGAGAAATGAACCCAGTGATTCACCCAGTAATGAGTTTTTTTTTATTCTAATTGTTACACAATACACACCTAATAAATTTTATTTTTATAAAGATTACCTTCATGTAGAAGTGCATGCAAACTGCTTAAGATAATGGTCCATAAATAGCCATCAACTTTAATTAAATCGTTTTTTTAATAAGTACATGATTCTTTCGTTCCCTTACATTTTTATTACGAACTAGCGGTCCACCCCGGCTTCGCCCGTGATACATAATATATAGCCTATAGCACTCAAGGATCACGTACCTGCATAATACATATCCAACGGTGAAAGAATTTTTGAAATCGGTCCAGTAGTTCCTGAGATTATGCGCGTTCAAACAAACAAACTTTTCCGCTTTATTATATTAGTATAGATATATCGGCTCTATCATACCGTACACGTGTAAATTAAGTCCATACGTAAATGTCGGTCGGTGTATGCCAGACTTCTTGCGAGGTCATCTGGGATCCTTCGTCATGACTCATAAGCTCCTATCCTTTACGCAAATGAATATTATAATGTATATATATGTGTGTATATAATGATATATTATTTTATCCATGCAGTTCCTCGTCAACGTCAGTTGACATCACCATCACCTCACGGACAGTGCCAGATGGTGGATTTCACCGAACGAATCATCGCAATCGAAGAGAGACGGGTTGAGACCGAACGAATCATTGCCAAGTCTCAGCAAGAATTAGTGGGTGTGCTTCGGCAAATGAGTGAAGCGTGGACGATACAAAGTGCGGCAATAAAAGAACTAGTTTCCCTGTTAAGAAATAAATAGATATTTTTTGTATTTTAAATAGAGATTTATATTAAAAACAGTGGAAATTTCGCGAAATTCAAATCGTCACTTATAAGGAAGACGAAATGAACTGAACGAATCATTGCCCAGTTTCATCGAGAATGAACTTGACGTGCTACAACAAAATGAGTAAAACGTCGACGGTAAAAAGTGCGGTAAATGCGGTAAACAGACGATTTGGACTAAACGAATTATTATTCAGTCTCAGCGATAATAAGTGGGTGTGCTTCGACCAATGAGTGAAGCGTGGACGTTACAAAGTGCGGCAATAAAAGAAAAGAACTAAGTACTTTTAGTACAACACTAAGTACAATGTTGAGTAATAAACATATTTTCTTTTGTATTATGAACTGAATTTTTAAATCAAATAAAATTCCTTATTGCAGATATTATTTGTTGTTTTTGTTTTTGAGAACCTAAAAGTAGATTGATTGTAAATTGTATAGCAACTTCCTATTCCCCTTGTGTGCAGTTTGGTAAATTACAGTTCAAACAATTAAGTAGGTATATCTTGTTTACCCCGTGTGTATAACTGTGTGCTTAGTCTAAATCGGAGCACTCGAAAACGAACTCGAAAACTATTGATCGATTTCAGAGTAAAATAGACCTAAAATGGCTTATATTAAGGTTTGAACAGTTCGCCAATACATTCAGCATTCGAACAATGCTGAATGTATTGGCGAACTCAAACCTTAATACAAGCCATTTTAGGTCTATTTTACTCTGAAATCGATCAATAGTTTTCGAGTTCGTTTTCGAGTGCTCCGATTTAGACTAAGCACACTGGTATAACTGTGGCCCGTGACGTTAACTTTTAATAAGTGAGCAGCTTACCTTTACGAAAGCAAATTACCTATAAATAATCAAAATGTAAGTGTCTTCCTGTGATTTCGAAATACCTGCCTCTAGTTATTTAGAGGGTTTTCAATAGTATGAGTAGGTATAATGGAATATTCAGGGATTAGACATTCCGGGAATTGCACGTAACATACAATACTGCACATTCAGGGAATGGTCAATTGACCACAATCCACATAAAACGGCGCGGGCGCGATTCGCGGAGCAAGTGTAGAGCCTACTTCAAATCAGGCAGTAGGTTATATGACGCAGTCTTGCCAACTTTAAACTGGATTCACTGCGAATATTTTTTGGCAAAAAGGAATACTTATTATTAATGGATATGTACATACATATATCCGGTCCGGTATTTAATTGTTAATCATCCAAAAATTCTACGAAATAAACAAGTTCCTTTTCGGAATTCAATAATTCATTCATTTTAGCACATGTGTGTCAAAACGCATCAAGGTTGATGTCTAATAAGGATATGATTCCACTTAGACAGGCCTTTGTTCCCACCCATCTAATAAAAACTCATCAAAAACTTTGTTTTGATTAATGCAAGATTGAGGCTCAAGGCACATTGCGGGAGAGTAGAAGCGGCGCGACGCGTCTTTTAAAAAAATGTTGCAATGTAAATTGAACTTTATCTTTAGTACTTATTTTGCTATTTATGCTCTCTATTTGTCCTTCAACATGATGATCGGAGGAGACCTTTGATAACTGACATGGCTTGCATCCTTTTTTTTCTTGCCTTGTTCTGTTGGACGAAAATGAGCAGCTTTGTTTTTTTTCGCATGTCATTCATTTTTGTATAATTCATTCTTCAGTACTACAAGTACCTATTTGTGAAGAACAAATTCAAACATTATTTTTAACATCATTTTGTCACGGTTTCAAAAATATGCGTCGCGTTAGAAATATGTAATTTGAAAATCTTATTTTAATCCATTGAAATGTTACAATTTAAGGCTGCCCTACTTACGCGATTCGTCATACAAACGTATTACGCCTATTATTCTAATATTTCTCGCAATAGATCTAAAGTTAAGCCAGATATCAATTTATATCTCCATTATCTATGCCATAAGATAAAAAAATTAGTAAAATTATATTTATTTTGAAAGTTATGACGATTGAAAAATCACTATTTTTGGGCAAATTTTGAGGCAACTTCGTGCGTAAATAAACTATATAAGAAAGTAGAAAATTTAAAAACGACCAAAGTCTTGTCATAGGTTACTTCATAATAATTACAAATGTATTTAGTTTATGTAATAAATTGCCAAGTATTTGCTAAAATAGGCGTAATTCCAAACCTAGATTTGCATATTTTTACTTTGCCATTTTTCACTAAAAAATCATGATATCTCAAGCAAAATTTATTATAGGGGAAAGGTGAGGTAAGTGCGGTGGGAAGGGAAAGTTAGACACGAAGAAGCGGCCGATTTCGCACGATCTATCATCTATGACATAATTAGTCAACTACGAAACGTAAACAACAAATATGTCACACGTTACGTATAATTAGCATTTTTGTCGTTTATTTTGCCTTCTTATTTTGCTAATTGTAATTTACTGCTCTTTTATTCTATTGTAGACTCGTCAGCTAGAGATTATCGATACGGATACAAATCTAGACTTTTTCCAAGCCGGGCCCCCAAAAATCCTCGACGAACACGAAGAAAAAGGAACAAACAGCAGCTAATGATGCGTAAGTATCTACATATCTACTTGGTACAAGCTGACTAAAAATGAACATGAGTAAGACGAAAATCATGTCAAACACTCATGTCCCGCTTCACCCGATAAGTAATCGTTGAGAACTCGGTGCTCGAAATTGTAGACGAGTATATATACCTAGGACACACAGTCCAGCTAGGTAGGTCCATTTTCGAGAAAGAGGTCAACCGCCGAATCCAACTCGGATGGGCAGCGTTCGGGAAGCTTCGCGATGTCTTCTCGTCCAAAATTCCTCAATGCCTGAAGACGAAAGTCTTCGAACAGTGCGTGTTGCCAATGATGACATACGGATCCGAGACATGGTCGTTAACTATGGGCCTCATAAGAAAGCTCAGAGTCGCTCAGAGAGCGATGGAGAGAGCTATGCTCGGAGTTTCTCTACGCGATCAAATCAGAAACGAGGAGATCCGTAGAAAACCAAAGTCACCGACATAGCTCAACGGGTTGCGAAACTGAAGTGGCAATGGGCGAGGCACATAGTTCGGAGAACCGATGGACGTTGGAGTCCCAAGGTGCTGGAGTGGCGACCGGGAAGCGCAGTGTTGATAGACCCCCCACTAGGTGGAACGACGACATCAAACCAGTCGCAGAAAGCCGCTGGATACAAGCGGCACAAGACCGTGGCATGTGGAAGTCCCTTCAAGAGACCTATGCCCAGCAGAGGACGTCAATCGGT
Source organism: Melanargia galathea (assembly GCA_920104075.1). Taxonomy (NCBI): domain Eukaryota; kingdom Metazoa; phylum Arthropoda; class Insecta; order Lepidoptera; family Nymphalidae; genus Melanargia; species Melanargia galathea. The sequence continues at coordinate 21,019,776 of OV049857.1, read as the reverse complement.
TGATAACGACGACGATGACGACAAGCTGACTGCCCCTGCTTCATAAAAATGCTAGAAATAAAAATGTTATAAACAGTAATACTAAATATAAGTTTTACGCCCAGTCTGTGTTCCGAAACGAACGAACTAAGGTCGAGTCCAGACTAAGTAACACCTTTCAAACTATATAACATGCAATATAACCACTACCGCCACTACAGCCTTTTTAACGTCCCACTGCTGGGCACAGGTCTCCTGTTTCATAGGAGAGAGGGATTTAGAGCTTAGACCCACCACGCAGCTCCAATGCGGGTTGGCTGGCTTTTGTCACATGATAGTGAAAATAACCGGGAACAACTGCCATGCTCTCCGAGACACCGGGGCAGTTGGCGGTGTGAAACACCGAATACCAACTTCGGGCTGGCACTGAGAATTTCTTGACAGAAAAACCCAATACGTAACAACTATTTGCCCGACCCGGTAATCGAACCCGTAACCTCGTCACAGTCGAATACACTAACCACTATATCAACGAGGCAATATAACAATAGACTATTATAGCAAATTAGGTTTCAATACTAAGGGATAAAATATTATAATAAACATAAAGTATAATAGGAAAAAATTATTGCCATTTTACAAACTGGTTTTTTTATAGGTAATTTTTAATTGCACATCTAAAATACTAAACGTGCAATAAATATACTGACTTGCATACTAAATGATACCGTATTACTACTAATTTGTACAACTAATATACTGATTTGCACACTAAATTATTTCTTAGTTATGGTCCAAGAACGAGCAAAGCGAGCTCGGGACTTGCGGCACCCCAACTCAGATAGGTTAGGTTAGAAGGGACAACGAACAGGGGGATGGCGGGGTTTATAAGACCCCGCCATCACCTTCGTTGTTATTTTTTTGTTTTCATACTGCCCAGAAAAAGGAACCCTGCGAAGCGAGGCTTCGTCAACTGCATTTTGTAATATCTATTTAACGATTTACTATTATATTGTATAACTGTCCACTATAATATTATCTCCTGCGTAGTGCCCTGCGTATGCGCACACACTTGTGCACTAGAATATCTCCTGCGTAGTTGACCCTGCTTCTGTTGATATTGGCCGCTTTGGCCGAAATTCGTAGCGCTATGGTCGTAAAGTAGGTGGTCCCGAGTTCAATTTCCGGCAGGGGCAATTTGGGATTTTATAATTTCTAAATTGTCTCTGGTCTGGTCTGATGGGAGGCTTCAGTGGTTGGCTACCACCTTACCGGCAAAAGCCGTGCCGTCAAGCAATTTAACGTTCCGGTACGATGCTGTGTAGAAACCGATCAGGGGTATGCATACCTCTTTCAAGTTAGCCCGCTTCCATCTTAGACTGCATCATCACTTAACATCAAGTGAGATTGTATTGTATTGTATTTATAGAGGGGACGCCGCCAGGCGGGTGGGTGATCAGTCCTATGTAAGGACCATTTCACCCAATTCCCCGTGTTTGGACACAGGTTACTGGTGTCCTGGCAGTCTACCCCCCTCAAACCTTCCCACGACTTTCGTAAACCTAAAAATGTATACCCTATAGAGAGGTGTCTTCTTTTTAGGGTTCCATACCCAAAGGGTAAAAACGGAACCATATTAATGTCACTCGGCTGTCTGTCCGTCTGTCTGTCCATCCGCCGGTCACAGGTCTGTAGCTCATAGACTAAATGAGTTGAGTAGAAAAACCTAAAATTTTGGTATTTGGTGTAGAACGTTAACCCAAAACTAAATATTGAATTAGCAATTGAATTAAATTATTTTTCAGGGGGGCATGGAATATTTTTCAGGGGGGCTTTCCCAAACATGAGAAAGGAGCCGAAAAAAAATTTTTTTTTTTAACCTAGCTTGTGGGCGAACCATTATTTAGAACTTATTAAAGTAGAGCACGAACATATATATTTTTAATTTTTTGCTTAAAAAATAAGGAAATGGGGGGCATCAAAGTTGTTAGTTTTAGACCATTTTTGTGATGGGGGCTATCTCAAAAACTAAACCAGTTAGGAATATGAAACTTAGGTATATTATGTACCATATACTGTATTTAGACAACAAATACTAAAAACAATGATTTATAAAGTAATTTGTAAGCTGTGATCAAAACAAACGAACACTTTTTGGGTTTTTCTTTCACGGTTTGTTGCGATGTCTAGCTCGGAAATGAAATATTTCTTACGCCCAAAATATTATGTTGTTCATAATTATGTACGGAACCCTAAAAGAGCGAGGCCCGACTCGCACTTGGCCAGTTTTTTGATAATATCGTTACCTTGCAGTTCCCTTCTTACCAATAAGTACATAGGGCACTCAGCTATGAAGTGAAAGCTGGTTTCTTTTTCTTCACACTCTGGACAGGATGGGTCTTCTATGAGTCTCATTATTGCAAGATATCTATTAAGCAGATAGTGTCCAGTTGTTATACCTGCTACCTAGGTAGTGTAGTAGAGTAGGCTAGGTTTGGGTCCGCAGAATTACATACATTTTATGTGTCATACTAAGTATAGGTGAATGGTTTTATAATGTTCTAATCCAACCTAACTTCCAATCTATACAAGATTAGTTTGTATGCGTACTACTCTTGTATAATTTGGACGATCTTGATTAAAAAGTAATTTACAATCTATATGCGACCAGTTTCACACCCTTGCGGTTTGGCTTTGTATAGAATGGAAATACACGTAACCGTGCACAAACTCCAAGAAATCACTCTATAGCAGCTGTACTGACTTCGGCCCAAAAGTTTTTGCAAAAGGTCAATGTTACGTAGGCGTAGCAGAGTGAAGTCTTTGGACAGAATAGGTATATTAGACTTCAGCAATAGGTCTGGCAATATCAGAGAACATATTAGTGACATATGAATACATTTATGGTTATAACTGCGTACGTAAGAATGATAACTCGATGTGTTATATATTAAAACCTTCCTGAAAGTATGTAAATTATTATAGTGAAACAATCATCAAAAGCGGTTCATTAGTTGCGGAGATAATCGCGAACATACTTACATATATACATACATACATACATACATACATACATACATACTTACATACATACGGGTCGAATACAGAACCTCCTTTTTTTGAAGTCGGTTAAAAATTAGTGTGCGATTCAGTATTTTAGGCGCTACTTTCGAATATTAATAGTGGGCACATTTAGTGTGCATTTCAGTATTTTAGGTGCTACTTTCGGAATATTTTGTGTGCGAAAGAGAATCAATAGATATACGATTAAATACCACCCTTTTTTAATTGATGATTTTTTATCACCTATAATCTCTAAACACATTGTTTACTTTTTAGATGTTCTTGGAGCCTTATGAATTGCGCTCAGGGCAGAAAATATCTAAACGAGCGAAGAACCATGATGATAACGAGTAAATAATATTTCAAAAACCAATGAAAATACTGTTATATAATTAGTGTGTGCTTATGATTATGATAATCAAAATATATTGGGACAGGGTAGTCAAAGCGAACTAACATGTATTTTATAATATTATTATCTTACAAAGTGTACGAAACATTATCTCCACCGTAATGTAATAGACAAATTTGTACAGAAAAAAATATTTTGTTTTGCAAAAATTGCATTGTCGATTCGGTCTAACATGCTCGCGCGCAGATTTGCTAAAAGCAGTAATGAAGTGAGGGGCACCCTCCTCAGGGCTTACTGTCAATGTTTATATACCTGTCAGTTGTGGTACTGGTACAAGAGGGTGTCCTTCAGCACCATAAGGGTGCAGTATAATAACGCATACCGCATCATTATGAAATTTCCCAGATACTGCAGCGCATCGAGTATGTTTGCCGAGTCGGGGGTGCCTGATTTCTTTGCTGTTATCAGAGCACGTATAGCTTCCTTCTGGGAAAGATTGCGTAACTCTAGTAACAGCATCCTCCAAGTAGTGAGCCAGGACTTGCGCGGTCCAATGATTGCTCATTGGATCAAGATGCATCGAGATCCAAATAGGAAATAACTCTGCACACCTTCAGTGTGCAGCGTTAATTTAATATATGTAAATATATATATATATATATATATATATATATATATATATATATATATATATATATATATATAGTATTCTATATCACCTATTCTATTGTATTTGGTTTTAATTTATTTAATTAATTTTTGATATGTTTTTTGTATTTCTATATTCATACCTACTTGGGTTTTTACCTGAATAAAGAAAATTATTATTATTATTATTATTAGTATTTAAACACATTACATGTTTCAAAGAACATTGAGCAAAATTCATGTTACGTCATTTCGCTTTGACTCTGCGCTAATATGTCTTGATATTTGATCCCTTACGTGCATAGCATACATATTATTATAAGTACTTTTATTTTATAATACGACTGTGTACGAACTGTCTAGTTGTGTCCTAATATCTTTTTTCTCTTTTGTGTCATTTTGCTCATCATTCAGACCGACTACTAAAAAGTTAGTTTTAATTTTAGTACTTTTTATGTTTAAATAAATGACTTTAAATAACTTTCTTATTTTATTTCCAATATTTGGTATCCTTAGCGACCATGCAAGAGACACGGTGTGGCGCCGGCACCACTGAATTTTTCATATATTATGTAAGTATAAAAGTTGGTAAGTATCTACGAAGATGATGAATACATCAATGTAATAAGGTGGATTCACGTTATTCATAATATAATGTAGATTCAGCCGTATTTTACATAGAATATAATATATTCACATTTAAAAATGTGTGAAATATTATACCTAGATACACATAGTTCTGTTATTTTACATTTCATAATATTGTCTTGTATGATTTTGTTTTATATCTGCACATTCTAAGTAGGTTTTCGAATATATAAACAAAGTTTTGACAGCGAAAAAATATTATGTTACTTAGTCTGGACCCACCCTTTTGTCAATTATTTTTATCGATTTGTAAAATAATTATTATCACATTATCCTACTAACTATAATATTATAAATGTGAAAGTGTGGATGTTTGGATGTTTGTCACTCAATCACGCCGCAACTACAAAACCGATTTGGCTGAAATTTTGAATGGAGATAGCTTATGCCCTGACTTAAAACATAGGCTTTTTAACTTTTATCCCGGAAAAATTCACAGTTCGCACGGGATTTTGAAAAAAAAAACAGAAATCTATAGCAACAGCTATAGGTAGATTACTATAGCTAACTTCCTTGAAAGTAGGTATAAAGGTTGGAGAAGGAAGCGGGAACGGGAATCGGAAATCCACGATTCCCTCGGGATTTGTGAGAAACCGAAATTCACGCGGGCGAAGCTGCGGGCAGAAGCTAGTTTTAAATAATTTTGGGGGATAAGTAATCAATTACATTTGTAGTATCTCTGGATTTTCAATTATTTTCTTTATTTTTTAGGGTTCCATTCCTCAAAAGGAAAAACGAACCGTAAATGAAAAGGAAATAGGCATGATTGTGCATTGTACTGTCCAATGTCCATATGTCATTCTTTCTCGCTTTTGTTTTACGTGTAGCTATGGTAGCTGCATATTCTTCTTTACTGAGGACGTCTCGCTCTCTAAATGCAGGACGAGACAGCAATATTTTAGGCTCCACCCACCAACGACTTCTCGCTTGCATGGAGCGCGTTCTTAAGGACCGAATATTGCATTTATTAGAGGACGCAATTTTATTTTTGGTACATGTGTGGGGGGTCAATAGAAGCTTAACCTCAAATTTGTGGGGTCGCCACCCTTGTCCCCCGGCCGCCATCTTGGAAAACACTTTTTTCGCGATATCTCGGAAACTATGCGTCTTACAAAAAATTTGGAAAGACATAATTTGTAGCAAATTGTTTTGCCTACAACTATGTTTATATAACTTTTTGCCCTAAGTTAAAAATTAAAGAAGTTATATAAGCCAAAAAGTGAGAAAATTTTTATAAAACCTTTTTTGCTCTATAACTTTTTTTTATACATTTTACAAAAAAAAACTTCAGACCAATCTTGTACTGTTTTGTAGGCCTACTCCATGGACATCTTGCTTATAAGGTAATCTTCAACATCATAATATTTTCAATCACTTATTAGCTAGCTACTCTAATCTACTTTTAGGGTTCCGTACCCGAAGGGTAAAAACGGAGCCCTATTAATGTCACTCGGCTGTCTGTCTGTCTGTCTGTCTGTCTGTCTGTCTGTCCGTCTGTCCGCCGGTCACAGGTCTCTAGCTCGCAGACGAAATGAGTTACAAACCTGAAATTTTGGTATTTGGTGTAAAACGTTGACCCAAAATCAAATATTGAATTAAAAATTGAATTAAATTATTTTTCAGGGGGGCTCCCATACATGAGAAAGGAGCCAGAAAAAAAAATTTTTTTTCTTACCCTAGCTTGTGGGATATCATTGTTTAGAGCTCATTAAGTAGAGTACGAATATATATTTTTTTAATTTTTTGCTTAAAAAGTAAGGAAATGGGGGGTCATCAAAATTGTCAATTTTAGACCATTTTTGTGACGGGGGCTATCTAAAAAACTAAACTAGTTAGGAATATGATATTTCGGTATATTATGTACTATATGCTCTATTTGTACAACAAATACTGAAAACAACGATTCATAAAATATTTTATAAGCTGTGACCAAAACAAACGAACTTATTTTGCGTTTTTCTTTCACGGTTTCTTGCGATGTCTAACTCGGAAATTAAATATTTCTTAGACCCAAAATATTATATTGTTCATAATTATGTACGGAACCCTGAAAGAGCGAGGCCCGACTCGCACTTGGCTGATTTTTTTCGATGGTCCAGGCTGTGGCTGTGACTGAAACATTTCGTTTCGACCGGATTTTCATGAGCATTGACGAACCCGGTCAACTTTGGAGCGCTGTAACAGCGTTTTAAATGAATGAAATAAAAAAAATGGATTGGTACGAGGTAAAAAAAGTGTTTTCCAAGATGGCGGCCGGGGGACAAGGGTGGCGACCCCACAAACTTGAGGTTAAGCTTCTATTGACCCCCCCACACATGTCCCAAAAATAAAATTGCGTCCTCTAATAAATGCAAAGCTCATGTAACATTTCAATGGACTATTTGAATTAAGTAATATTTTGCACTTTGATTTAAGATCTGTCAATTAACATTTTATATAAAACACCAAAATTCAATAAAATCCATATCTACGGTAGTCTTTCCACACAGTAATAATATTGATGTTATAGTAAATATTTCAATCTAAGTTAGTCTAAGAGCGAGACGCAAAAAAAAAACAACCTGTAAAAACTCAGATGTAGCGTTTTTTTCGCAGTCAATCCTCAGTCACGGCCCCTCTACCTGCCTATGATACTCCTTTAAAAATCGGTTCAGTTGCCCCAAAGATTAGCCCGGAAAAAGAGACAGACAAAAATATTAATTATACGTGTGTTTCGGATATGACTGTATTTCGAATAGTCATATGAACCTTAAAAGAGCCTACCTATTTAGAAATCACAGACAGAAATTTCAATTTTATTTATTTGAATAGATAAATACTTGACAGAATTAATATAGACGTAAGTATTCTTTAAATACAATATTTATTTTTATTACTAACAAGGTCTTCCTTAATTTAACATTAACATATACTATTATTGCTTCGATCCTAATAGCTATTTATATTTTATGCAACTGTTGTATTATGAGGGGTATTAAAACACGAATGTGATAAATGTGTATCACGTGAGTGTTTTAATACCTAATTATCAACAGTTGCATACAAGACTTTATCTACACCCATAATATTAATCCTCTGTAGGATTGGTGTTTTACATGGTGTAAACACCACATTGGTGTTTTAATGTTGGCAAATAAGCTAATTGTTTCAGAGTGTTTTATAGAGGATTTAAAGCACGGGTGTAGATAAAATTATTTAGGTGGATAATTCATTCGCTGATTACGGAAACGCTATATAATATGCTTAGCAATCTATTTATGTATAATATGTTTGTGCTTGTCGGTTCATCGGATCTCTCGCAATTGCCTAACTAATCATTATTACTCTTTTAGATAGACGAGTGTGGTTGGTTTTGTTTTATCTCAGTGCTCCGTTTGTCACAGGTTATATTTTATGACGTCATAACAAATAAAATACGGTCGATGTGATCTATAAAAAATCAGCCAAGTGCGAGTCGGGCCTCGCTCTTTTAGGGTTCCGTACATAATTATGAACAATATAATATTTGGGTCTAAGAAATATTTCATTTCCGAGCATTTCCGACCTCGTAACAAACCGTGAAAGAAAAACCCAAAAAATGTTAATTTATTATGGTCACAGCTTATAAACTATTTTATGAATCGTTGTTATCAGTATTTATTGTTCAAATAGTAGCCCAGTGTCGATAATTTTTGAAACAAAGAAAAATCACAGTAGGATGAAACCCATTGGAAAGGGAGAAGAATATGATAAGAATTAAAGGAAAAATAATTTACGGGCGATCTGAGCTAGGGAAAAAAAATGGGGGGAGTTTTAAGGGTAAAAAACGGTTTATCTCGATTTCCGACAAAACTACAAGTCCTATGGAAAAAAGTCTAATGGCAAAGTTGTAGGTAATAAAAAGTTCAACAACTTTTGTATATACACTTTTTTCACTTAACCTCAAAATGTATGTGAAAAACTCAAAAAACCATGTTTTTGGTTTTTTATTATTATCTTTTATAAAAACATTTTTTTTATCACGAAATTTGGTGAAAACTTGCCTTTTCATATCCCAAATACACTGTAATTTATTTGATTTGAAATGTTTATTATTTCTCCTTATTTTGACTTAATATCGAAAAAGCACCCTAATTTTCAATCGAAAAATCATCCGTCAAAATGTCAGCTTTTTTTCAAAAAGAAGGTGTGCTTTCTGTTCGTTGAAATCTCTACTTTCCGAAGGTGTAAAAAAAAATTTATATTACTATAGTAAATGTTTTCAGAAAATGCTAAATTCGAAAAATCAGAATTCGAAATTTATTTTAATCATTATACTTATACAATTTCATCAAAAATGTGACTGCTGCAATTTTTTTCAATTAAAAATTTGCTTTATTAAATGCTAATTACATTTGTGTCATAGAAAACTCATAACATTATATAAAAATAAATGTAAATCGTACTATATTGAATTTAGATACTTTATTTTGATGTTTTTAAATACATTAATCTTGTTATTCATAAATCAATTAAATTAATTTATCTTTAATAGAATAGAATAGAAATGTTTTGTATTCAAATAAACTTTTACAAGTTTTACAAGTTTACGAAAAAAAAAACAAGAGTGTCGAGTTTTTATTGGCCAATACAAGGGTTACTAGCAAAAATTTAAAGATAAGTGATGAGCCATTGAAAACTGAGGACACAACTGTGTTCTTGGGAATAACCCTAGATGCAAAGCTTCAATCCATATAGCAACATTTGCTGGCAAGTTCAGCTCTGCTGCTTACGTTGTTAGGAAGATTCGTTAAAGCGGCTGATATTGAAAAAAAAAATTGGTTTACAAAAAAGAGCAATTCGTGCAATTTATAATTTAAAACCGCTGGATTCCCTTCGAGAAAAATTTAAAGAAATACTTAGGTATTCTTACAGTAGCTTCTCAATATATCTATAACAATATAATTTTTGTTAGGCAAAACATTTACAGTTACAATAAAAAGTGCGAATTACACGACAGGCAATTAAGAAATAGAAATAGGCTCGTGATTCCTCAGTTACGCCTCAAAAAGGTCCGAAAGTCGTTTGTGGGAATGGGCGTAATGTTCTATAAAAAAATTCCACAAGCAATCTTAGACTTGCCTTTACACAAGTTTAAGAACTCTATTAAAAGTATTTTCTCAATTGATGATTATATAAATGATAAAAAGTGTGGTTTTGACTCGTTCCATCAATGCGCGAGACGGCAATTCAATCATGTACTCAACATAAAACTGTTATATTCATATTATTAATTTAAAAAAGAGCAATCGCCGAGTTTCTTACTGGTTCTTCTCGGTTGGAATGGCATTCCGAACCAATGGTAGATTCAATTGACTAATCGAAAGTAAACTTGTAAAACTTGTAAAAGTTTATTTGAATAAAAAACATTTCTATTCTATTCTAATCTATTCTATTCAAGATAAAGTATTTATGAATAACAAGATTAATGCATTTAAAAATATTGTAATGACTATATAGCGTAATCAAAATAAAGTATCTAAATTCAATATAGTACGATTTACATTTATTTTTATATATTATGAGTTTTCTATGACACAAATGTAATTAGCATTTAATAAATCAAATTTTTAATTGAACAAAATTGCAGCAGTCACATTTTTTATTAAATTGTATATAATATAATGATTAAAATAAATTTCGAATTCTGGTTTTTCGTTTTTTTGCATTTTCTGAAAACATTTACTATAGTAATATATATATTTTTTTACACCATCGGAAAGTAGAGATTTCAGCGAACAGAAAGCACACCTACTTTTTGAAAAAGCTGACATTTTGACGGATGATTTTTCGATTGAAAATTAGAGTGCTTTTTCGATATTAAGTCAAAATAAGGAGAAATAATAAACATTTCAAATCAAATAAATTACAGTGTATTTGGGATATAAAAAGGTAAGTTTCCACCAAATTTCGTGAAAAAAAAAATGTTTTTGTAAAAGATAATAATAAAAAACCAAAAACATGGTTTTTTGAGGTTTTCACATACATTTTGAGGTTAAATGAAAAAAGTGTATAAACAAAAGTTGTTGATCTTTTATTATCTACAACTTTGCCATTGGATTTTTTTCCATAGAACTTGTAGTTTTGTCGGAAATCGAGATAAACCGTTTTTTACCCTTAAAACTCCCCCCCATTTTTTTTCCCTAGCTCAGATCGCCCGTAAATTATTTTTCCTTTAATTCTTATTATATTCTCCTCCCTTTCCAATGGGTTTCATCCTACTGTGATTTTTCTTTACTTTTTATTATTTTTGAAGGGATTTACTCTAGTCTATAGAGCATATGGTACATAATATACCGAAATATCACATTCCTAACTAGTTTAGTTTTTGAGATAGCCCCCGTCACAAAAATGGTCTAAAACTGACAACTTTGATGAACCCATTTCCTTATTTTTTGAGCAAAAAATTAAAAAAAAATACATTTGTACTCTACTCAATGAGCTCTAAACAATGATACCCCACAAGCTAGGGTAAGATTTTTTTTTCCGGTTCCTTTGTCATGTATGGGAGCCCCCCTGAAAAATAATTTAATTCAATTTCTAATTCAATATTTGATTTTGGGTCAACGTTTTACACCAAATACCAAAATTTCAGGTTTGTAACTCATTTCGTCTGCGAGCTAGAGACCTGTGACCGGCGGACGGACAGACAGACAGCAGAGTGACATTAATAGGGCTCCGTTTAAGAAAGAAGTTCAAGAAAAATATTGAAATTATCGAGTTAAATAAGTACGTTTTAATTTTATACCAAATTCTGTGGAATTTGCTACAGAATCTTTATTTTTAAGTTAAGCATTATATGTATAATGCTTACTTTATCTAAATAAATTAATTGTTGTAAACTTATGACTAATACATTGTATATTCCACTTATAGGCTAATTCAACATGCATGACTATTGTCTAACAAGTTATCTACCATAAAGTGTAGATTCTAAAAATATATTACTTAATTAATCATTTATAGGATGGTGGTTTTTAATTTTAGTATGTCAAGAAACTATGTGCCTACACACGAACAAATAGAATTATTGGTAGACTTCATTGAAAGGAGACGCTGGCTCACCACAGGACATGCCAGAACAACCCATGCCAGACAACGCACACGAAACGCCTGGCAAGACATCACGCAAAAGCTGAATAGTTTGGAATATGGTTGTCGGAAAACATGGGAACAATGGGCAAAGGTATTCTATATATTTTACACAAGCGGACACCCGCGACTTCGTTCGCGTGGATATATTATATTGGTTTTTAAAAATCCCGTAGGAATCATTTTGTTTTTCCTAAGCTCCTTTGAGCTCATACCATGCTAAAAACTGTTAAAAGTTCACTGGTGGATGTTTAGGTAGATCAAAATGTAAACATCCGCCAGTGAAATTTCCATCAAAATCGATCCAGCCTTTTAGAGATTAGTCGGTAATCTTTAAAGTATCTACTTTCCAACAAAAAAAGAATGAATGAAATCGGACCACGCGTTATTGAATTACAGCTAAATACATGTTTTGACTTTCATCCCCTCTCCCTAGGGAACCGTGCTTAATTTCGGGATAAAAAGTATCCTATATGTTACTCCGTAGTATGAACTTAAATCGTACCAAGTTTCGTTTCAATCCATTCAGTAGTTTTTGTGTGATGCGCGCACAAACATACAGACAAATAGATAAACAGACAAACAGACAAATTTCAAAAATAGCTTTTTGACGTTCTATTACTTATCCCTAACATCCCCAATTATTATTTTGCAAAAATCCTCAATGTACAGATACGGCAAGTCTACGATTTTATTATATGTATAGATTAATATACAAGTATAAATTAAAAATTAAAAAACCCCCGACATTCGCCATTTTGTGGCGGCGGCTATCTTGGATTTGCAATACACACACACACACACACAAAAAAAATGCGTTTAAATTGGATTGGGAAGTATATTTTTAATAATTTTGATTATGTTTCAGTATTGGAAAGACAAAAAGGCAGCTATAAAAAGAAAAGTAATTCAAATGAGGACCAAGAATAAGACGCAGACTGGCGATGATATGGAAGAAGTGATCACACTTTCCACAATGGAGAAACGTATGGTGGCTCTGCTAGGCGGTAAAGTTTACGCGACCAGTAACAAGGGAGAGGAAGACCCTTTTAATGTATGTTATATGTTTTGTTTTATTTATATAACTTTTAAGGGCGTAGCGACGATGGAGCATTGGAGGCGCTTGCACCATTCTAAATGCAGTAATGAATAACCGAATACTTTCAAAATGACTGCGTCTAAGAACCCGTGCGGCGTTATATGGCTTTGTTTCTACTCCATGATTGATCAATCCGATGATCCCGGCTTCCGTCCTTCCCTTCTTCCGGCCTTTTGATATAAGCTTTTTAAATGTAAGTAATGAAAACTAACTGAGCTACTAATAATTCGAATTTTGCAAAAATAATAATAGATAGACACATACTCATTGTGATAAATTTTTATTTCATGTTGCAGGATCAACAGCCTGTCGCGTCTGATAGAACAGATTGTGAGCAAAACACACATAACAGCGATGAGTTGGTGAGATTTTCGTTATTATGAAAATATGTTCCTATTACTATTTGACTAATGATAAAATTTTATTCATAGTACCTAGTTAATTTTTGTTTTATTTACAGACAGACGAGAAACCATCTATACAAAGAAATTCTATGAGAAATAAACCCAGAGATTCATTCTGTAATGGGTTTTTTAAAAGTTACGTAATACATTTTTATTTTTATAAAGTTTACCTTCGGGCTTCGTGTAGTATTTGTGAACTGCTTAAGAAAAAGGTCCCTAACTTCACTCTACCTGTCCTAGCGATACTTAGCCTAGGTCACCATCATTTCCGCCAATGGACGTCCATTGCTGGACATAGGCCATTCCGAATTAGCTCTACCACACCTCAGTCTTCCTCATCCATCCATTTTCCGCCATTCTCTTTAATAATATGCTCAGTTTTTGCTCGAGAGCAACTCACTGTACGCTTAGTTGTACTCAGGACTTTCTGGCTATTTATACATTCTTCAAAGATAATTTAAATTCTTAAATAGGCCTATAATAAATTTAATTTATCCTTGCAGTTCCTCGTCATTGTCAGTTGATATCACCATCACCTCACGGACAGTGCCAGATGGTGGATTTCACCGAACGAATCATCGCAATCGAAGAGAGACGGGTTGAGACCGAACGAATCATTGCCAAGTCTCAGCAAGAATTAGTGGGTGTGCTTCGACAAATGAGTGAAGCGTGGACGTTACAAAGTGCGGCAATAAAAGAACTAGTTACCCTGTTAAATAATAAATAATACAATAAATAGCTAAATATTTTTTGTATTACCAGTTTTATAGTGAAAATTTTGCTAAATTCAAATGAACGCTCAAAGAAGATGAATTGGACTGGTCACTGGACGAATTATTGCTTAGTCTCGCAAGATGTAAGAATGTATCGGGTGTGCAATGTGCATATTCAGCATAATAAACAAATGAATAAGTAAAGCGTGGATAGTGAAAGCACACGAGTAGATAAGTACAGAGAGGAAGCTTCATACAAACGGCCCGCTGTAGGTACACTCACACAAACACACTCACCAACGGTTCACGGACGCCCGCTCGTTCCACTAACCGGTACAGTTGGTGACAAACGTGCGTATATGTGTGAGTGTACCTACAGCGGGCCGCTTGAAGTAGCTTCCCCTCTGTACTTATCTACTCTGTGGTGAAAGTGCGGCAATAAACAAACAAAGTAGGTAGTTTTCAAATTAAGTAATATGGAGTAATAAATGTTTCTTTTGTAGTATTAATTCGATTTTTATATGAAATAAAAATCCCTTTTTCCAAATATAATTGTTGTTTTTGCTTTTGAGCATCGATTAACAAATTCCTTACAGCTTACTATTCTTACTGATACTTTTTAATATTACATCCCGGTCAAAGCACTTGTCAGTCCACAGTATTATTTTGAGAAACAGGTAGAGGATTAACCAAGGAGTAACATAGGCTAATTTATAACCGACGTTCAAAAAAGGAGGAGTTGTGTTTTTCTACCTATGTACATCGATATCTCCGAGATTTCTGAACCGATCTGCGTATTTTTTTTTTAATCGATAGACTTTGCGACACTGTCCCATAAAAAACTTGGATTCCAATTCCTCAATCCTGATGCGGTAGGGGACCTGACCCCCAAAACTAATGGGATTTAGAAACTGTCGGTTATTTAAATTGATATTGGAGGTACCTACCAATTAAAGACTTTATCGTTGAATGAACTCGAGTACATATCCAAATCCTCAACCCTGATGCTGTAAGGAATTGCATTCCTAAATCGTGGGGATCCCATGGGATTTTGGGGACGGGTTACTTACTTTTTGTCCTGGAAAATCAAAAGTTCCCACGGGATTTTTAAAAACCTAAATCCACACGGGCGAAGCCGTATAGGCATCATCTACTAAATAGCTAAAATGCAATTAGTGTTTACCTACCTGTGATTTCGAATTAGTTGCATCTAATTATTTAGACTTTAAAACCCCTAAATCTATGCGGACGAATTCTCAAGATTTAGCTAGTGTTTATATGTATACGTACATACTTATAAAAATATTTTCACTAAAAATTACAACATTAATAGCTTATATACTATTCTTTAAAGTACAAAGTAGGTGCATGATGTCTTAATAATAAGTGTAACCAAACACAATTTTTACATTTTTATGATATAGGTACTTATTATGATTGCAGCTGAATATTGATGTTTCCATCAATTATCGCATCATCGTACATGAGCCATAATAATTACTTATGTAGAAGAAAAATTACAAAATGCGAGTTGGATCTTGCCCCAATTAGAGTTCCGTAGATATTATGTCCAACAAAAAAGTTAATTTGTTTTGGGTACATTTGGTTAGAGAACCCTAAAAACGCGCTGACTTTAGTCATGGGTGTATTTTTTGGGAATACAACCAATTCACCTAACAGAAGGTTGTATTTATAATTAATTTCATTTATCTCAGTATTATGTACCTTACTTGTACCTACATAAGTAAACAATACGTCTTGGAGATTTGTTGTGGTCGTTATTTTGAAATGCGTTACTGATTTGACCATTGTGATTAATGAATGAAAATTGTAAAACAAGTATAAATTAAAAATTTAAAAAACCCCCGACATTCGCCATTTTGTGGCGGCGGCCATCTTGGATTTGCAATAATGCTACTCTACTAGTCAAGCCCTTTCATTTGATCCCATATTAAGGGAGTTATGAAAAAATATGTACAATAATCCGCCATTTTGTAGCGGCGGCCATCTTGGACCGATTTTCATCAAACAGCTAACAACACTCTCGACTAATTCACCTTTCAAACAAAAAAACCGCATTCAAATCGGTCCACCCGTTTGAGCGGCACAGGGGAACAGACACGCACACACACGCACGCACGCACACACACACACATACACACACACACGCACGCACGCACGCACGCACGCACGCACGCACGCACGCACCCACACACACACACACACACACACACACACACACACACACCTATATATTTTTTGACCTGGAACGTTCACGGTTTTGTTTTCTGTCATCAGGAGGTTCTATTATAAGTAGCTATAGTTCAAAGAAGCTCAAGTCTTTAAAGTTTAGTCTTTCCCAGATAGATCGAATCTGGCCAGGGTTAGTAAGTTAGTTTTGAATTGTTCTTAATCAAAATTAAGCCCTTTTAAAGAGAACTGAAGACTTTCCTTGGCTGGAATTTTAAGTTGGAATTTTAAGAATATGAAGTAGAAAATAAAAAAGCAGTAGAAATATATCGACTGCAGATCACGAGGTCCTTGGTTCGCTTCCCGGGTCGGGCAAATAATTATTATAATATGTTGGATTTTTCTGTCAAAAAATTCTCAGTGCCAGCACGGAGTTTTGGTTTTTACCTATTTGGTTGGCGTCGACTGTCGCCCATGCGCCAGTTGTATTCGGTGATCGTTGTGCCGCGCTGACGAGCGTCAGCGCTGACCGGTCGGCGTTACTCTAAAACGCTTCTATAGCAACCATACATATTGGCCTGTCAGCGCTGACGATCAGCGTGACACTAAAACCCACCTTAGTATTTTCACCCCCGTGCCTCGGAGAGCAGCAGGTTGCCTCGTGATAATATGCTATCACCGATCCAACCGAAATCGAACTCGGCATCTATGGGACTATGTACAAGTCACGGCAAATAAGTCGACCGGTGACGTTCAATGCGCAGAAGTCGAAAATGAGGTATCTCGGGGTGTGAGGGGGTCGCGGGGAGGGCGTGGGGATCGTTCGTAAGCACTAATTAGCTCTCGCGGATCCCTCGTAAGCGCTGATTGGCTCTCCAATCGTATTGTGTCCCGCTCACTCGTACGACGCTGCGCGCACTTGAAGGTCACCGGTCGACTTACGTGCCGGGGGTTATAAGTAAGGTATAGTTAGAAAGGGCATTCCGGACCAGTTGTCGACTCATTTGACGATTCGAAAGCACGTTGTAAAAGTTTCTTTGAATATTTTTTTTCTATTCTTTTGCTGCGCCAAAGCATAGTATGAAACCAGGATATGATTTTTTGTAGTTGTGAATTTTATGCTAGTTTTTTTTGCTATAAAATTCTACGAAACATGAACATAAACCCACCTAAATTACTTACTCATCACTTCACAACAAGCGGCACAATCGCTGTGTTTTTTGTACCTGCTGAGTATGTTTCTTACAAGTGAAGCTCGATCGAGACAAGATCTCTGTAATGTAATGTAGCTACTACTTAACTATACAGTTAAATCATGTAGCTACAAGTATAAATTATAAAGATGTTGCTTAGAATTAAGTATACCTAGAACATGGGTAGTTTAATATCTTTGCACTCTAAAAAAAGTCTTCACGAAAGTCTTTACTCAAAAGATGCCACTATTTTTATCTCGAATTGCTGCCTACGTAAAAATATATTTTATTATAAGTATGTATACTTATGTAAAATCATCGTTTGACTAATCATCAACCTGTAGAATATATAGGTTTTGCTCTCGTCTTCGCCGATCGCGGCGTGGAATTCGGGTCTCTGTACCTATCTCGGTGTCCTACATATTTTTCTAATGGACTGATTTTGAAAAAGCTGAAACAGTGAAATCTGACTATAGGTACCTACTTAGGTTGAAACCTATGCTTTCGAATTGCGAAAGTTTCATCTCAATCGGTCTAGCGGTGAACCCGTGTTCCATACACAAGTAAATAGATAGAATTAGATACAATTTTACAATTTGATAGAGATACACCTACGAATAGGCGACCTTATGAAGTCACGGAAGCGTAAATTTTATGGAGGACCAATTACCTCACCACAAGGTAACATTACTTACTGATTATAGATGAGCGTTTATGAACTGCAGCTGTAATAGTCATAAATCTTCCTATACATGCTGATTTATTCACTACTGTTGCTTTACCATGGATTACCTTATTATTGCCTTATACAGTTCATAGAAATATACTAGTACCTAGTTACAATGAGAACACTACCTATAGTTATAATATAGGTACAGTTAAGCGCAAGTCACATTGTGAGCGAAGCGAAGTTTCTCTTCGCTCATGTCGCTGGACTACGAGAGCTTGCAAATTCACATCGCTGGCTTCGTTCTCTGTCGTTCTCGGTGTGCAGCATAGTATGAAGAAACGCGGAAGCGGCTGAACAGTAGAGCAGCGGTAGAGAACCTCGATTCGCTTCGCTTCGCTCCTAATGTGGCCTGCGCTTTAGTGAAACTTTCTGGGACAGTACAACAATGTAGGTACGATTTGAAACAGAAAGCTTTAGGTCCATTTTGCTGCTGACGTTAGTAGGAAAATGGAGTGCGGGCCCTGGAAGGGATTAAAAGATTAAGGGAACGCGGGAGGCCCCCAGCGCCTCGTACGTCCCCTGCATTCCTGCCTTGTCGCGAACCATGGCATTGGAAGGTCTATTGAAACTCAGAAAATCATCAAAGTGATACTCGTATCTAAGGATTTTGTACTTAATGTGAACTGTCGTCTATCACGGTCGCCGTACCTACCAATATTCATAGAATTACCAGTGACTTGTAACAGAGCTTGTAATAAAAGGCTGTAGCTCGTTTTTATATTTGCTCACTTAGTGACCGAAATAATATTGACAAAATCGTTAACTTACTTGTATTTTATTACTTCATAAGTTTACTTTGACAAAAAGTTCTTGAGTAAAATCGGCATGGGTCAGCAATGTGAAGAAGTAGGTAGGATACCTGTGTACGTAAAAATAAATACTTACGTATTTATGTACACCTACGTATTTTTTTAATTACTGATAAAGTTATAATATAACAATATGATGTTTATTAAATCCACTCGATGTTAACAAAAAACCTGCATTACTATGCACAGTATATCTGCAGAGTAGATTGACCGAGCTATTTCACTCCAATCAGAATGACATCGAAATCAATTTTTGTTCTAGTTCTTCCTAATTATCTACGTAGTTGGTAATGGTACTAGAAACACAGTTACTCGTCGTCCTAATTGACTAACGATCTAACTTTGGATCTAACGATCGTACGATCAATAAGATCGATTTCGTCGCACGATGAAAATTAGTAGGTACCTACTGCCATCGTGGGACTTTAAGGCCTAGGCCGCACTGCGAAATTTATTCGCGCGAATTTTTTCGCAAAATTCTGTGACATATGGAAATGTATGAAGCTGCACGCACACGCGATTTAAAATTCGCGAGAAAAATATATTAAAATGCGGAATATAAACCGCGCGAATAAAATTCGCGCGAATAATTTTCGCAGTGCGGCTCCGCTCTAACGATCTTTCGATCAAACGATGAGATTTTTTCGTTTTGATCGTACGATCGTTAACCAATTAGAACGACTGGTTTGGGGATTCAAATGTTTGATCGTTAACCAATTAAAACGACGGGATTGGGGAGTTAAATATTTGACCGTTAACCAATTAGAACGATGGGTTTGGGGATTCAAATGTTTGATCGTTAACCAATTAGAACGACTGGTTTGGGGATTCAAATGTTTGATCGTTAACCAATTAGAACGACTGGTTTGGGGATTCAAATGTTTGATCGTTAACCAATTAGAACGACTGGTTTGGGGATTCAAATGTTTGATCGTTAACCAATTAGAACGACTGGTTTGGGGATTCAAATGTTTGATCGTTAACCAATTAGAACGATGGGTTTGGGGATTCAAATGTTTGATCGTTAACCAATTAGAACGACTGGTTTGGGGATTCAAATGTTTGATCGTTAACCAATTAGAACGACTGGTTTGGGGATTCAAATGTTTGATCGTTAACCAATTAGAACGACTGGTTTGGGGATTCAAATGTTTGATCGTTAACCAATTAGAATTTTTTCTTTGCACTAACCTGCACTACCCTAATTACGGAAATCATTTGGTAGCTACTCAGGTTTTACCTACTTCAGTTTTATAACAAGGTCGCCGCTAAGGGCTAAGTATCTACATATTATGTTACGTGTAATAGCAGAGATGTACTTACCTACTCGTAATACCTTTAATAGATATGTATGACAAACAATTAACATAGTTGGCTTGGAGACAAGCAATTAGCATCTTTTAAGTCGCATAAATGCATGCATGTAGAACATTGGCCCCGATTGGTAACAAACGGAAAACGTGTACGGTGTATCTAACGATGGATTCAATCACAGTATCTAATAATTATTGTTGGTCGTTTAGAAACTGGATTTGGATTTGTTTCTCACTAGGTTTTCCCAAGCGACCACATAACGCTAATTGAATTAGGTAAATCAAGGTCCAAGGACTTAATTAACGTCCAATGAATTAGTAAATAGTTACTTATGTATGTACCTACCTAGGTAACATTATGATGATGTGATGAATGATGAGTTATTAAACGCTTTAGACCTTTATAATTTGTGACAGCAACTTGTGGCAGTTGTGCTGCGTCTGCGAACCGAATTCTCGCTTACGAAAGTAACAAGTAGGTATAGGTAACAACAGTTCACTGCTGTCAACAGGGAAATGAGATTGAGAATGAACTTGGTGTTGTCACTAAAAACAGGTTAACCAATTGCTAAATCGTGGTTCGAGAACTAATTTTCACGGACACTTTTTGACGATCGATAGCATGTCTAAAAAGAACCTACTTAGGCATTAGATAAGTACCTATAATATGTATGTAGATATATTGGTCGAAGAGTGAATAATAGACAAAGTCCGAATGTTGATTAATTCACCACTCTCACTCACCATAAAATAAGGACGTATGCTGGTAGATCCTATTACTTTTGTCGTTCGGTTTCACAATCAGTTCGTAAAATCGAAACTACGTAGGTATATAAGTAGTACATAACTACATATAATATTTTACTATTTACCGATAAAGATTTCATAAGCGAAGTTTGACACGAGGTTTTTGAGAAGATAATTAGGCATTGTAGGTACCTAGGTAGTAGGTACCTACTTGATCAATATTTTAGTAGAAAGATTAAATAAATAATTAATAAACAAGCCCAAAGGTCAGGCGCGCATAAAATTAGCATTAAGTAGGTAGGTATAAATAATAGCAATAATCTCTACACTGAAATAAATAATTAATTAATTAACAGGATAAAGTTTCGATCAGGTTCAAGGAAAAATTTCGATTCGCTCGGGTGGGAAATAGTTCCACTAAATTTGTAGGACTATATGGCCATTTCATTATACAAGTATTTATTAGGCTGCATACATAAAATCAGGTGGTTATTAATAATATTCTACAGCCTCCTCCACTCCGAATATTTCCAAATAATGAGGTTCTAAAAATGATTAAACATTATTAATAACTAGCTGATTTTTTGTATGCAGCTTAGTAGGTATAGATCGACCACAATCTCATGAAAAATGGGGAAGTTAAATTTTGTAGTAAGCAACACTAGGTTAACTCGGCTGCCCTAGTGATAAACAAAGTAATTATTACATTCAGAACACCTTACCTGGGATCGTTTCACGAAACGAAAAATCCAGCAACTGCATTTTAAATACAAAAACAAAGTAATCAACATCCAATTACTTTGTTTTTGTGTTGTGCTTGTTGTTTACTTGGTTTTTGCATTTATATTCCGGGTTAGTGAGTGCAGTTAGACTTGCCTTTACACAAGTTTAAGAACTCTATTAAAAATATGCTCATAAAAAGAGGATATTATACAATTGAAGATTATATAAATGATAAAAAAGCATGGAGCAATTTCTCAATGACAGGTTGCTTGGAAACAATCTAAGAAATTTTAACTCATGTCTTAAAATGAGTATTTGATTATTTATTGGTGTTCAATTCGATGCTTTGATCATGGGTAGCCTAAGTATGTCACGCTCTCTTTAAACATTTCTGTGGTGGTGTCGTGTGGTGCGGGTTGTTACGTTCCCTCGAATATGGTTGAGCGATGCAATGGCTGGATCATGCGTCATAATCGTGAACGGGTGCCACCGTCGGAAATGGGGCTACTTTTGTCTGCCCTTCTTCACATGTGTAGAATTGTAAGCACCATTCCGAACCTGTGGTAGATTCATTTGTCGATTCGTAAGCGCTTGTGAAAGTTTATCTGAATAAAATTGAAGATTACTTATATAGGTAAACTAGTGTTGCGCTCGGTGCGCGAGCTGCAAGCAGCTCGCGGGCCTTGTTGTCTCTTCAATATTCGTAAAATAAAGAAATGGGGGGCCATACCAAATACCAGAATATTCTGAAGAGTCTCTTGAAAGATAAAAAGAAATATTGGTATCACGTTTCGTATCTTTTCTGAAAGGACACTAATGAGTTCTATGCATGCGTTTAGTGGGAAAAAAAGATCTATACAAAAATGTTCTGGAGAGCCACTTGAAAATTAAATAGAAAATTTGTATGAACACGAATTTTTTTTTTGCTCCGTAGCTATCTATTTTTTACTGGCTCCCCAAAGGGACTAAGGTCTTGAACATTTTTAGTTTCGGGACCATGCCTCTATGATTGATAGTTTTTGAGGGCCGTTAGGGTACTCTGGTAATTTTTCCACATTCACTACGTTTTGTATTTTTGTGAAAAAATCTTAAAGTTCTATTTATACGTGTAGTAGGGGGAAAACGTTCCATACAAAAATGTCCAAGAGAGCCTCTTGAAAAGAACACAAAAAATTTGTATGGAGACGATTTTTTTTGTTCGGCGGCCATTTTTTTTTAACGGTCCACTAAATATTCCAAGGTCTTTGACAACATTTGTTTGGGACCATGCCTGTAAGACTGGTAGTTTTAGAGGACTCATGAGGTACTCTAGAAAATTTTCCACATTCTTACGTATCGTATTTTTCCTGAAAGGACACTCATGAGTTCTATATATGCGCTTGGTGGGGGAAAAAAGTTCAATACAAAAATGTTCTGGAGAGCCTCATGAAATTTAAAAAAAAATTTGTATGGACACGAAATTTTTTTGTTTGGTACATATCTTTTTTTTACTGGCTCACCAAAGGGCCCAAGGTCTTGAACATTTTCAGTTTCAGAACCATGCCTCTATGATTGATAGTTTTTGAGAGCCGTTGAGGTACTCTGGTAAATTTTCCATGTTCATGACGTTTTATAATTTCTTTGAAGGAAAACTCAAAAGTTCTACGCATATAAATAGTGATAAGAAAAAAATCCATACAAAAATGTTCAGGAGAGCCTTTTGAAAATTCAAAAAAAAAATTTTTGTTGGGCGGCCATCTTTTTTTTGCCGGTTCACCAAATTGCCCAAGGTCTTTAACAACATTTGTTTGGGACCATTCCTGTATAACTGGTAGTTTTAGAGGACCCATGAGGTACCCTGGTAATTTTTCCACATTCACTACGTTTTGTATTTTTTGTGAAAAAAACCTTTAAGTTTTATGTATACGTGTAGTGGGGGGAAAAAGTTTCATACAAAAATGTCCAGGAGAGCTTCTTGAAAAGAACCCAAAAAATTTGTATGGAGAAAAAATTTTTTTGTTCGGCGGCCATATTTTTTTTACCGGTTCACCCAATGGCCCAAGGTCCTTAATAACATTTGTTTGGGACCATGCCTGTATGACTGGTAGTTTTAGAGAACCCATGAGGTACCCTGATAAATTTTCCACATTCATGAAGTTTCATAATTTTCCTGAAGGAAGACCCATAAGTTCTACGTATATAAATAGTAAGAGGAAAAAGTTCTATACAAAAATGTTCTGGAGAGCCTTTTGAAAATTTAAAAAAAAAATTGTATGGACACGAAATTTTTTTTTGTTTGGTACCTATCTTTTTTTTACTGGCTCACCAAAGGGCCCAAGGTCTTGAACATTTTCAGTTTCAGAACCATGCCTCTATGATTGATAGTTTTTGAGAGCCTTTGGGGTACTCTGGTAAATTTTCCACGTTCATGACGTTTCATAATTTTCCTGAAGGAAGACCCATAAGTTCTACGCACATAAATAGTGAGGGGAAAAAAGTTCCATACAAAATTGTTCTGGAGAGCCTCTTGAAAATTAAGAAATTTTTGTATGGAGACGAAAATTTTTTTTGTTTGGTGGCCATATTTTTTTCACCGGTTCACCCAATTGCCCAAGGTGTTGAACATTTTTTGTTTGGGGATAGTACCTCTCCGACTGATAGTTTTCGAGATCCCTTAGGGTACTCTAGTCAGTTTTCCACGTCCAGCTCTCTCTATAATTTTGTAGACCTAAATTTTTTGAATTCTACACACACGGAAAGTATGGTGAAAAAGTCCCATACAAAATTGTTCAGGAGAGGTGATCAATACGTAACTTCAAGTAGCTTTATATATATAACTAGTTGCTCGGTGCGCGAGCTGCTAAAGCAGCTCGCGGGGACGTTCACGTTCATCATTATAACATGGGGCTGCACCCTATAATTTCGAAGATATAAGCATTTAAAAATTTGATCACGTGAGCACATAGTCATCGCAAAAATAAGAAGTTTGAGTATTAATAACATGGGGTTGCACCCTATAGTTTCGCAGATATAAGCTTTTAAAAATCTGATCACGTGAACATCTAGACATCGCGAAAGTTATTTATTTATTTATTCATACATAATGCACTAATAAGACTTAAGTTACATACAGTGCAACAAAAACCATAGTCAGTTTTACTGTGCACTGTTTTACAAACTCATACGTATTATACATAATAATTAAAACAAAGTAATTTTGAGTACCAACAACATGGGCTCGACCCTATAATTCCGTAGATATAAGCTTTTAAAAATCAGACCACGTAAACACACAGACATCGTGAAAATAAGAATTTTGCGTACCAACAACATGGGGCTGCACCCTATAGTTTTGGAGATATAAGCTTTTAAAAATCTGACCATGTGAGCATATAGACATCGCGAAAATTTGAGTACCAACAACATGGGGCTGCACCCTATAGTTTCGGAGATATAAGCTTTTAAAAATCTGACCACGTAAGCATACAGACATCGCGAAAATAAGAAGTTTGAGTACCAACAACATGGAGCTGCACCCCATAGTTTCGGAGATATAAGCTTTTAAAAATCTGACCACGTAAGCACACAGTCATCGCGAAAATAAGAAGTTTGAGTACCAACTACATGGGGCTTCACCATATAGTTTCGGATATAAGCTTTTAAAAATCTGACCACGTGAGCATAAAGACGAAGATAAGAAGTTTGAGTACCAACAACATGGGGCTGCACTCTACCCTTCTGTATCCTTCACTTGTCTCCAAAATCCTCAATCATCAGCTCTCGCCATATTTTTTCTCCGAATGAATTTTTGTCTTCTCTGTGAAACCATTTGTGAAAAAAAAAAATCATATAAAATTTTACAGGAGGAAATTTTTGGGGAAATCTCGAAAAGTCCCCGCTCGGTCCTTAGTTGGTCCCTAGTCGGTCGTTAGTTGGTCCCTAGTCGGTCCATAGTCGGTCCCTAGTCGGTCCTTAGTCGGTCCCTAGTCGGTCCATAGTCGGTCCCTAGTCGGTCTCTAGTCGGTCCATAATCGGTCCATAGTCGGTCCGTAGTCGGTCCATAGTCGGTCCGTAGTCGGTCCCTAGTCGGTCCGTAGTCGGTCTCTAGTCGGTCCGTAGTCGGTTTGTAGTCGGTCCCTAGTTGGTCCGTAGTCGATCCATAGTCGGTCCCTAGTCGGTCCATAGTCGGTCCCTAGTCAGTCTCTAGTCGGTCCGTAGTTGGTCCCTAGTAGGTCCGTAGTCGGTCCGTAGTCGGTCCGTAGTCGGTCCGTAGTCGGTCAGTAGTCGGTCTCTAGCCGGTCCGTAGTCGGTCCCTAGTCGGTCCCTAGACTCCCTAGTCGGTCCATAGTCGGTCCCTAGTCGGTCTCTAGTCGGTCCGTAGTCGGTCCCTAGTCGGTCTGTAGTCGGTCCGTAGTCGGTCTGTAGTTGGTCCGCAGTCGGTCCCTAGTCGGTCTCTAGTCTGTCCATAGTCGGTCCGTAGTCGGTCCGTAGTCGGTCCATAGTCGGTCCGTAGTCGGTCCCTAGTCGGTCTACCCTAGTCGGTCCGTAGTCGGTCCCTAGTCGGTCCGTAGTCGGTCCGTAGTCGGTCTCTAGTCGGTCCGTAGTCGGTCCCTAGTCGATCCGTAGTCGGTCTCTAGTCGGTCCGTAGTCGGCCCGTAGTCGATCCCAAGTCGGTCCCTAGTCGGTCCATAGTCGGTCCCTAGTCAGTCTCTAGTCGGTCCGTAGTCGGTCCCTAGTCGGTCCGTAGTCGGTCCTTAGTCGGTCCGTAGTCGGTCCGTAGTCGGTCCGTAGTCGGTCCGTAGTCGGTCCGTAGTCGGTCTCTAGCCGGTCCGTAGTCGGTCCCTAGTCGGTCCCTAGTCGGTTCATAGTCGGTCCCTAGTCGGTCTCTAGTCGGTCCGTAGTCGGTCCGTAGTCGGTCCCTAGTTGGTCCGTAGTCGATCCATAGTCGGTCCGTAGTCGGTCCCTAGTCGGTCTACCCTAGTCGGTCCGTAGTCGGTCCGTAGTCAGTCTCTAGTCGGTCCGTAGTCGGTCTCTAGTCGATCCCTAGTTGGTCCCTAGTCGGTCCATAGTCGGTCCCTAGTCGGTCCTTAGTCGGTCCCTAGTCGGTCCATAGTCGGTCCCTAGTCGGTCTCTAGTCGGTCTGTAGTCGGTCCGTAGTCGGTCCATAGTCGGTCCGTAGTCGGTCCCTAGTCGGTCTACCCTAGTCGGTCCGTAGTCGGTTCGAAGTCGGTCCCTAGTCGGTCCCTAGTCGGTCCCTAGTAGTTCCGTAGTCGGTCCGTAGTCGGTCTCTAGTCGGTCCGTAGTCGGTCCCTAGTCGGTCCCTAGTCGGTCCTTAGTCGGTCCATAGTCGGTCCCTAGTTGGTCTCTAGTCGGTCCGTAGTCGATCCATAGTTGGTCCGTAGTCGGTCCCTAGTCGGTCTGTAGTCGGTCCGTAGTCGGTCCGCAGTCGGTCCCTAGTCGGTCCGTAGTTGGTCCCTAGTCGGTCCCTAGTCGGTCCCTAGTCGGTCCCTAGTCGGTCCCTAGTTGGTCCCTAGTCGGTCCGTAGTCGGTCCCTAGTCGGTCTGTAGTCGGTCCGCAGTCGGTCCCTAGTCGGTCTCTAGTCGGTCCATAGTCAGTCCGTAGTCGGTCCGTAGTCCGTCCATAGTCGGTCCGTAGTCGGTCCCTAGTCGGTCTACCCTAGTCGGTCCGTAGTCTGTCCCTAGTCGGTCCGTAGTCGGTCCGTAGTCGGTCTCTAGTCGGTCTGTAGTCGGTCCGTAGTCGGTCTCTAGTCGGTCCGTAGTCGGTCCGTAGTCGGTCCTTAGTCGGTCCCTAGTCGGTCCATAGTCGGTCCCTAGTCAGTCTCTAGTCGGTCCGTAGTCGGTCCCTAGTCGGTCCGTAGTCGGTCCGTAGTCGGTCCATAGTCGGTCTCTAGTCGGTCCGTAGTCGGTCCCTAGTCGGTCCTTAGTCGGTCCCTAGTGGGTCCATAGTCGGTCCCTAGTCGGTCTCTAGTCGGTCCGTAGTCGGTCCCTAGTCGGTCTGTAGTCGGTCCGTAGTCGGTCCGTAGTCGGTCCCTAGTTGGTCCGTAGTCGATCCATAGTCAGTCCGTAGTCGGTCCCTAGTCGGTCTACCCTAGTCGGTCCGTAGTCGGTCCGTAGTCAGTCTCTAGTCGGTCCGTAGTCGGTCCCTAGTCGGTCCCTAGTCGGTCCGTAATTGGTCCGTAGTCGGTCCGTAGTCGGTCAGTAGTCAGTCTCTAGTCGGTCCGTAGTCGGTCTCTAGTCGGTCCCTAGTTGGTCCCTAGTCGGTCCATAGTCGGTCCCTAGTCGGTCCGTAGTCGGTCCGTAGTCGGTCCGTAGTCGGTCCCTAGTCGGTCCTTAGTCGGTCCCTAGTCGGTCCATAGTCGGTCCCTAGTCGGTCTCTAGTCGGTCCGTAGTCGGTCCCTAGTCGGTCTGTAGTCGGTCCGTAGTCGGTCCGTAGTCGGTCCCTAGTTGGTCCGTAGTCGATCCATAGTCGGTCCGTAGTCGGTCCCTAGTCGGTCTACCCTAGTCGGTCCGTAGTCGGTCCGTAGTCAGTCCGTAGTCAGTCTCTAGTCGGTCCGTAGTCGGTCCCTAGTCGGTCCCTAGTCGGTCCGTAATTGGTCCGTAGTCGGTCCGTAGTCGGTCAGTAGTCAGTCTCTAGTCGGTCCGTAGTCGGTCTCTAGTCGGTCCCTAGTTGGTCCCTAGTCGGTCCATAGTCGGTCCCTAGTCGGTCCTTAGTCGGTCCCTAGTCGATCCATAGTCGGTCCCTAGTCGGTCTCTAGTCGGTCCATAGTCGGTCCGTAGTCGGTCTGTAGTCGGTCCCTAGTCAGTCTACCCTAGTCGGTCCGTAGTCGGTCCCTAGTCGGTCCCTAGTAGGTCCGTAGTCGGTCTCTAGTCGGTCCGTAGTCGGTCCCTAGTCGGTCCTTAGTCGGTCCATAGTCGGTCCCTAGTCGGTCTCTAGTCGGTCCGTAGTCGGTCCCTAGTCGGTCCGTAGTCGATCCATAGTCGGTCCGTAGTCGGTCTGTAGTCGGTCCGTAGTCGGTCCGCAGTCGGTCCCTAGTCGGTCCGTAGTCGTTCCGTAGGTGGTCTCTAGTCGGTCCGCAGTCGGTCCCTAGTCGGTCCCCAGTCGGTCCCTAGTCGATCCGAAATAAATCCCTCCATTTTGTTTTTTTTTCTAGTGATCAGGATCCGAAGGTCCTGATCATCTTTTGATTAGAAACCACTCTTCCATCTTTTATACCCTTTGAGATGGACACTGATGAAATTTGTATGGCGGCCATCTTTTTTTCGCCATTTTGAATTTTTTTTTCAGTTCAGTCCCAATTGGACGACGTTTCGAATGACATTTGCTCGAGCACCCCCCACCTATCTTCAATACTTTCAGCGTGCCCTTCACCCGTCTCCGAAACCCTCAATCATCAGCTCTCTCCATATTTTTTTCTGAATAAATTTTTGTCTTCTTTGTGAAACCATTAGTGAAAAAAAAAACTTTCATACAAAATTTTACAGGAGGAAATTTTTGGGGAAATCTCGAAAACTACCCTTAATGTGGCAACACTGTGTACATACCTCGATACTGCCGGTCAAATTGCACAATCGATTCATACATGTCAACTTTCTAAAATGTTGCCAACTTCCTCAAAAACATGATCAAAATTTTCAAAAACACTCAACAACAATACAAAATGGCCGCCAACTCGTTTTATAGAAATAATTCACATAGTTTTATAATTTTTTCAATAAGTACAGGAGATACCGCTCCTGATGACGTTTCAAGTTTTCATCTCGCTCGCACACAGGCGAAATGATCACCCCTGAAAAAAGACCGTATCACGAAAACCACTTTTTCTTTGATAGTGTTGCCTGTCCTTGGCGATAAAAATATCCAAATTTCGTTTGTACAAGTAAAAAACGTTGTTGCTCATACTCTGATTTTGCTAAAAGTTCGTATTTCGATTTTTTAATTTTTGGGGTAGATCTTGAAATTTCCCCAAAAATGGGGTATTTTTCTCACCAATCTATACTTCAAGTCTGTATATACAATAGCTTCATAGAAGAAGAAACGCTCCGATGTTGTCAACGGTGAGAAATTTGAATTTTAAAATTGCGTTTTTTCGTACCTCAATTCGAATGGCCGCCACGACAGCCGCCATCTTGAATTTTTAAAAACTACTCCCGATCTGTCAAAAAACAGGATAATTGTAGACGGAAACGGGAAAAAAATATTATCCTCAACTAACCCGTTTCGGTGCTGTGGCGCCGCGGTTCGGGGTCGAAAAATCAAAAATTTGAAAGACTACAGCTAAGCTGCCATCTTGTTTTTTAAATTTTTTCTATTTTTTCTGTTAATCGTTTCCTAATTTCTTCTAGAATTGCGAATTTTAACGAAATCGGTAGGAAAACAAAAAAGTTACAAAAATCACGTTGGCCGCCATCTTGTTTTTGTTTGAGCAGCCCTTTTCTATCTACAATACCTTTCCCGGGCTCCCCAACCATCTTACTAACCCTCAATCATTATGTCTTCCCATATTTTTCTGTGAGAATTCTCTAAAGAACCGCATCAAAGGCAATTCAATATTCACCATACATTTTCTATGAAAAAATGAATTCCGCCATTTTGAATTTTTTTTCCATTCATCAAGTAGACCTTCGGATTTTGATCATCTTTTGCTAAGAAACCACTCTTCCATCTTTTATACCCTCCGAGATGGATACTGATGAAATTTGTATGGCGGCCATCTTTTTTTCGCCATTTTGAATTTTTTTTCAGTTCACTCCCAATTGGACGACGTTTCGAATGACATTTGCTCGAGCACCCCCTACCTATCTTCAATACTTTCAGCGTGCCCTTCACCCGTCTCCGAAACCCTCAATCATCAGCTCTCTCCATATTTTTTTCGGAATAAATTTTTGTCTTCTTTATGAAACCATTAGTGAAAAAAAAATTTTTCATTCAAAATTTTTCAGGAGGAAATTTTTGGGGAAATCTCAAAAACTACCCTAAATGTGGCAACACTGTGTACATACTTCGATACTGCCGGTTGAGTTACATAATCGATTCATACATGTCAACTTTCTAAAATGTTGCCAACTGCCTCAAAAACATGATTAAAATTTTCAAAAACACCCAACAACAATACAAAATGGCCGCCAACTCGTTTGACAGATACATTATAGAAAGTTTTATAATTTTACCATTAACTACAAGATATACCGCTCCTGATGACGTTTAGATGTTCCATCTCACTCGCACCCAGGCGAAATGATTGCCCCTGAAAAAAGACCATGTCGCGAAAATCACTTTTTCTTTGATAAATTCCAGTGTTGCCAGTCTTTGGTGACAAAAATACCCAAATGTCGTTTGTACAAGTAAAATACGTAGTCGCTCATACTCGGATTTTGCAAAAAGTCCGTATTTCGATTTTTTTATTTTTGGGGTAAATCTTGAAATTTCCCCAAAAGTGGGGTATATTTTTTACCACCAATTTATACCTCGAGTCTATACATACAATCGCTTCATAGAAGTCGAAACGCTCCGATGTTGCCAACTGTGAGAAAATTGAATTTTAAAATTGCGTTTTTTCGTACCTCAAACCAAATGCCCGCCACAACAGCCGCCATCTTGAATTTTTAAAAACCGCTTCCATTCTGTCAAAATACAGGATAATTGTAAGCGGAAACAAGAAAAAAAAATTATCCTCAATTACCCCGTTTCGGAGCTGTGGTGCCGCGGTTTGGGGTCGAAAAATCAAAAATTTTAAAAATCTAAATCTCGGCCGCCATCTTGTTTTTCCCATTTTTTTTACTTTTTATGTTAATTGTTAACTAATTTCTTCAATAATTGCGAGTTTTAACAAAATCGGTTGGAAAACAAAAAAGTTACAAAAATCACGTTGGCCGCCATCTTGTTTTTTGGAAATGTCATAATTTTTCCCTACTCATACCCCGTACCCGAACATATCTCCCATACATTATTGTATCGTTTTCTGTCTCTTTCTAGGAGAACAATTATGTCAATGAGTCAGTGAGTGAGTCAGTGGTAATCGAGCTATATATAGTATAACTAGTTGCTCGGTGCGCGAGCTGCTAAAGCAGCTCGCGGGGACGTTCACGTTCATCATTATAACATGGGGCTGCACCCTATAATTTCGAAGATATAAGCATTTAAAAATTTGATCACGTGAGCACATAGTCATCGCAAAAATAAGAAGTTTGAGTATTAATAACATGGAGTTGCACCCTATACTTTCGCAGATATAAGCTTTTAAAAATCTGATCACGTGAACATCTAGACATCGCGAAAGTTATTTATTTATTTATTTATTTATTCATACATAATGCACTAATAAGACTTAAGTTACATACAGTGCAACAAAAACCATAGTCAGTTTTACTGTGCACTGTTTTACACACTCATACGTATTATACATAATAATTAAAACTAAGTAATTTTGAGTACCAACAACATGGGCTCGACCCTATAATTCCGTAGATATAAGCTTTTAAAAATCAGACCACGTAAACACACAGACATCGTGAAAATAAGAATTTTGCGTACCAACAACATGGGGCTGCACCCTATAGTTTTGGAGATATAAGCTTTTAAAAATCTGACCATGTGAGCATATAGACATCGCGAAATTTGAGTACCAACAACATGGGGCTGCACCCTATAGTTTCGGAGATATAAGCTTTTAAAAATCTGACCACGTAAGCATACAGACATCGCGAAAATAAGAAGTTTGAGTACCAACAACATGGAGCTGCACCCCATAGTTTCGGAGATATAAGCTTTTAAAAATCTGACCACGTAAGCACACAGACATCGCGAAAATAAGAAGTTTGAGTACCAACTACATGGGGCTTCACCATATAGTTTCAGATATAAGCTTTTAAAAATCTGACCACGTGAGCTTAAAGACGAAGATAAGAAGTTTGAGTACCAACTACATGGGGCTTCACCATATAGTTTCGGATATAAGCTTTTAAAAATCTGACCACGTGAGCATAAAGACGAAGATAAGAAGTTTGAGTACCAACAACATGGGGCTGCACTCTACCCTTCTGTATCCTTCACTTGTCTCCAAAATCCTCAATCATCAGCTCTCGCCATATTTTTTCTCCGAATGAATTTTTGTCTTCTCTGTGAAACCATTTGTAAAAAAAAAATTATATAAAATTTTACAGGAGGAAATTTTTGGGGAAATCTCGAAAAGTCCCCGCTCGGTCCTTAGTTGGTCCCTAGTCGGTCGTTAGTTGGTCCCTAGCCGGTCCATAGTCGGTCCCTAGTCGGTCCTTAGTCGGTTCCTAGTCGGTCCGTAGTCGGTCCGTTGTTGGTCCGTAGTCGGTCTCTAGTCGGTCCATAGTCGGTCCGTAGTCGGTCCGTAGTCGGTCCATAGTCGGTCCGTAGTCGGTCCCTAGTCGGTCCGTAGTCGGTCTCTAGTCGGTCCGTAATCGGTCCGTAGTCGGTCCCTAGTTGGTCCGTAGTCGATCCATAGTCGGTCCGTAGTCGGTCCCTAGTCGGTCCCTAGTCAGTCTCTAGTCGGTCCCTAGTCGGTCCCTAGTCGGTCCATAGTCGGTCCCTAGTCGGTCTCTAGTCGGTCCGTAGTCGGTCCCTAGTCGGTCTGTAGTCGGTCCGTAGTCGGTCTGTAGTTAGTCCGCAGTCGGTCCCTAGTCGGTCTCTAGTCTGTCCATAGTCGGTCCGTAGTCGGTCCGTAGTCGGTCCATAGTCGGTCCGTAGTCGGTCCCTAGTCGGTCTACCCTAGTCGGTCCGTAGTCGGTCCCTAGTCGGTCCGTAGTCGGTCCGTAGTCGGTCTGTAGTTGGTCCGCAGTCGGTCCCTAGTCGGTCTCTAGTCTGTCCATAGTCGGTCCGTAGTCGGTCCGTAGTCGGTCCATAGTCGGTCCGTAGTCGGTCCCTAGTCGGTCTACCCTAGTCGGTCCGTAGTCGGTCCCTAGTCGGTCCGTAGTCGGTCCGTAGTCGGTCTGTAGTTGGTCCGCAGTCGGTCCCTAGTCGGTCCCTAGTCGGTCCCTAGTCGGTCCCTAGTTGGTCCCTAGTCGGTCCCTAGTCGGTCCGTAGTCGGTCCCTAGTCGGTCTGTAGTCGGTCCGCAGTCGGTCCCTAGTCGGTCTCTAGTCGGTCCATAGTCGGTCCGTAATCGGTCCCTAGTCGGTCCATAGTCGGTCCGTAGTCGGTCCCTAGTCGGTCTACCCTAGTCGGTCCCTAGTCGGTCCGTAGTCGGTCCGTAGTCGGTCCCTAGTCGGTCCGTAGTCGGTCCGTAGTCGGTCTCTAGTCGGTCCGTAGTCGGTCCGTAGTCGGTCCCTAGTTGGTCCGTAGTCGATCCATAGTCGGTCCGTAGTCGGTCCGTAGTCGGTCTCTAGTCGGTCCGTAGTCGGTCCTTAGTCGGTCCCTAGTCGGTCCATAGTCGGTCCCTAGTCAGTCTCTAGTCGGTCCGTAGTCGGTCCCTAGTCGGTCCGTAGTCGGTCCGTAGTCGGTCCGTAGTCGGTCTCTAGTCGGTCCGTAGTCGGTCCCTAGTCGGTCCTTAGTCGGTCCCTAGTCGGTCCATAGTCGGTCCTTAGTCGGTCTCTAGTCGGTCCGTAGTCGGTCCCTAGTCGGTCTGTAGTCGGTCCGTAGTCGGTCCGTAGTCGGTCCCTAGTTGGTCCGTAGTCAATCCATAGTCGGTCCGTAGTCGGTCCCTAGTCGGTCTACCCTAGTCGGTCCGTAGTCGGTCCGTAGTCAGTCTCTAGTCGGTCCGTAGTCGGTCCCTAGTCTGTCCCTAGTCGGTCCGTAGTTGGTCCGTAGTCGGTCCGTAGTCGGTCCGTAGTCAGTCTCTAGTCGGTCCGTAGTCAGTCTCTAGTCGGTCCCTAGTTGGTCCCTAGTCGGTCCATAGTCGGTCCCTAGTCGGTCCTTAGTCGGTCCCTAGTCGATCCATAGTCGGTCCCTAGTCGGTCTCTAGTCGGTCCATAGTCGGTCCGTAGTCGGTCCATAGTCGGTCCGTAGTCGGTCCCTAGTCGGTCTACCCTAGTCGGTCCGTAGTCGGTCCCTAGTCGGTCCCTAGTAGGTCCGTAGTCGGTCCGTAGTCGGTCTCTAGTCGGTCCGTAGTCGGTCCCTAGTGTCCTTAGTCGGTCCATAGTCGGTCCCTAGTCGGTCTCTAGTCGGTCCGTAGTCGGTCCCTAGTCGGTCCGTAGTCGATCCATAGTCGGTCCGTAGTCGGTCTGTAGTCGGTCCGTAGTCGGTCCGCAGTCGGTCCCTAGTCGGTCCCTAGTCGGTCCGTAGTCGGTCCCTAGTCGGTCCCTAGTCGGTCCCTAGTCGGTCCCTAGTCGGTCCCTAGTCGGTCCCTAGTCGGTCCCTAGACGGTCCCTAGTCGGTCCGTAGTCGGTCCTTAGTCGGTCTGTAGTCGGTCCGCAGTCGGTCCCTAGTCGGTCCCTAGTCGGTCCGTAGTTGGTCCCTAGTCGGTCCCTAGTCGGTCCCTAGTCGGTCCCTAGTCGGTCCCTAGTCGGTCCGTAGTCGTTCCGTAGGTGGTCTCTAGTCGGTCCGCAGTCGGTCCCTAGTCGGTCCCCAGTCGGTCCCTAGTCGATCCGAAATAAATCCCTCCATTTTGTTTTTTTTTCTAGTGATCAGGATCCGAAGGTCCTGATCATCTTTTGATTAGAAACCACTCTTCCATCTTTTATACCCTTTGAGATGGACACTGATGAAATTTGTATGGCGGCCATCTTTTTTTCGCCATTTTGAATTTTTTTTTCAGTTCAGTCCCAATTGGACGACGTTTCGAATGACATTTGCTCGAGCACCCCCCACCTATCTTCAATACTTTCAGCGTGCCCTTCACCCGTCTCTGAAACCCTCAATCATCAGCTCTCTCCATATTTTTTTCTGAATAAATTTTTGTCTTCTTTGTGAAACCATTAGTGAAAAAAAAAACTTTCATACAAAATTTTACAGGAGGAAATTTTTGGGGTAATCTCGAAAACTACCCTTAATGTGGCAACACTGTGTACATACCTCGATACTGCCGGTCAAATTGCACAATCGATTCATACATGTCAACTTTCTAAAATGTTGCCAACTTCCTCAAAAACATGATCAAAATTTTCAAAAACACTCAACAACAATACAAAATGGCCGCCAACTCGTTTTATAGAAATAATTCACATAGTTTTATAATTTTTTCAATAAGTACAGGAGATACCGCTCCTGATGACGTTTCAAGTTTTCATCTCGCTCGCACACAGGCGAAATGATCACCCCTGAAAAAAGACCGTATCACGAAAACCACTTTTTCTTTGATAAATTTAAGTGTTGCCTGTCCTTGGCGATAAAAATATCCAAATTTCGTTTGTACAAGTAAAAAACGTTGTTGCTCATACTCTGATTTTGCTAAAAGTTCGTATTTCGATTTTTTAATTTTTGGGGTAGATCTTGAAATTTCCCCAAAAATGGGGTATTTTTCTCACCAATCTATACTTGAAGTCTGTATATACAATAGCTTCATAGAAGAAGAAACGCTCCGATGTTGTCAACTGTGAGAAATTTGAATTTTAAAATTGCGTTTTTTCGTACCTCAATTCGAATGGCCGCCACGACAGCCGCCATCTTGAATTTTTAAAAACTACTCCCGATCTGTCAAAAAACAGGATAATTGTAGACGGAAACAGGAAAAAAATATTATCCTCAACTAACCCGTTTCGGTGCTGTGGCGCCGCGGTTCGGGGTCGAAAAATCAAAAATTTGAAAGACTACAGCTAAGGCGCCATCTTGTTTTTTAAATTTTTTCTACTTTTTCTATTAATCGTTTCCTAATTTCTTCTAGAATTGCGAATTTTAACGAAATCGGTAGGAAAACAAAAAAGTTACAAAAATCACGTTGGCCGCCATCTTGTTTTTGTTTGAGCAGCCCTTTTCTATCTACAATACCTTTCCCGGGCTCCCCAACCATCTTACTAACCCTCAATCATTATGTCTTCCCATATTTTTCTGTGAGAATTCTCTAAAGAACCGCATCAAAGGCAATTCAATATTCACCATACATTTTCTATGAAAAAATGAATTCCGCCATTTTGAATTTTTTTTTCCATTCATCAAGTAGACCTTCGGATTTTGATCATCTTTTGCTAAGAAACCACTCTTCCATCTTTTATACCCTCCGAGATGGATACTGATGAAATTTGTATGGCGGCCATCTTTTTTTCGCCATTTTGAATTTTTTTTCAGTTCACTCCCAATTGGACGACGTTTCGAATGACATTTGCTCGAGCACCCCCCACCTATCTTCAATACTTTCAGCGTGCCCTTCACCCGTCTCCGAAACCCTCAATCATCAGCTCTCTCCATATTTTTTTCGGAATAAATTTTTGTCTTCTTTATGAAACCATTAGTGAAAAAAAAATTTTTCATTCAAAATTTTTCAGGAGGAAATTTTTGGGGAAATCTCAAAAACTACCCTAAATGTGGCAACACTGTGTACATACTTCGATACTGCCGGTTGAGTTACA
Source organism: Melanargia galathea (assembly GCA_920104075.1). Taxonomy (NCBI): domain Eukaryota; kingdom Metazoa; phylum Arthropoda; class Insecta; order Lepidoptera; family Nymphalidae; genus Melanargia; species Melanargia galathea. The sequence goes on along the minus strand of OV049857.1, from coordinate 20,982,593 downwards.
TAATCGATTCATACATGTCAACTTTCTAAAATGTTGCCAACTGCCTCAAAAACATGATTAAAATTTTCAAAAACACCCAACAACAATACAAAATGGCCGCCAACTCGTTTGACAGATACATTTTAGAAAGTTTTATAATGTTACCATTAACTACAGGATATACCGCTCCTGATGACGTTTACATGTTCCATCTCACTCGCACCCAGGCGAAATGATTGCCCCTGAAAAAAGACCATGTCGCGGAAATCACTTTTTCTTTGATAAATTCCAGTGTTGCCAGTCTTTGGTGACAAAAATACCCAAATGTCGTTTGTACAAGTAAAATACGTAGTCGCTCATACTCGGATTTTGCAAAAAGTCCGTATTTCGATTTTTTATTTTTTGGGGTAAATCTTGAAATTTCCCCAAAAGTGGGGTATTTTTTTTATCGCCAATTTATACCTCGAGTCAATGCAAACAATCGCTTCATAGAAGTTGAAACGTTCCGATGTTGCCAACTGTGAGAAATTTGAATTTTAAGATTGGGTTTTTTCGTACTTCAAACCCAATGGCCGCCACGACAGCCGCCATCTTGAATTTTTAAAAACCACTGCCATTCTGTCAAAATACAGGATAGTTGTAAGCGGAAACAAGAAAAAAATATTATCGTAAATTACCCCGTTTCGGAGCTGTGGTGCCGCGGTTTGGGGTCGAAAAATCAAAAATTTTAAAAATCTAAATCTCGGCCGCCATCTTGTTTTTCTAAGTTTTTCCACTTTTTCTAATAATCATTTACTAATTTCTTAAAAACCTGCGAGTTTTAACGAAATCGGTTGGAAAACAAAAAAATTACATAAATCACGTCAGCCGCCATCTTGTTTTTCTGAAATGTCATAATTTTTCCCTACTCGACTCCCCCATCCGAACACATCTCCCATACATGATTATATCGTTTTCTGTCTCTTTCTAGGAGAACAATTATGTCAATGAGTGAGTGAGTGAGTGAGTGAGTGGTAATTGAGCTATATATAGTATAATGATAAAAAGGCGTGGATTTGACTCGTTCCAGCAATGCGCGAGACGGCAATTCAATCATGTACTTAACATAAAATTGTTATATTGATATTGTAAATTTGGAAAAGAGCAACCGCCGAGTTTCTTGCTGGTTCTTCTCGGTTGGAATGGCATTCCGAACTAGTGGTAGATTCATTTGACTATTCAAAAGTACTTGTAAAAGTTTATTTGAATAAAAAACTTTCCTATTCTATTTCTATTCTAGTTACTTTGTTTGGGCAATTTAAATTTCAGTAAACGGTTCAAGTTATTTGAAATATTAAACTGTGGTAGTTAAAAAACTACTCGACATAAAACTTTTGTTAATGCAAGAAGTCAATTTCACAAAAAATGTCAATTGCTTTGTTTATCGCTAGGGCGGCCGTAGTGTTGCTAACCTTGGAATTTCATTTCCCTATTTTTCATGAGATTCTGGACGATCTATAAATACTTGTATAATGAAATGGCTACAAATAGTCCTACAAAGGAGGATGGGCAAAGTGGTCTACCTACTCAACACAAATGAAACCTATTTCAATGAAAAGCTTATTTTTAGTACTTAATTTTATTATATGGAAGCAAAGCTGTAAGTCTTGGGGTTTAAGAGATTTTCGAGAAAAACATAATGCAGCCTCTTACCTTATTTTCTGTTTTATGACCGCAATATATAGAAGCATTAGGCTATGAAGGACATAATATGCCACCTAGTAACGATAGGAATAGTTCGCAGCTTTCTAACGATAAAGCTAATAATCACAGGAGTAGATAGGTACAGAGGGGAAGCTTCTACAAGCAGCCCGCTGTAGGTACACGCACACATATGCGCATCTTTGTCATCCAACTGAGCTGGTTGGAGATTAGACGCGGGCATCGATGTAGTTCTAATACATACATCGATGGACACCGGGCGTCCGTGAACCGTTGGTGAGTGTTTGTGTGAGTTTACCTACAGCGAGCCGATTGTATGAAGCTTTCCCTCTGTACCTATCTACTTGTGTGCTAATAATCTCGACTTATTACTATTGTATTAGTTATGTTGGGCCCGACATTAGGCCGGTTTTGTGCCCCCTGCTGCCAACTTGACCAATGTATTTAATTCTAGACGCTACGCCACCACCACCTACAGCCTTTTAACGTCCCACTGCTGGGCACAGGCCTCCTCTCTTATAGGAGAGGGATTTAGAGCTTAAACCCGCCACGCTGCTCCAATGTAGGTTGGTGGGCTTTAACGATTATTGTCACATGATAGTAATAATAGCCGGGGCCGACTGCCTAACGTGCTCTCTGAGGCACGGGGGTGAAACAGCGCCAACTACCAACTCCGAGCTGGCACTGAGAATTTCTTGACAGAAAAACCCAATACCTAACAATTATTTGCCTGACCCGGGAATCGAACCCGGGACATCATGATCTGCAGTCGATTATGCTAACAATTAGACCTAAGAGGCAGTTTAACGTAGAACGCTACGCACTATTAATTAAATTCATAGTAGAATTACTAATATAGAGTATTTTTAAAACATTTATTTTTTAGTGAATTTTGAAAAACTCCCATATATTTTGGCATAAACGCTATACGTAATTTGATTAACTACTTATTAGCTTCTTATTTCCATAGAGGGCGTTTGTGTTGATTAGGTAGACCAAAGTTCATACATTTTTGCCCATCCTCCTTTTGTGGAACGATTTCCCACCCGAGCGAATCGAAATTTTTAACACCTCCCCACTTGAGAAGCTACCAGAGCCATCGAGAATTTTCATAGATAAAAAAGTTGGTCGTCTCGTCGAAACGAACCTACTCACGAAAATTCAGCTTGTTATTAATCATTAAAAAATGTGTTCCAGGGCTGCCGGCCTATTATAAATTAGTAGGTATTTAGAAGTACTTAGTTGAATAATTTATTAATTTCCAATTATTTATTTAACTATAATTGAGTAACGTAAGTCTGACTCGCACTAGGCCGGTTTTATTCAAACAAGATTTTTTTCCAATCTGTACGCCATAACCATAATTAAAAAAACCATACTTATAGGTAAGTAATTAAAATCATGATTACGAGTAGGTATTACGAATCATAGGCAATTATTTACGTCATTAACATCGTCTCGTTTTTTTTTTCTTTGTTATGCTAAAAGTTAAAACGATTGCTATTGGAATAGAATAATAAATAAAAAAAGAACTGTAGGATAATAAATATTTAAGTGCTAGATGTGTGATTGAAAAATAAATGTTTTTTTAAATATAACACGCCGAGCTACTGTGTGATCAACTTCTAAAACACTATATCTATATAAAATTGTGAGTAAACTAGAGGATGCCCACGACTTCTTTCCCATCATTAAAGTTTTCCCAATAAAGTCCCATCAAAATCGGTCCAGCATTACGGAGACAGACAAACACAAATGTTAATATAAGTACCTACCCCAGATAATCCGGACGTTCTAAGGTTCCTGTACAGTCCGGGTTCCAAGTTCTATGGAATACTGAGGGTTGTGATGGCCGTAATTTATGAACTACAAAACCGATGACCTTGAAATATTTACGAAACAATCATTAAAGTACTTATTTCCTTTGTAACAAAAAAAGAATGAATGAAATCGGACAACACGTTAAGAGCGTTGATGCGTTCTGCGCCATTTTTGCTCATTTTTAAGCTATTTCGACCATAGAGAAAATAATAATAAATAGAGCTGGCATAATGTCCTATAGAAATTAGTGGATCGGAAAATAGCTCAAGCTTATCAAAATTTTCATAAGTGTGAAAGAGACAACATTACATTTTTTACATAATAATAAAACAGTTTGCGGCACACTCGTGACTTAAGATGGCCTCCCTAAAATGTATACATGAACACTCACACACGCACAACTTGAGACATCACAATGAACACGCGCCATTTTATGTTACAGGATTGTGCGTGTGTGAGTGTATTTTTGGCACGTTTTTAAGGTAGTTATGCCAACTCTATTTATTATTATTTTCTCTATGATTTCGACCCTTCATATGTTGTTAATCTATGCATTTACTTAAAAACTTATTTATACTACATTGTAGAAAATTTTGTGTTCTAGGGAATTGGAAGACAACATTTTGCAATTTATTGATAGTTTTTGTCTTATTGCCAAAATATCAAAAGCCTATTTATGAATTTTGGGATTCGTGGAATCTTTGACGTTCACTACGTCAAAAGTTACTTGTTCAATTCACATACAAAGATATATTTATGAAAGGAAATGTCCTGAACTAAAGACATGGAAGAAAACATTTTTTAATTTGGCATTTTTTACATCATAAAAATCCATGCAAAGGAATTATAATTTCAGTAAATTATAGACATATAAAACCGTCATTTTAGTAGATTATTTTTCGCCATTTATAAGTAAAATTCAGTACATATAAAAGTTAACCATATTTGCAATAATATAAGTAAAAAAAATCTAAAATTAACTACTATTTGTTTCCAAAAAATAACTTTGAAACTGACACCAAAACTCAGAAACAGGCAGTAGGAAATTGAACTAGGAAACTAGTATGAGCCGAGGCCTCTCCGCGAACGGACGTAACGCTTTTTGTCTCGGCAATTCTTATTGGATTACATGGAATATACGTAAAATTGTAGTGCGACTGTCACTATTCAATACTAGATATTTTTAATGCTTGCTATTTTTTCTTACAGATAGATGAAAACTTTTTACGTATTTTTAATAATTGTAATATATTATATTATAGTTATAGTTGAGGATTATAGTTGTAAATCAGTAATCCATACTATATAAAATTATAATTGCGAAAGTGTGTCTGTCTGTCTGCCGATTTTTATGTAATTAGGTACAGAGTTAGCTTACATCCTGGGGACGGATATAGGATACTTTTTAATCCCCGACGCAAAAACGACGGGGTGTTATAAGTTTCACATGTCTCTGTGTGTGTGTGTGTCTGTCTGTTCCCTTTTAGCGCTCAAACGGGTAAACCGATTTGAATGCGTTTTTTTTTTGTTTGAAAGGTGGATTAGTCGAGAGTGTTGTTAGCTATGTTTGATGAAAATCGATCCAAGATGGCCGCCGCTACAAAATGGCGGATTACATATTTTTCACAATTCCCTTAATATGGGTATCAAATGAAAGGTCTTGACTAGCAGAATAGCACTATATCCAACATGGCCGCCGCCACAAAATGGCGAATGTCGGGGGTTTTATAAATTTTCAATTTATACTTGTTATCTCGAAAAATTAAAGAAAAGAAGAGAAAGAATTCCGTGAGAAGAATTCTTAAAGGTCCGTCCATTTAACAAATTCGTTATACAAAATTTGGTAGGTACAGAGGTAGCTTGCGTCTCGAAAATTGACATAGTTCCCACAGGATTTTTAAAAACCTAAATCCACGCTGACGAACTCGCGGCCAACATATAGTACATAATATTATGTGGAAAATGAATTATTAGAAAATAGCTATCGTATACAAAAACTATCGTCCGGTAACAACGGTTTTCAAACCATCCAGGAACCCATTGAAATATACACACAAAATATTATACAAATCAGTCCAGCCGTTTAGGAGGAGTTAGGTGACTAACATACGTACCAAAGAATTATATAGGTACGGGTGAGAGAGTTTACCGTATCGACGCGATGGGTTGTTTGACAGTTACGAATCCCTTGAACATTTTGTATGGGAAAATGTTTTTCCTCTTATTTTATTTTTTCGTCAATTTTCCAATGTTTTTAATAGTTATTATGCTACTCTGAACGGAGACAAATCAAAAACCATGAAAATCGCTCCAGCCGTTCTCGAGTTATAAGTGTTCGAACTAACACAACTTTGTTTTATATACATAGATTTTATTAATTCTAATATTTTAAGGTACATTGCGTCATTACAATGAATGATTTCTAATTGCATTTTTGTATTAGCGGTATATTTAATGTTCAAATTAAGTATACCTACAATCTACATACAGAAAATGTATTTATTACCTGTTTTGAATTACTTTAGTAATAATTTTATTTTGTAAATATGTAAAAAGATAAATCCACGATTCCCTCAGGATTTGTAAAAAACCGAAATTCACACGGGCGAAGCCGCGGGCAAAATCTGGTATGTAATAAGTAAATTAACAAGATTTTGAATGAATCTGCATTTTTCTTCACTATCTTACCCTTACACGAGTACGGAGTAGGTATATAAAAAAATCAATATCAGAAGCTGTACTATATTCTCCAATTATAATTTTTATGAACTGGTCTACTCTACATATGTATACATCTGTATAAGGTCTTTTTCAAGCATTATACATTAATTATGCCTGCTATATAAAATTAAAAATCTACGAACTAAAAACTTAGGTATAGGTGCCTAAGAATATTGAAAAAATAAATAGCCCGTTTGAAAATGGTAAAAAGATCAAAACGGTTTGTTACACTACACTGCATTTGGAGCGGCGCGTTCATTCACGTAAACAAAGAATCCCAGGTAAATGCCTAAACTTGCGAAGCGGGTCCGTGCGTCAACGCTCTTAATGAATTATAGCTAAGTACGTACACATTTTGTCTTTCATCGCCTCTCCCAAGGGAACCGTGCTGAATTTCGAGATAAAAAGTACCTATCCAGTATCCTATAATAGAATATGTTACTCCGTAGTATGAACTTAAATCATACCAAGTTTCATTTCAATCCATTCAGTAGTTAAGTATTGTGCGATGCGCGCACAAACATACAGATAAACAGACAAAAATTTCAAAAATAGCTTTTTTACGTTCCATTACTTAGTTTCAGACTGCAGTAAATCAAAGGTAAGTTCAACAAACAATTTACACCTTGGCCTTGGTTAACTGCCACGCAAGAGAATTAACACTCATTCTGATGATAATTGATTAAATTATACTTACGAGTTGCTATATGCCACTGTCGACATTGAAATCTCGCAATATGCACAATGCACTTGCAAAAAATTTAAATCATTACAGACATTCATTTATTATACCCAAGAAAACTCGTACTTACTTATGTAAGTAATTATTTATAAGGGGTCATGAGTCATGACCCTCATTGAGGAATACAAGTTTGTCTGTTTGTCTGGACAAATTGGAGGAGCTTAGAAAATATTAAAAAAAAATCTAAGCTCCTTTGAGCTCATACCTTGCTAAAAACTGTTAAAAGTTCACTGGCGGATGTTTAGGTAAATCAAAATGTAAACATCCGCCAGTGAAAATCCCATCAAAATCGATCCAGCCTTTCAGAGATTAGCCGGTAATCTTTAAAGTATCTCGTTTCTAACAAAAAAAGAATGAATGAAATCGGACCACGCGTTAATGAATTACAGCTAAGTACACATTTTAACTTTCATCACCTCTCCCAAGGGAACCGTGCTTAGTTTCAGGATAAAAAGTATCCTATATGTTAATCCGTAGTATGAACTTAAATCGCGCCAAGTTTCATTTTAATCCATCTAGGTAGTAGCACAATCATACAGACAAACAGGAAAACAGACAAAATTTTCAATAATAGCTTTTTAGGGTTCCGTAGTAAACAAGGAACCCTTATAGTTTCGCCATGTCCGTCCGTCTGTCCGTCTGTCCGTCCTCGGTTAATCTCAGAGACTATTAGTGCTAGAAATCCGTAATTTGGCATGAGTATAAATATTAATCACGCCGACAAAGTGGTGAAATAAAATTTTGATAAATATTTTTTTTTAGGGTAGCTCCCCTACATGTAAAGTGGGGATGAATATTTTTTTTCTCGTCTACCCCATAGTGTGGGATATCGTTGAATAGGTCTTTTAAAAATACTGTGGGTGTGGGAACATCATTTTTCGATTTCTAGATCCGTTTGTAAAATATGATGTTTTAAAGTGCAAATTTTTATTAGAGTCAAGTGTCCCCCCCCTCTATCAGCCAAATGGCAGTATATAGGAACTTGAAAAAATTCACAGCAGTAGGGTATATAATCAATTTTAAAGGAAAACTATTACGGCTAAGTAGGGTTCACAGGTTAAGGAGTTATATCTGTTTTTCGAGGATTGTGACTACGGAACCCTACACTGCGCGTGGCCCGCCATTACATCGATGCCCGCCACGCACTTGGCCGGTTTTTTACCTTCTATTACGTATCCCTAACATCCCCCAGTTATTATTTTGCAAAAATTTTTAATGTACAGATACGGCAAGTCTATGATTTTATTATATGTATGTATAGATAGATAGAAGATAAGATCACCAAGGAGCGCAATACGAAGTCATAAATTAGCACATACCTTATACCTATTCGTAGACCAAATTGAAACTTTAGTCAAATTAATTTAGAAAACCATGCAAGTTCTCAAACTATTCTGATAGCTATAGGCCCGCAGGAGTCAGGACTACCTCTCTTTTCTTTAAATATTAACTCATATAAGTATATTAAACGAAAGTAACTAATATTCACCTTTTCCCTCCAAACTAAGCATCAAATCAAGCAAGTATTTTTAGCTGGGTATCTGTGCCTGGCAAACTACGGCTGTAGTTCCACAGGGGCAAATTAAGCGGAATTTCGCGCACGGAATCCGCTCCGAGGGGGTACAAACAGAAAACGCCAGTTCTAAAATGTGTTTTTAGAGTAGTAGATCAAGTTTCAGTAACGCGAATAAAAACATATGAATATTAGACCATATTTTCAAGTAATTAGATTAGGTAAAACATAAAAGAATTAAATTTTATCGATAAAAAAAAATCAGGAAGTTACGTCTTATTTTCAACTAAAATCAATTTATTTCTAATGTGTTTACATATTGCAGAGCTAAAATTTCAGTATATCATACGAAATAGTATTATCGAGCAACTGATTTAGCGATTTTATGAAAAAAAACTATATTTTATGAGTAATAAAATAAAATGTATTTGGCGCTTACGATACTTTTAATCCGCGCAATACGCTATCATCTGTCGCACCTCACACGGTGCTTGAGGCATGTTTCTTTTCATCAACCAGTCGCCATCGCTCCATTGAGACGAGTAGACTGCCTTTCTGTGCTCAAGCGCCAATAAAATATTTCGTTGTGTATTTTAGTTATAGTTTGTTGTATTGTGTACTTAGTTTAATTTTTTTATTATAGTAAAGCTGTTGTGTGTATTTAAAATAGAGATTGTGTATTTGTATATTATTTGACTATGTAAAAAGCTAGAAAATATGGCAAACAAAAAAAATAAAGAAAAGCCTAATAAAAGAGAACGTAAGAAGTTAAAAATTCAAGTCATGACTAACTGTCGGAGGTGAGTATTTTTTTGAATTTCTTTACTTAAATATATCTACTTTTTATAAAAATAATGAAAATAAATATTGTTTCTTTGACGAGTACTTTTGTTTACAAATATCGACCATAACACTTTAATTTTAGAGCACACAATGCTATGTACTATGAGCGCTGTGAAGCAACGAAGTTGATTACGCGCGTAGGTAGTATGTGCAAAGAAAAACGATAATAATTTTAATAAAATATTTGTGATTAATATCTAATAACTTTTTATTTCAGAGTTGTTGCAGTGCGTAATAATATAACACAAGCTACTACTGAATGCGACTGACCAAATCCGTAAAAGAGAGTGTTCCTTCAACTTTGTAAGTTCATCGTAATTTTTCAAGTTAGGAAATAGTGTGATTTTTAAAGAACGATAAAATTTACTCAACTGTAAGGTTAAGTTTGTATTAAAATTCATTGCAGTTTGCTTTACAAACTTAGTTTGTATTAAAATTCATTGCAGTTTGCTTTACAAACTTAACTTTGCAGTTACGCATTTTTGTAACAGATTATTAATTGCCGCGATTTGAGGGGATGCCGAGATTAAAAGTTACTTGTTACATACCTAAACTTTAAGAGGTAGAATATTCCTATGAAATATACTTGTTGTAGGACGTTATATTATGTTTATCCTATTTTTATTATTTTCAGACAAGAATCCAATTTAGAGAATATTCCAATAACGACTAACAACGATGAGAATTTTACATCAAATGAGTAAGTATCAATTTTTCGCCCAAACACATTAATATATATATAGCTGCTCGTGCTGATTGGGTGACTCACTCACTCACTCACTCATTGATCACCTCTCCTGAACAATTTTGTATGAAAATTTTTTTTCAATAATGGTGTCGTATAGACAAAAATTCATTAAGAGGAAAAATATGGAGAGAGCTGATGATTGAGGATTTCAGAGACGAGCGGCGACGGGCACGCTTAAGGTATTGAAGATAGGTGGGAGGTGCTCGAGCAAATGTCATTCGAAACATCATCCAATTGGCAGTGAGCTGAAAAAAAAATCAAAATGGCGAAAAAAAGATGGCCGCCATACAAATTTCGTCGGTGTCCATCTCGGAGGGTATAAAAGATGGAAGAGTAGTTTCTTCGCAAAAGATGATCAGGATCCAAAGGTCTACCTGATGAATAGAAAAAAATTCAAAATGGCGGAATTTATTTTTCCATAGAAAATGTATGGCGAATATTGAAGAGACTACAAGTTGTAAACTATGCAAGGCTTTGATGCGGTTCTTTGGAGAACTCTCAATGAAAAATATGGGAAGACATGATGATTGAGGGTTTGGAAGATGGTTGAGGAGCCCGGGCAGGGTATGGCAGATAGATGGGAGGTGCTCAAACAAAAATTACTCAAAACCTCATCCAATTGGCAAAAAAAACCAAAATGGCGGATTCAAGATGGCGGCTATACAAATTTCGTAGGTGTCTATCTCACCAAGTATAAAAGATGGAAGAGTGGTTTCTTGGCAAAAGATGATCAAGAACTGAAGATCTACAATTTGATGAACAGAAAAAAATCAAGATGGCAAAATTTATTTTTTTCACACAAAATATATGGCGAATATTGAAGAGACTATAAGTTGGGAAACTATACAAGACTTTGATACGGTTCCTTTTCAAAATTTGTTTTTATGGAAGAACTCTCCTTCTGGCAAATGATTCGGAGAAAAAAATTTGGAGAGTGATGATGATCGAGGGTTTGGAAGATGGATGAGTTGCACGGCCAGGGTTAAAGATGCTGAAAATGATAGAAGAAGGTGGAGGCTGCTAAAACAAAAATAATACTGAAATCCCCGCGGTCCGCTTTAGCGGGCCGCGCAGCCAAGCGCCCTACTAGTTAATATATATATAGTTAACTTTGCATTTATTTTTATATTTACTAAAATTTATTACTTCTTTATTAATACACTAGCTTCTGCCCGCAGGTCCGCCAGCGTGAATTTTGGTTTTTCACAAATCCAGAAGGAATCGTGGATTTCCGGTTTCCGTTCCCGCTTCCTGTTCCAACTTTTTCTTTTCAAGAAAGTTTTCTACTTTCTACTTTTTACTTTTTTTTCTACTTTCATGGAAGTATTCTATAGTAATCTAACAATAACTGTATCTATAGATTTCGGTTTTTTTTAATTCTGTGGGTACTGTGGATTTTCCAAGATAAAAAGTAGTCTATGTATTGAGACAGGACATACTCTACCTCCATTCAAAATTTCATCCAAATCGGTTCAGTAGTTGCGGCGTTATGGAGTAACAAACATACACACACACACGCACGCATGCACACACACACGCACGCATGCACACACACACACACACACACACACACAAACAAACTTTCGCCTTATAATAAATATTAGTGTGTGTGTGTGTGTGTAACACAGTAGGACGATAAATTATGTTTATCCTATTTTTATTATTTTCACACAAGAATCCAATTTAGACAATATTCCAATTACGACTAACAACGATGAGAATTTTACATCAAATGAGTAAGTATAAATTTTTCGCCCAAACACATATTTTATATAGCTACTGCATCGTTTTGTCTATAACTTTGCATTTATTTTTATATTTATTAAAATTTACTACTTCTTTATTAATACACTAGCTTCTGCCCGCAGGTCCGCCAGCGTGAATTTTGGTTTTTCACAAATCCCGAAGGAATCGTGGATTTCCGGTTTCCGTTCCCGCTTCCTGTTCCAACTTTTTCTTTTCAAGGAAGTTTTCTACTTTCTACTTTTTTTCTACTTTCAAGGAAGTATTCTATAGTATCTACCTATAACTGTAGCTATAGGTATATTTCGGTTTTTTCAAAATCCTGTGGGAACTGTTTTCCAAGATAAAAAGTGCTATGCCTATATGTTAAGTGAGGGCATAATCTACCTCCATTCAAAATTTCAGCCAAATCGGTTCCGTAGTTGCAGCGTTATAGAGTAACAAACATACACACACACACACACACAAACTTTCGCCTTTATAATATTAGTGTGATAAAGTAGCCATTGTCTTAAATTCAATTTATTTTAGCAATATTATAATATTTTTCAGACCTATGATTACGCTGTTAGAAAATGTTGAGGTTTTGAAAGAACTTGATCCAAATAGTAACGAATGTTTCTCTCCAGAACGGTATGTATTAAAATAAAGTATTTGTGTAATTTTTACAAATTTTAATACTTCGTATGGTTACTATTCTTATGGTAAATATTGGTATTGCTCTCTCTGTACAATGCAGCTTTTAGATGAAGTTCATCGCGATATCTGAAAAATAAAACACAACATTAATTAAAATTAGTACAATGCGTTTTAAAACTTACATTAAATTAAAAGCGGCGTTTAGTTTAGTTTTTATCATGCGATGATACACAAAAAGCTTGCGCGCACCTTTAGTGTGCAACGTACTTGATGTTTTAATATGATTTGTTTGATTTCAGTAATATCGAACCTCGAGTCTACAAACAGGCAAATGAAGTTTAAAAAAAAGAAGACTAAGGAAGCAAAAAAAAATATTTATATTATTATTGATATTTATTGATGTTTATGAAACATTATTAAACCTGTATTAAAAGGAAATTATGAGTTCCGAGCAATATAAGTCGTAAACTACGCATTTTTGTTTAATATTTTCTATACATTTTTAAAGTAAACTAAAATTGCTACAATTTGACACCAGAACCAGTTCTGTAACTTCAATACTTGCCGAGATACAGCTCTCCTAAAATAGAACTTTTTCCAAAAAAAGTGAAAATTTAAGATTTGGTCAATTTTCGGATGTACATGGTTTTTTCTTTCAAATTACGTTCAAAACAAACTAAAGAGAAAATTGCAATTTTCCCATTTTTTAAACAATTAGGATTTGTAAGTAAACTATATGGGCTACAGACGTCGTTTAGTATTTAAATTAAAGCTAATTATATTTACTACGACATCTTTTCAATTAACTTTACCCGTGAAATGAGTATTTTCCCCGATATCGGGGTTTAAAATTTACCAAATCTTAAAATTTCACTTTTTTGGAATTAATTGTCTATTTTTGGAGAGCTGTATCTCAGTAAATATTGAATTTAAAGAGCTGGTTCTGGAGTCTGGTTGGTCTTTTAGTAGTAGTAGCAATTTTAGTCTACTTTAAAAAAGTATAAAAAAATATTTTTTTAGAAACGCATAGTTTACGACTTATATTGAAAAAACCAAAAAAAGTGCAAAAATTTCGCGGTTTTTATAGTGCTACAAAATTAGCACAGGTCTTTCGAAGCTGCAAAATTGAATTTAGACTACTGGTAGTGGTCCTAAGTCCTAACAACATATTAAAAAATCAGAACTAGCCGTTCGATTGCGATTTTAATGTCAAATTTGACTGGCGTAATAGTGTACCAATTTTAAATAAAGTTTTTTTGAATTTAATTTTGAATTTGAATTTATATTATATATTATATTTATATATTCAGCTATTAATTCTCTGCATATAATATATATTATTACATACATATATCGATTGCAGAGAATTATTGCACAAATAAAAATTATACATGAACTAATGATTTAATACGGTATACAAGCTGATTATGTCAATTTCCAGGACGCAAGCTACCTCTGTACCAAACGTATAAACCGGCTAAACGGATGGATAATCCCGTAGGAACTCTTTAATTTTCCGGGATAAAAGTCCGTCCCCGGGATGTAAGCTGCACAAAATTTCATCAAAATTGGTTAAACTGTTGCTAGGCCCGACTCACACTTGACTGGTTTTTTTTAACTCGGTTAGAAAATCGACATTTTTATCGTAGTATATACCCATTACCTACATTATACACATTATGTCGTTAAACTATCCACTGAATAAGCCGTAGGTACGTACTGTGGAGGGCAGGCAAATCAACTCTATTTAAAATACACGTTTACAAAAAGTTGTATATAAAGATATAATAATGAAAGATATTAAAAGATATTGAAAGATTGAAAGATAATGAAAGATTACTTACCTTTGCGTATTTACCAGCAGCGATGAACATTTGTAGGGTTCCGAAGTCGTCTGACACGCACTTGGCCGGTTTTTATCTGATTTTCTTACATATACAGTGCCACAAAACGAGCGCGCGATACCGGCCGGCGTTCGGCTGGGTTCGGGTGATTTCGGGTGCTTGCTACATTTTAGGGGAACATAAGTGAGGCGCGCGGGTGAAATCTGATTTTTTTCTGGCTTTATACCCGCTCTTAATGTAGTACGAGAGCAGCAGGGCTATTCTGTAAAGCCATTTTCGAATTATAGAGAGTGAATTCGAGATGAGTTTGCTAATTTGTACTCTGTAAAACTCGATAGTACAAGTCTTCTCACTCAAACTCACTTCACTTCGCAAGTGCGTAGCAGATGTTTACAGAATATCAAACCAAGGTGAAGTGAGTTTGCTTTCGAACCGAGTTATCTCACTTGAGTGAGCTTCGATATCGAGATTCGATATCGATGGTATTTTAGAGAATAGCCCTACAGAGCACCCTATTTGGGCGGACATGACGCGACATCCGCGCGCGTTTTTGCGCGCGTTCACGACACTGCCAGGTTTCCGCGGAATTAATGCAAACGTCATTATTCCGTTACCAACGACGCAGAACAGAAGCGGAGTTTCCGCTCAGATTTATCGCAAAATTTTGCAAGCGGGATTTGCTCTTTGACGCGTAGGTATATAGAATTTGTAGCGAAAGGGGCACCGAATTTTCGCTAGATTTATCCCTAGCCTTGTCATTAACCCTTCCTGGTTAGCCCGCTTCCATATTAGACCGCTTCGTCAATTACCGCAATCGCAGTGGAGTCGTGACTCGTGGAAAACGTGGAATCGCAGTCAAGGGCTAACATGTCGATTTAAATTATACCTGCATAGTTAAGTGGTAAGTAAACCTCTAAGTTACACCCCTAAACCTATTGTTGGTATGGCTGGCGTCTAGATGCCTACATAATATTCTAGTCGACGCATTCCTGCATTGACACATTTATACTGCATTTTATCACAGATACACACAATCGTGAGCAACCGCAAACCAGTTACCTATTTTATAATTAATGGTTTGTGAATAAGATAATAGGTTTTTGATTATTATGGTATAACGGTAACGAAATAAAATATCTTCTTACCTGTTCAATTATTATCTCGATGGTCCGATGAGGATGCGATGCGATGTTCTTGATGCACTGATTGAAGTTCACCTAACAAGTTACAGACCTTGGCTTCCAGTGACACGGGCACACTAAGCGTCGAAACAATACCGTATCGGACGTAAACACGACACTCGATTCCGATTTCCTTTTTGTAAACACGCGCTCGGAACTCGGCGGGCGCTGCGCTGTTCGCTATCAAACGCGTTTATTTTTCCGTATTCGAGGTGTATGACGTGCGGAACTGTAGGCGTGCTGCCGTATCGAGGCGGCTCCACGCAATAACTAATTGGTTGAAACTTGAAACAAGACGCTCTCGTCTCGTCGTCGAAAGAAATAGTTTAGAAACATTCGACGAGCGACGTGCTCGTGTGAATGTTAGTACATAGTCGCTTCGCAAGAAAATGTCTAAAGTTCTTAGTTCCGTTTACATACTTGCTAGTTGGGAAAATGTTGACAATTTTTGCTTAACGGACGTTAGGTTAGGACTAGCTACCGGTAAAGCCGTAAGTAATTAATTTATAAAACCAGACCGTTGGTGCTGGAGTGGTCGTGTCGCACAGACGTCCCTTAAATTGTCCTCCCGACCGAATTTCGGCCACGGCGGCCAATCTTAACCGAGGCGTAGATTAACCAACTACGCAGGAGATATTATCATAGTGCACAAGTATGTAAATATACATACACAGGTGCACTCTCTATTCCTTCACTCTCATAGTCCGTTGGGATGCCAATGCGATACGACCGGAAAGAGATCAGGCGCAGGACCGACAACTTTACGTGCTCCTTAAACAAGTATAAATTAAAAATTTAAAAAACCCCTGACATTAACAATTTTGTGGTGGCAGCCATCTTGGATTTGCAATAATGCTATTCTACTAGTCAAGTCCTTTCATTTGATACTCATATTAAGGGAGTTATGAAAAAATATGTAATCCGCCATTTTGTAGCGGCGGCCATCTTGGATCGATTTTCATCAAACATAGCTAACAACACTCTCGACTAATTCACCTTTCAAACAAAAAAAACCGCATTCAAATCGGTCCACCCGTTTGAGCGCTACAGGAGAACAGACAGACACACACACACACACACACACACACACACACACACACACACACACACACACACACACACACACACACACACACACACACACACACACACACACACACACACACACACACACACACACACACCGTCGTTTTTGCGTCGGGGGTTAAACGTGCGTGACTGATTGAGTGATAGACGACGCTGATCTAAATCGATGGATGTAGAGATTTGGGAAAAAGTATTCTCCATGTCTCGTCTAGAGGTGCACTAAGGAGTGATTAGCTGCATTTTCCACCCCTAAACAACCCCTAAACAACTCCTAAACGGAAGAATACAAAAACCAAAATCCACGCGGACGAAGTGAGCATCAGCTAGTGATTGATAATGTTATAAATTCATAAGTGCATATATTATGTTTGCTAACAGTTTTCAGGGGGTTTCAGAGCTAAAATATGGCTCAAGTCTGAACCTTACCTCAGCAAATAGGTGTCAGGACTGTCAGGTCGATTCTATACAAATATGATTGGACTGAAGCTTGAACCATTAGTTGGGTGTATCCTACTGCGTATCTATGGGCGTCTGAACCGATTTTGATGTAATATGGCAGATAAATTCTGGACTCATATTATTCTCATTCTCATTTAACGTGAGAAAATTAACGGGACATCAAAGTCGCCTGGAAATCTTAGACCACTGTAGATCCCTTTAAAAATAATAAAAAGTGAAAGAAAATCACAGTAGGATGAAACCCATTGGAAAAGGAGGAGAATATTATAAAAATACAAGGAAAAATAATTTAGGGGCGATCTGAGCTCGGGAAAAAAAAGGGTGGGAGTTTTTAGGGTAAAAAGACGGTTTATCTCGATCTCGATTATCTCGATTTCGATCTACAACTTTTGTATTTACACTTTTTTCACATAACCTCAAAATGTATGTGAAAAGTTGAAAAAACCAAGTTATTGGTTTTTTATTTTTATCTTTTACAATAAATTATTTTTTTTCAGGGAATTTGGTGAAAACTTACCTTTTTATGTCCCAAATACACTGTAATTTATTTGATTTGAAATATTTAGTTTTTCTCCTTATATTTGACTTAATATCGAAAAAGCACTACTAATTTTCAATCGAAAATTCATCCGTCAAAATATCAGTTTTTTTCAAAAAGTTTTTATCTCGGAAAATTATAGAGTCACGCGGACGAAGTCGCGAGCATTAGCTAGTATTTAATATTATACTTATTTTGCCAGGTATATAATATTACTAGTAGGGCGCTTGGCTGCGCGGCCCGCTAAAGCGGACCGCGGGGATTTCAGTATTATTTTTGTTTTAGCAGCCTCCACCTTCTTCTATCATTTTCAGCATCTTTAACCCTGGCCGTGCTCCTCATCCATCTTCCAAAGTCCACACCCTCGATCATCATCACTCTCCAAATTTTTTTCTCCGAATCATTTGCCAGAAGGAGAGTTCTTCCATAAAAACAAATTTTGAAAAGGAACCGTATCAAAGTCTTGTATAGTTTCCTAACTTATAGTCTCTTCAATATTCGCCATATATTTTGTGTGAAAACATAAATTCCGCCATCTTGTTTTTTTCTATTCATCTATTAGATTTTTAGTTCTTGATCATCTTTTGGCAAAAACCACTCTTCCATCTTTTATACTTGGTGAGATAGACACCGATGTTTGTATGGCCGCCATCTTGAATCCGCCATTTTGGACTTTTTTTCAGCTCACTGCCAATTGGATGATGTTTCGAGTATTTTTTGTTTGAGCACCTCCTACCTATCTTCAATACCCTGCCCGGGCTCCTCAACCAACTTCCAAACCCTCAATCATCATGTCTTCCCATATTTTTCTTTGAGAGTTCTCCAAAAAACCGCATTAAAGCCTTGCATAGTTCACAACTTGTAGTCTCTTCAATATTCGCCATACATTTTCTATGGAAAAATAAATTCCGCCATTTTGAATTTTTTTTCAATTCATCAAGTAGACCTTTGGATCCTCATCATCTTTTGCGAAGAAACCACTCTTCCATCTTTTATACCCTCCGAGTTGGAGACCGACGAAATTTGTATGGCGGCCATCTTTTTTTCGCCATTTTGAATTTTTTTTCAGCTGACTGCCAATTGGATGACGTTTCAAGTGACATTTGCTCGAGCACCCCCCACCTATCTTCAATACCTTAAGCGCGCCCTTCGCTCGTCTCTGAAATCCTCAATCATCAGCTCTCTCCATATTTTTCCTCTTAATGAATTTTTGTCCTCTATACGACACCATGAGTGAAAAAAAAATTTTTCATACAAAATTGTTCAGGAGAGGTGATCAATGAGTGAGTGAATCAGCACGAGCAGCTATATATATATTAACTAGTAGGGCGCTTGGCTGCGCGGCCCGCTAAAGCGGACCGCGGGGATTTCAGTATTATTTTTGTTTTAGCAGCCTCCACCTTCTTCTATCATTTTCAGCATCTTTAACCCTGGCCGTGCTCCTCATCCATTTTCCAAACCCTCGATCATCATTACTCTCCAAATTTTTTTCTCCGAATCGTTTGTCAGAAGGAGAGTTCTTCCATAAAAACAAATTTTGAAAAGGAACCGTATCAAAGTCTTGTATAGTTTCCCAACTTATAGTCTCTTCAATATTCGCCATATATTTTGTGTGAAAAAAAAAAATTTGCCATCTTGATTTTTTTCTGTTCATTAAATTGTAGATCTTTAGTTCTTGATCATCTTTTGCCAAGAAACCACTCTTCCATCTTTTATACTTGGTGAGATAGACACGGACGAAATTTGTATAGCCGCCATCTTGAATCCGCCATTTTGTTTTTTTTTCAGCTCAGTGCCAATTGGATGAGGTTTTGAGTAATTTTTGTTTGAGCACCTCCCATCTATCTCCGATACCATGCCCGGGCTCCTCAACCATCTTCCAAACCCTCAATCATCATGTCTTCCCATATTTTTCATTGAGAGTTCTCCAAAGAACTGCATCAAAGCCTTGCATAGTTTACAACTTTTAGTCTCTTCAATATTCGCCATACATTTTCTATGGAAAAATAAATTCCGCCATTTTGAATTTTTTTTCTATTCATCGGGTAGACCTTTGGATCCTGATCATCTTTTGCGAAAAAACCACTCTTCCATCTTTTATACCCTCCGAGATGGACACCGACGAAATTTGTATGGCGGCCATCTTTTTTTCGCCATTTTGAATTTTTTTTCAGCTCACTGCCAATTGGATGACGTTTCGAGTGACATTTGCTCGAGCACCCCCCACCTATCTTTAATACCTTAAGCGTGCCTATCGCTCGTCTCCGAAATCCTCAATCATCAGCTCTCTCCATATTTTTGTTCCTAATGAATTTTTGTTTTCTATACGAAACCATTGTTGAAAAAAAAAATTTTCATACAAAATTTTACAGGAGAGGTGATCAATCAGTCAGTGAATCAGCACGAGCAGCTATATATATATTAACTAGTAGGGCGCGTGGGTGCGCGGCCCGCAAGCGGACCGCGAGGTTTCGCTTTCGGGTATTTTGGTTTGAGCAGCCTCCATCTATCTCTCCCCTATTCCTAATCCTCGATCATTATCACTCTACATATTTTTTCTTCGAATCATTCTGCTCATCCAGTAGAACTTAAGGTCTTAATCATCTTTTGGCAAAAACCACTTTTCCGTCTTTTATACTTGGTGAGATAGACACCGATGTTTGTATGGCCACCATTTGGACTTTTTTTTCAGCTCACTGCCAATTGGATGATGTTTCGAGTATTTTTTGTTTGAGCACCTCCTACCTATCTTCAATACCCTGCCCGGGCTCCTCAACCAACTTCCAAACCCTCAATCATCATGTCTTCCCATATTGTTCTTTGAGAGTTCTCAAAAAAACCGCATTAAAGCCTTGCATAGTTCACAACTTGTAGTCTCTTCAATATTCGCCATACATTTTCTATGGAAAAATAAATTCCGCCATTTTGATTTTTTTTTTCAATTCATCAAGTAGACCTTTGGATCCTCATCATCTTTTGCGAAGAAACCACTCTTCCATCTTTTATACCCTCCGAGATGGAGACCGACGAAATTTGTATGGCGGCCATCTTTTTTTCGCCATTTTGAATTTTTTTTCAGCTGACTGCCAATTGGATGACGTTTCAAGTGACATTTGCTCGAGCACCCCCCACCTATCTTCAATACCTTAAGCGTGCCCGTCGCTCGTCTCTGAAATCCTCAATCATCAGCTCTCTCCATATTTTTCCTCTTAATGAATTTTTGTCCTCTATACGACACCATGAGTGAAAAAAAAAATTTTCATACAAAATTGTTCAGGAGAGGTGATCAATGAGTGAGTGAATCAGCACGAGCAGCTATATATATATTAATACCTACTGAAGGCAGACCTTCGTATAGATTATGCAGAACGTTGTTTATATTGCCAGTTTCCGCAGTTTCTTTTTTATGTAAGTGGGCGGATTGGAAAGTGATTGACGTTTCATAGAAACCATGGCCATAAGTCATGGTGAGAAAACAGCCATACCGTTAGAGCGTCCTATTTACGAGAATACTCATAATATTATGTTTACTATCCATTAAAACTACCTACGAGTTACCTCGCGCCGCGCCGCGCTGCACGGACGGTCACTCTTTACTTCTTCATTCTCCATTAACATTAAGTATAAGCCCTGCGTGCAGACGAGGGATTATCTTCGGCGTAGGTACCTACTGTTGTCTATCAAAATCATAGACTTTTCGCAGTTCGCTACGCTCAACATAGATTCCTTATAAAAACTTAAGTTAAGTTTGACCGCTATGTGTATCTGTCTGTCCCCTCGTAGCTCTTAAATGGGTGAACCGATTTGAATACCGTTTTTTTATTTGAAAGTAGACTTAGTTTTATCAAAATCGGGTTTTTTTTAATAAATTAAAGTAGGTAGGTACATCTCCACAGACGCTTGGTCCGTGCTCTTTTTCATCCAATATATATAACTAGCGGTCCGCCCCGGCTTCGCCCGTGGTACATAATATATAGCCTATAGCACTCAGGGATCACGTAGATATCCAACGGTGACAGAATTTTTGAAATCGGTCCAGTAGTTCCTGAGATTAGCGCCATCAAACAAACACACTCTTCCGCTTTAGTATATTAGTATAGATTTTGTTTTCGAAATCCTTTGTTGCTTGTCACTTCACAGCACGACATGTTTATACTTATAACTAAAAATTAAGAATTAAGGTAAATAAAATTAGTTTATATTCTAACTTTTTTTTATTTATTTATTATTATTTTTTCCCCCCTTTTTTCTTGTGCATTATTGTTATCATTATTTTTTTTTTGTGTGGTCATGTTGCTGTTATTTATGGAAGCGTCGCTCTTCTTTCCGCCTACGTTCTTCTTGAGATCGAGCTTCTTTTTCGGCTAGTAGAAACTAGGAACGACGAACCCAGAAGGGTTCGTCGTTCCTTGGCTTCGCGCATTTCTCGCTGCATCAAAATCGGTTCAGCCGTTTCAACGTTATTTTTTCTTTCATGTGCTGCGGTAGGGATCTTAGACAGTTAGATGTATGTACACCGATTTGAATGCGGTTTTTTTATAGTTTTTGTCTGGACGAGTAGGTAGATATGTTCACGTTAGTGATCAAGGGGCTGACGTTTGGAGCAGGATGGTCGGACGACAGGTTTTCCCATAGATCGGGGGTTATTTAAATTTTTAATTTACAGTTATCTACCTTTAGGTGTGGAGTTTTTTTTAATTTAAATGATTAATTAATTAAATAATAATAAATTTTAAACCATCTATATGTGCATATATCTAGTTACCAACTAGATATATGCATCTATATGTGCATATATCTAATTACCAACTAGATATATGCACATAGATGTGGTATACCTATAATAGGAAAAAGAAGCATTACTCACTCCATCTTTCACAACTTCCGTTAGATAATTTTGTTATGAAGAATAAACTTCTCAAAAAACCCCTGAAGTAGAGTTCCGTAAAACGTAACTATTATTATTCAGAACTTTAGTTATACAGAAACACAGTTAAATCTGAGTAACTAAAGTTAGGCAGGCAGGGTACACTGAGGTCTGAGAGTGTGCTAGAGGTGCTAGACCAATTAAAAACATTGAATGTATTTAATGATAAGAAAAACATCGGAATCTTCGATTCTGTGAATGTCTTTAGAATATAAATAAATGCATATGTATGACGTGAATATCTAAGTTTTTATAATATTATGCTCATTATCATTTAATAACTGCTTATTAAAGACTACCTAGATTAAAACCCGTCACCGAGTCCGTTATTTTTAAGAAAACCTACCAGAGAAATAAAATATATTAGATAAATCACCGTTTTATTTTATTTGGACCTATTATATCAACCGTTATAACTACTTATTATTAAATACTAGTGGACCCGGCAGACTTCGTCCTGCCCTGAGACCCGGTAAGTTACCTGTACCTACCCGGTAATTGTATTTTCAAACCACCCAGGATCGAAATATAGGTAGGTACACACAAAATTTCATCATAATCGGTCCAGCTGTTTAGGAGGAGTTTTTTCTTTTATTTTATTTTTTCGTCAATTTTCCAATGTATGTTTAATAGTTATTCTGCTATTCGGGACGGAGACAAATACAACAAATCAATAACCATGATTGGGGGGGTAAGGGAGTGCACCTCCATCTCAGCACTCCAATTGTCAACCTCACCTGCACGTGGTGCCCCCTGCTAATCAACAGACGAGGCTCTGACGACCGACAAATGGCGGTATAACCATTTCATATCGGCTAGACTACAGAAATGGCAAGGGCCGATGTCGGGCAGCAGCGACATCGGTGCAATAGTCTAGCCCTGCGATCGCCAACCCGCCTGCCCAGCGTGGCGATTATGGGCATACCCTTGTATGGATATTAGAACAAAGCCACAGCCCCTAGTCCCCGGCGGCCCCGCTATTCCTAGCTCTGGCAGCGGTTACGGTAACGGCGGGGCAGGGGGTGTCAAGAATCTCCGGAAGAGATTCCGCTGCCAACCCCGACGACTGGACCTGGCAACATATAACGCACGCACTTTGAGGACCGACGAAAAGATTATCGAGCTGGAAGAAGCAGTGAGCAAGTTGAAATGGGGTGTCATAGGATTATCTGAAGTCCGAAGAGAGGGGGAGGACTCGATAATCCTTAAATCCGGCAACTTGCTTTACTACCGGGAGGGTGATCAAAAATCCCAGGGTGGTGTCGGGTTTCTCGTCCACAGGTCCCTCGTTAACAACATTGTGCAAGTCGAAAGTGTGTCGAGCAGGGTAGCGTACCTTATACTCAGAATAACCAAACGGTATTCGCTGAAGGTCATACAGGTCTACGCACTGACATCGACACATACCGACGAGGAGGTAGAGGTCATGTATGAGGATATATCAAAAGCCATGCATGCCTCTAACACCTACTACAATGTTGTGATGGGGGACTTCAACGCAAGGCTGGGTAAGCGAAGCAGTGCAGAGTTGAAAGTGGGACAATTTGGCTATGGGCGACGGAACCATAGGGGCCAAATGTTGGCCGACTTCATGGAGAAAGAGGGCCTCTATATGATGAACTCTTTCTTCGAGAAGCGGCCACACAGGAAATGGACCTGGATGAGCCCCGACGGTTCTACGAGAAATGAGATCGACTTCATCATGTCTACAAAACGGCACGTATTCAATGATGTCTCTGTGATCAACAGGGTAAAAACCGGCAGCGATCACCGTATGGTAAGAGGCACATTGAATCTCAAAATAAAGCTTGAAAGGGCCAGACTGATGAAGTCAACGCTCCGACCTTCTCGTGCCCATATCCAGAACCCCGAGAGCTTCCAACTCGAATTGCAAAACCGATTCGCTTGCCTGGCAGTTTGCGATTCAGTGGACGAATTGAACAACAGGCTGGTGGAAACTGTCCATGCGGTCGGGTCTAAGTTCTTTAAGACCCACCGTAGAAATAGAACCAAAAAATTCTCAGACCATACTCTCAATCTCATGGAACAAAGACATGAAATGAGACTGCAGTCTTCAGGAGACGCCCTTGCTTATCGGCGGATTAATAGACAGATCTCTAAATCACAGACACGCGATCTGCGATACTTCAACACCGAACGTATCAAAGAGACCATTGAGCGTAACAAAGGCTCAAAGGTGTTCGCGAGAGATCTGTCTATTGGTCAGAGCCAGCTGACGCGACTGAAGACCGACAACGGTAGTCTCATTTCGTCAAAACCTGAGATTTTGAGGGAGGTCGAGAAGTTCTACGGACAGTTATACACCTCAACACAGAAGCCTGTTGAAGATTTGGCTAAAGATCCCAGAGCCAAACTGACCCGACACTATACCGAAGATATCCCGGACGTCAGCCTATACGAGATTAGTATGGCTCTCAAGCAGCTTAAAAACAACAAGGCACCAGGTGATGACGGAATCACTGCAGAACTCCTGAAGGCGGGTGGAAGACCAATACTCAAAGTCCTTCAGCGATTGTTCAATTCCGTCATTCACGAGGGAATAACGCCAGAGGCATGGCACAGAAGCGTGGTGGTTCTTTTCTTCAAAAAGGGCGATAATACCCTGCTGAAGAATTATAGACCCATCTCGCTGCTGAGCCATGTCTATAAGTTGTTCTCGAGAGTCATTACGAATCGTCTCGCACGTAGGTTCGACGACTTCCAGCCTCCCGAACAAGCCGGGTTCCGAAAAGGCTTCAGTACCATAGACCACATCCATACGCTGCGGCAGGTTATACAGAAGACCGAAGAGTATAACCGGCCACTTTGCTTAGCGTTTGTGGACTATGAGAAAGCCTTTGATTCGGTGGAAACTTGGGCTGTATTGAGATCACTGCAGAGATGCCGGATCGACTATCGGTACATCCAAGCGCTGAAGTGTTTGTACGAAAACGCCACTATGTCAGTCCGTATACAGGACCAGAATACGAGGCCAATCCAATTGCAGCGAGGAGTGCGTCAGGGAGATGTTATCTCCCCGAAGCTATTTACCGCAGCGTTGGAAGACATCTTTAAGCTTCTGGACTGGAACGGACTTGGCATCAACATAAACGGCGAGTACATCACTCACCTACGGTTTGCCGATGATATAGTCGTGATGGCAGAGACTCTGGGAGACCTCAATACAATGCTCAACGATCTCAGCAGAGTTTCTCAACAGGTGGGCCTAAAAATGAACATGAGTAAGACGAAGGTCATGTCTAATGCTCATGTTCCGCTCCACCCGGTAATCGTTGAGAACTCTGCACTCGAAATTGTAGACGAGTACATATACCTGGGACACACGGTCCAGCTAGGTAGGTCCAATTTTGACAAAGAGATCAACCGCCGAATCCAACTCGGCTGGGCAGCGTTCGGGAAACTTCGAGATGTCTTTTCGTCCAATATCCCTCAGTGTCTGAAGACGAAAGTCTTCGAACAGTGCGTGTTGCCAGTGATGACTTACGGATCTGAGACATGGTCGCTGACAATGGGCCTCATAAGAAGGCTCAGGGTCACTCAGCGGGCGATGGAGAGAGCTATGCTCGGAGTATCCCTGCGGGATCAAATCGGAAATGAGGAGATCCGCAGGAGAACCAGAGTTACCGACATAGCTCATCGAGTCGCGAAGCTGAAGTGGCAATGGGCGGGGCACATTGCTCGAAGAACCGATGGACGTTGGGGTCCCAAGGTGCTTGAATGGCGACCTCGCACCAGTAAACGAAGCGCAGGTAGACCCCCCACTCGTTGGACAGACGATCTCAAGCGAGTCGCTGGCAGCCGCTGGAGTCAGGCAGCACAAGATCGTGTGCTGTGGCGATCCTTGCAAGAGACCTATGTCCAGCAGTGGACGTCCATTGGTTGAAACGAACGAACGAACGAATAACCATGAAAATTGCTCCAATAGTTCTCAAGTTATAAGTGTTCGAACTAACACGACTTTGTTTTATATATATAGACTAGATGATGCCCACGGCTTCGCCCGTGTGGATTTAGGTTTTTAAAAATCCCGTGGGAACTTTTGATTTTCCAGAGCAAAAAGTAGCTTATCTGTAGAAACCCGTCCCCAAAACGGAAAAATCCCGTGGGATCCCCACGATTTCGGAAAACAATTCCTTACAGCATCAGGGTTGAGGAGTTGGATATGTACCTACTCGAATTCATGCAACGATAAAGTCTTTAATTGGTACCCCCAATATCAATTTAAATAACCGAAAGTTTCTAAAACCCATTAGTTTTGGGGATCAGGTCCCCTACAGCATCAGGATTGAGGAGTTGGAATCCAAATTTTTTATAGAACAGGGTCGCAATGTTTCTCTATCGATTAAAAAAAAAATACACAAATCGGTTCAGAAATCTCGGAGATATCGGTGTACAT
Organism: Melanargia galathea; assembly: GCA_920104075.1. Taxonomy (NCBI): domain Eukaryota; kingdom Metazoa; phylum Arthropoda; class Insecta; order Lepidoptera; family Nymphalidae; genus Melanargia; species Melanargia galathea. Next base: position 20,955,691 of record OV049857.1, on the reverse strand, counting down.
AGGTAGAAAAACACAACTCCTCCTTTTTTGAAAGTCGGTTAATAAAGTAGCCTATGTTACTCCCTGGTTAATTCTCTACTTGAATGTGAAGGTCCCGTTCCGAAGATTAGCCCGTTCAAACAGACAGACAGACAGACAGACAGATAGACAGACAGACAAAAATTTTAAAAACGTATGATTCGGTTATGGTAGCGTTCAAATAACCATATGAGCTTTATATGAGGGAGTTATTTCGATATTACAGACAGACACTTCAATTTTATTTATTAGTATTAGTATAGATTATTACTTTGTTTCCAGAATGTCTCAAGAATCCAACTGCATAAGCACATTTTTTGACCCTGAGGATAATAGAATCTGCAGCCCGAGCCGACTGTCACTGTTATCAATCAAAACGTTAGAAAGTTCTCAGAATACGAGTCAAGCTTCCACAGGTTCTGAAACAGATTTGAGCATTTCCCAACTCACGATCGAAGAGCCGGAACCTATCGAAGTACCACCGTTTTACAATATAACTCCACGATCATTGCCCAAATCGCCTCATTACGTCATCGAGGAAGAATTTTCTGCCAATCCCTGGGCGATGTTGGTAGCGACGATTTTCCTAACGAAAACCTCGGGAAAAACAGCGAGGCCCTATATGAAATCTTTCTTTGAAGAATACCCTACACCTTATCACGTGTTGAGTGAAACCCCGACGACTTTGGAAAGGGTTTTTGACAACCTGGGGTTGAGGAAGCGAGGTCGAATGATCTGGAAGCTCAGTTACCAGTTCGTTTCTGCTAAGTGGCGGCGGGCGAGCGATCTTTGCGGCATTGGAAAATACGGGGAAGACGCTTATAGGATTTTCTGCTTGGGACACACGGATATAGAGCCTGAGGACAGGTTTCTAAAGCTGTATTTGGACTGGCTGAGCGGGCACACGGAGTTCATGAAAGACAATGGCGTGACGGACAGCGAACACGTAATCGAAGATCCGGTTCTGAAGTATTATAGAATTACTCTGCGAAACTGTTTAGTGTGAATAAAAATAATCTTCGGTAGGATATCTATCTATCTATCTATAATATAATAAAACTGTAACAGATCCAATTCTGTACATTGAAGATATTTTGAAATTTTTTATTGGAGGGCACTCTATAATCGATACTGAAGCCAAAACTGTAATTTTTTTGATTTTTGTCTGTCTGTCTGTCTGTCTGTCTGTCTGTCTGTCTGTCTGTCTGTCTGTCTGTATCTTGGCCGCGCATCACGCCGAAACTACTAAATGGATTCGAATGAAACTTGGTACGATTTGAGTTTATACTTCGAGGTAGGACATAGGATAATTTTTATCCCGAAATTCAGCACGGTTCCCTTGGGAGAGGGGATGAAAGTTAAAACGTGTATTTAGCTGTAATTCATTAACGCGTTGTTCGATTTCACTCATTCTTTTTTTGTTAGAAAGTTAGTACTTTACGTATTGTCCCGTAAATATTTCAAGGTCATAGGTTTTTTAGTTTAGAAATGACAGACATTACAATCCTCAGTATTGGGTTCAAATAACTCGGGACCCGGATCTTTAAACGTACGGCTTATTTTAAACTGGTGTGCGTTTAAATTTATGTTTGTTGGTCTGTCTATATATTCCAGCTAATCTTCGAAACGGCTGGATCGATTTTAATGGAACTTTCAATTTTATAAGGAGTAACTTAGGCTACATTTAGTTTAGGTACATAAAAGAATTATGGGATCCGATCCGATCCGATATAAAAACCTATATCTACGCGAACGAAGTTGCGGGGTTCAGCTAGTACTTAATATAGGTGTGAATTATCATGGTTAGATTTTATTATCTGAAAACAGGGTTGTGTTTTTTTTATTACAGATGTTTAGTTCTAATCTACGAGTATAGATCGACCAGAATCTCATGAAAAATAGGGAAATAAAATTTTGTAGTAAGCAACACTAGGTTAACTCGGCTGCCCTAGTGATAAACAAAGTAATTACATTCAGAACACCTTACCTGGGATCGTTTCACGAAACGAAAAATCAAGCAACTCCATTTTAAATACAAAAACAAAGTAATCAACATCCAATTACTTTGTTTTTATGTTGTGCTTGTTGTTTACTTGGTTTTTGCATTTATATTCCGGGTTAGTGAGTGCAGTTTACTTTGTTTGGGCAATTTAAATTTCAGTAAACGGTTCAAGTTATTTGAAATATTAAACTGTGGTAAAAAACTACTCAACATAAAACTTTTGTTAATGCAAAAAGTCAATTTCACAAAAAATGTCAGTTACTTTGTTTATCGCTAGAGCAGCCGTAGTGTTGCTAACCTTGGAATTTCATTTCCCTATTTTTCATGAGATTCTGGTCGATCTATAACAACTTACAGTTAAAATTGTACAGTAATAGTTAAAACATATTGTTTTCAGAAAAATATTTTTACAGTGTATTTATGCATGTCTAACAATTTAGTATAACAACTATGTTGAAATAATTTTATGATGTTTTTTTTGCCCCTAACCAACTGAAAAATTGTTATAAATGTACCTACCTAACGGATACATACCTACTAGTCAAGAGTTTTTTAATTCTCAAATTATTTTGAATTTTCATTTTTGTAGCTTATTAATCACAATCATAATAAGTAGGTACCTATAACCTATGTGAGTTTATTTTGGAGTTTATCACCGTTACACTTGGACGAATGTTACATACATACCTATTATTATAGTACTTAAATATAAATTCTTTCAAAAAACGTACTTCAAACCACAGCTTCAAACGCCACAACAAAGTAGGTAGGTACCTACTACCTAGTTATGTAGGTACTTTAATAAGTCAAAAGTCTGTTGGAGTTGTGATTCTTATTGGATTCTCTCAAAGATATAACCACAGTAAAGTAAGTAATATGTAGCACTGTAGATAATCTACTATAAACAGTAAACACACACCAGCAGGTGCCAGCAGTTTCAAAACATTTTGAGTTTTGTCGATTATGTAGGTAAGTAAGTACATTGAAATCTTGAATGGGATCAGCATCATCGAAAATACTAGACGGCACTCGCTGCTGAGTGCTGATATGTGCCCACGAAGACATTAAACTCTACGATCGAATACTTATTCGTTATTAACCCCCGACGCAAAAACGACGGGGTGTTATAAGTTTGACGTGTCTGTGTGTGTGTGTGTGTGTGTCTGTCTGTTCCCCTGTAGCGCTCAAACGGGTGGTCCGATTTGAATGCGGTTTTTTGTTTGAAAGGTGAATTAGTCGAAAGTGTTGTTAGCTATGTTTGATGAAAATTGGTCCAAGATGGCCGCCGCTACAAAATGGCGGATTACATATTTTATCACAACGCCCTCAATATGGGTATCAAATGAAAGGGCTTGACTAGTAGAATAGCACTATGCAAATCCAAGATGGCCGCCACCACAAAATGGCGAATGTCAGGGGTTTTTAAATTTTCAATTTATACTTGTAATTATAGTATGTATGACGTACCTAGTTAGGTATATATTTATATTGTCATGTTTAATGCAAATAAACCGAATTGAATTGAAAGAGTCGTACGTGCCCACACCCTTAGAATTTACTTTCGTGGGTGTGCCCCGGCCCCGGCCCCCGTAGAGCTCTTCTATTTCTGAATATGAGATAACTTGATAAGTAAGCATTTTCGTAGCAGTAGCAGTTCCTGCTAAGAACAGAATAGCAAATCGCTCTTTCGTGGTTTATACTAAGAGGCTACCTACCTGTCTACCCTTGTAATATTTTCGTTACTGTGCAGAAAGAAGAATAATAATATAATGAACAGCGTAGTAAAAGTATAATTATAGTCATTTAAATTATAATAATTATTTTGCATTTACGAAGTATAGGTACCTACCTACCTACTTATAAGTCAATCTCAGATTAGTTATTTTGAAGTTCTGAGTATTTGCTGGTTATTTTTTGTGGAAAAATCTGCAATGGTAGGTAGAGTTTTACTATTTTATTTTTTATAGTTACGACGCGTGAATATAAAATTTAAAAGACGTGCATGTGTGCGATCACTCTGACTTCTGAGAGCTCGTAGCAAACCACAGATCACTAATATACTAGTCTAACTACTAGCAAACTGAAATCGCGATTCGCGGCCAACGTGTGGATGCGGCAGCCACATAGATAAATGAATAAGAGGAGATATGGCAAGGGGACGTGGTTCGTGCGAACTCTTCTGGTGTTAAATACACCTGACAACCGTTTCTGTCTTTAGTCGAATGTCGTCCAACGATCTCTTTACCGCTCTCGATTTTTAACAAAATGCCGTGTTGTTTAGTGGTTGTTTGCAAAAAATCAAACAAAAAAGTGAATCACACGAAAGATGGCATCTCATTTCACACTTAAGTATAAGTTATTGTTGTTATTTTCTATAAAAAACAAGAAAACATTATTTTGTATATTTACATTATGCTCAAAATGTGTTAAATTGAGAAATCTATATCTCATTATGAACCAAAACCATTGCTTGCTTAGTAAAAATCAAACATTGAATCGGCTGGTCTTAGGACGCAATGGTACTTGTACTATATAAATATATTCTTTCACTAAAACGTTAGACCTTTCATGGAACGGGCGCCTTTACTTAACATCGACAACGTGTGATGCACGGTGATTGAAATTGAACGCTGTGTACTAAACGATGAAGTCTATATTTGCAGGTGCTGCTTGTACTGAATACTGATCTATCAGTATGCAATAGCCAATATAGCATTTTGTAGCAAGTGGTAGGGACAAACTAACGGCAGCAGGTTTCCATACAATTTGATGTAAAGGCCAAATCTCTCTTATTCATTTATCTATGGGCGGCCATAACTCTACGACGACCCTTTGATCTTTTGATAAAAACCGACACGAAATGGATCTTGCGCCAACTTGTGGGCCATCATTCCAATATCTACCAAAATAGCACATACTCCCACACTACAAGATGGCCATTGGCCAATGGTATTGGCCCACAATATGGGCCACAATGTTCACCAACGTGTAGAGCCGCCGTAAGCACACTGTATTATTATCTGTGGTCTCGTCGAGTTGTGCGTTTGTGAGTATTTATGTACACCAAGAAAGTTAAAACACTGGAGAATGGTATGCAAACAAAACGTTGAAGCAAAGTAATTTGGCCTTAAACAGGTTTGGATATTTTTGTCTTGTTCTCACCTACTTAAATAGAGTGTGTGAGGTATAGAAAAACCATTGATCTATTAACTAAGAGATTTCAAATTAAAAGTTAACTTGAGGTAAAATTATTGTACTCACCTAACCTAAATGACTCCTGCCTACGTGTAAATGAAACACCGAATCGCACTTGCTTTTTATTATTTCTAACCATGTCACTAAATTGATTTTCAAATGGTCAAAATTGGATATATTTCAATAAATTTAATCCTACCAAATAAAATAGGTATGTCTCATAAATCATCATTACTTTATGGATTGTTTAGATATTGTTTTTGCATGTGTCATATTTGAATTTAGTCGCATCCTAATTTTCCAAAAACATATTTCACGAGGCTGATAATGAAATGAAAATGTTTATTATTTTGGTGTTCTTCTTCCAAGAATTTATAAATGTTTGATCTTAAGTTATTTTTGATAAATCCGTAGTTTTATTATAATGTCCTGTGCTGTGGAAGGATGTAATTCCCATAGCGGCCGAAAAGAAAATTTTAAAGAAACATTATCATTTTATCGGTGAGTTTTGATAGTTTTTTATGTAAATGTAATCTAAAATTATGTAACGTTATTTGTAGTTTTTAGAAATCATCATCGAGTTCAATTCTACACCGATTTTTGTCTATTTTTTTAATATTTTCTGTTGACTAATAAAGGTTATGTTTTTTAGCATAGTGATGTACTAAAATTGCGATAAAATTTTTAAACCCCGACGCAAAAACGACGGGGTGTTATAAGTTTGACGTGTGTGTGTGTGTGTGTGTGTGTGTGTGTCTGTCTGTTCCCCTGTAGCGCTCAAACGGGTTAACCGATTTGAATGCGGTTTTCTTTGTTTGAAAGGTGAATTAGTCGAGAGTGTTGTTAGCTATGTTTGATGAAAATCGATCCAAGATGGCCGCCGCTATAAAATGGCGGATTACATATTTTTTCACAATTCCCTTAATATGGGTATCAAATGAAAGGGCTTGACTAGTAGAATAGCACTGTATTACATGCACACACACACACAATAGTGTGTGTGTGTGTGTGTGTGTGTGTGTGTGTGTGTGTGTGTGTGTGTGTGTGTGTGTGTCTGTGTGTCTGTGTGTCTGTGTGTGTGTCTGTGTGTCTGTGTGTCTGTCTGTCTGTCTGTCTGTCTGTCTGTCTGTCTGTCTGTCTGTCTGTCTGTCTGTCTGTCTGTCTGTCTGTCTGTCTGTCTGTCTGTTCCTCTGTAGCGCTCAAACGGGTGAACCGATTTGAACGTGGTTTTTTTGTTTGAAAGGTGAATTAGTCGAAAGTGTTGTCAGCTATTTTGATGAAAATCGATACAAGATGGCCGCCGCTACAAAATGGTAGATTATTTATTTTTTACAACTCCGTTATTATGGCTATCAAATGAAAGGGTTTGACTAGTAGAATAACACCATGCAAATCCAAGATGGTCGCGATCAAAAAATGGTGAATGTCGGGGGTTTTTTTAATTCTTGAACATTAAATTCCGTAGCCACTACACACTACACACTATGAATACTTACGTGTATTTCCGCGTACTACATTGTTGTATCAGGATCGCTAAATTTTCATTTCCTACAGATTTCCAAAGAACCCAAAAATAAGAAATGAATGGGCACAAAGAATAAGACCGCAATATTGGACAACACAGAAACACAGTCATATTTGTTCAAAACACTTCACACTTAATTCATTTGTGCCCAAAAACAATTTAAAATGGAGGCGCTTAAAAGCAGACGCTTTACCGACATTATTTTTGCCGCATTACATTATTTTTGCCGCATATAGACATATAATAATATCAGATATTTGTAATAATACCATCATTTCATGGTAGTGTTGTGCGAAGGTGCAAATTACATGCAAATACTAGGGTTGGACTTAATAGTCTTTAGCACGAATTCAGAGATAAAAAGAGACATAGTGATAGATGTTTGTTCCACGAGTATAATGCTAACACTCTTATAATAAGGTAATTCATCGTTTTCAAGAAAACAACTAAAATCAACTCTAACCTCAACACTGGATGACTTACCCTCTCCCTCCCCCATACCATAACCCATATCAAGGCGGCACATTTTAAAAGTTTTACCCTAAAAGACGTTATTGGTGTATGAAAAACGCTGAAGCGAAACGTGAAAAATGTTCTACCACGTCTGATTTTTTTTAATTTAAGACAAGAGAACCGTTACCAATGGATGTCAATAAATAAATAAATAAATGTCTGTAATGCAGAAGAAAATTCCGCCAATGAAGTTTCCATTCGCACATTTACGGAGTCACGTATAAACATTAATGTTCAAAGTTTAGTAAGTGTATAATATTACTATAGATCGACCAGAATCTCATGAAAAATAGGGAAATTAAATTTTTTAGTAAGCAACAATAGGTTAACTCGGCTGCCTTAGTAATAAACAAAGTAATTACATTCAGAACACCTTACCTGGGATCGTTTCACGAAACGAAAAATCAAGCAACTGCATTTTAAATACAAAAACAAAGTAATCAACATCCAATTACTTTGTTTTTGTGTTGTGCTTGTTGTTTACTTGGTTTTGCATTTATATTCCGGGTTAGTGTGTGCAGTTACTTTGTTTGGGCAATTTAAATTTCAGTAAACGGTTCAAGTTATTTGAAATATTAAACTGTAGTAAAAAACTACTCGACATTTGTTAATGCAAAAAAGTCAATTTCACAAAAAATTTCAGTTACCTTGTTTATCGCCAAGGCAGCCGTAGTGTTGCTAACCTTGGAATTTCATTTCCGTATTTTTCATGAGATTCTGGTCGATCTATACCTATTAATATAAATAGGTTTAATATTTTGTATTTCGAGACAAAACAATTCACTATTGTAATCTACATAGTACTTTCAGGAAGGTTTTAGTATATAACACACCTAGTTACCATTCTTATGTACGAAGTAACGCGCATAAATGTACCCACATGTCACTAATATTTTTAACTGGTACACTGATTCCTCGATTCCTCTGAGATTGCTGGACCGACGTCGGTTTAATTTTTCTTAAAAACAGCTTGTATGATCGTATTTTCGAAACACCGTTTATAAAGTTTCATCGACTCCAAAAAGACTCGATTTTATTTCAGTTCTAGAAGGCTTATATAACATAGGCATATGGTGACAATTATATTGATATGTATATTTTGTGTTTTTTTATATGTATATGTATTTTTCGATGTGTACACTAAAACCTTTCTGAAAGTATGTAGATTATGAGAGTGAAAAAATCATCAAAATCGGTTTATTAGTTGCGGAGATAATCGCGAACATACTTACATACATACATACATACAACCTAATTTTTTTAAAGTCGATTAAAAGTATACTATACGAAACAAATTATTCTTGTATTTCCTAACAAGATGATGCCCGAGACTTCATTCACGTGGGCTTAGGTTTTTATTAATCTTGTGGGAACGCTTTGATACTGCAAGACAAAAGTAGCCTTAGATATCGGTTCCCGGGATGCAAGCTATCTGTGTACTAAATTTCTTCGAAATCGGATGGGCCCTGAAAAGGTAAAAGACAGAAAGACACACTTTCGCATAATATAATATTAGAGTATGGTGCACATATTCAAACACGCATATTGTGTCCCTATAGATCCTCACAGTCAAAATATCGATATAGTTACATCACTAGCACGTCACGTGTCATCGTCACGTGTCATTAAAAAACTTGTGAACACCTACAGAATTAAGAAAGAACTAATATATGTACATCTCTCTCTAACGCGTTAGAATATCATAAAGAAAATCAAGGATAGGTATATGTTTCCGCCACAAATATTAACCTGACATCTATTTATAGGTTTTTCTCTAAGATATTTTAATATAAACATATTAAAATATAAAAATATAATAAATAAAAAATAAAAATATTGAGAGTGTTCAGAGAAAATTCTTGAAAATACTCTCTTATCGTTGCGGACTCTCAAGGCAAATTCCATCTTATGTTGGTCGCCTTACAAAATTTAATATGTCCCCTCTACACATTCGCCGTAAAAGACAAGATTTTCTGACTTTACATAAAATTCTACATGCCAATATAGACTCCCCCACTTTACTATCTCAGATAAATATCAATATACGCTATAAATACCATAGGACTCACAGGTCAAACAAGACCTTCATTCTTGAAAGTTTTAAAAATAACACTTCCTATTATAATCCTATTGTAAGAATGTGTCGTTCGTATAATGAAATTGCCGAAATGGATATAGACATTTTTGATCCTAGATTCTCGTTATTTGTTAGTAAAATAAGTAAAATAATAAAGTGAAATAGTAGGTATTCGTGTAATCCAATATTGTTACATGGACTTCCCCATTTTACTCACATGTGTAATTAATTGTTAGGCCACTGTTGTACTAAGTATAGTCATATAAGTCATATTATGTATTTAAGTTGTTGTGCTAAATATTTATATTGTGTACATAATATATATTATAATACTAAACTACGCGTGATTGAAACCATGTTAGCCATGTTGTGCGACCCTCTAGGGTTACGATAAGATCAAAATATAGTAATTTAAGACTTAGGTTAGAATTATAATATATTGTAATCTGTTTTGGTTGCCAAAATAAATAAATAAATAAATAAATAAAATATCTTAGAGAAAAACCTAGAGACAAAAAATATTCAGGTGAATGACCTTGTCTTCACTATAATGTTTTAGGCGCAGTCTAATCTAGTCTATTTTCTAATAGGACATTTGGCGTCTCCTCTATTAGGTAGGTAGGCCGTAGGCACAGACCAGTCCAATAAAGACTGGTAATAGCAGGGCACCCGCACTCACCACACATATGCGCTGGAATCACCTATTTAAATGCGCCGCCCACATTCGGTACCTCATTCCGTGAGCGGACGTCATTGTGTAATCGACTGAACTCGAGTTCAGTCGAGTTCAGTCGTGTTCAGTCGAGTTCAGTCGAGTTAAGTCGAGTTAAGTCGAGTTCAGTCGAGTTCAGTCGAGTTAAGTCGAGTTCAGTCGAGTTCAGTCGAGTTCAGTCGAGTTCAGTCGAGTTCAGTCGAGTTCAGTCGAGTTCAGTCGAGTTCAGTCGTGTTCAGTCGTGTTCAGTCGTGTTCAGTCGATTTCAGTCGAGTTCAGTCGAGTTCAGTCGATTTCAGTCGAGTTCAGTCGAGTTCAGTCGTGTTCAGTCGAGTTCAGTCGAGTTCAGTCGATTTCAGTCGAGTTCAGTCGAGTTCAGTCGATTTCAGTTGAGTTCAGTCGAGTTCAGTCGAGTTCAGTCGTGTTCAGTCGAGTTCAGTCGAGTTCAGTCGTGTTCAGTCGAGTTCAGTCGTGTTCAGTCGAGTTCAGTCGAGTTCAGTCGATTTCAGTTGAGTTCAGTCAAGTTCAGTCGAGTGCAGTCGAGTCCAGTCGAGTCGAGTCGAGTTGAGTTGTTGTAGAGAGTCGATAAATTATATTAGTATGCATTCGTTGCTCTGCATACTAATTGTTATTTGAACCATATGGTATTAAAATATCGATAAATATTTGATAAAATTCACAGACGAGAGCGCCTCGTTATCCTAAAACGGGTTTCAAAAAATAGAGATAGAGATAATATTAAATATTTAAATTTTGGATTTTTGTTTTATTTTTATCATATTATCAACTGAAATCATGTCGATAATGATACGTCGATAAAAAACGGTCGACGTCCAATTCCCATCACTAGTTGATTTAACTTGATTTTATGACTTTCGAGTCAACCAATCACAACAACGCGTTCTCCCCTGTCCCCCGCCAACATTTTACGATTTCGTTTTAATACTATTTCGTGTTAATGCGGACTCTGGAGCTCCTTTCTCTGTGGCCGTAGGTATGTGACTGTCAATGCACGGAGGCGGGTAACTTTAGAAACGCGTAAAATATTGTCGCGTTGTTAAATGGAATTTATTGCGCGTTGTAAATTAGAAATAAAACAAAAAGAAAATAAATATATTGTATCCAGATTATAATTTTAAAATAAGTAAAAACGTTTTTGGTTTACCCATTACACAATAAAAAAACTTGAGAGGTGTCAAGGGACACCCGGATGGAACGAAGTTCCTTTCGATTAATTAGTGAAGGAATTGTAATAATTTTTTTTAAGTTATATTACTTTATTTTTTACTATTTATTATGTACAAAAAATAACTGGCTTGCTTTCTATAAGAGAGAGAGAGACAGACAGAGAAACACGCGCACGCCGCACGGCTTACAACTATAGCAAAAAGTGCTTATAAAATGGATGTTGATTTAGGGATGAGCGATATTGATAAAATATCGATATTGATATCGATATGGATATCGGTGACTCAATATCGATATTTCGATATTATCGACCACAAAATATCGATATTTTATAATATCGATGTTTTATTGACACTTATAAGACATGCCAGTCTTACAATAGCAAACTATAATAACTGTAAGATAAGCTAAAAACAATGTAAGAAATAATTATAGACATCATATTTTATCTGAATTTATTACACACTAGATGATGCCCGCGACTTTGTCCGCGTGGATTTAGGTTTCTTAAAATCCTGAGGGAACTATTTGCTTTTCTGGGATAAAAGTTGCCTATATCAATTTCAGGGACGAAAACTCTGCACCCGTATAAATTGGTTAAACGGATGCATTATAAATTTTCTGTCTTCCCGATGAGAACATGTTATTTTTCCGAGATAAAAGTAGACTTCCTTCCCCAGGATGTAAGGTACCTCTTTACCGAATTTCATCAAAATCGGTTACACTGTTGGGCCGTGAAATGTGTGAAATACTTTCCCATTACTTAAAATATTGGATTAAAAACATGAAACAAATACCTACGATATTTTTGTTGAAAATAACGATATTTCGATATTTTTGATGGAAGTAACGATATTTCGATATTTTTGTTGCAAATATCGATATTCTGATATTTGCTAGATGTGATTATGACTGTGGATTATGACGTGAAAATATCGATATTTAAATATCGATATTTTTTACTCTGATATCGATATTTCACAAATATCGCTCATACCTATGTTGATTTATAAATATACAGATCACAGATGTTGCACCTTGGTCCTTGACTGTATTTTTCAAAATTCCATTAACTTAAAATGTATCTAAGGATATTTGAAAAATATTTTTATGAAAATTGGATATTAATTTATTTATTTAAAATAAACTAAAGTTAACGGGATATCTTAAAATAAAGTTACTCACAAATGTAGTGTAGCTTTAACATAGTACACAAGATTGATAAGTACCCCTGCCCCTGCCCCTGTATCTTTTCTTCTATGCCGTAAATTATATTGTTCAGGCTGTGGTTCAGGTACCTACCAAAGAGTATATAATCACTACGTGGTATATATACCTATAACCTACATCTGAATAAAATGCCATTGTAGTTGGGCCTGAACAAGTCTTGAAAACTTGAAGCTTCTTGAAGTGTTTTTAAATATTGTACCTAGATTCAAAAATAAGTTAATGCAATAATATTATAGCAAAGATGTTGTATTCTCTCTCTCTTTATATATTATAGATTTCCATGACAATTATTCATTTCTGATTTTTAAAAATATCCCGCCTTGATGTCGCGATTGCTCGTTGACATAAACCATTTGCTTCCTATACAATTTACCAACCTTCAGAATGTTGCCGGAGTGATACCTTCCGGCAGTATTGGCAGCAGTGTCGACTGTAGCAAATGGTGGATTGCGTTACTTTTTCTCGTGCTCCGTGTAAAATATTTACGTAAAATAGTGCAAATCTTGTGGCGCAGTGTTTCTGACTCACAGAAACATGTCGGAAACACTGCCGAATAACAAAAAACAAGTTCCGAGACAACTGGTGAGTATTTATTGTTAGAATTTTACGTATTTAGACCCGGGTGACGCCATGGTGGCTTTATCTGGGATCACGTAAACATGAAATGGTGCATCGCTGCATCGTGTATCGATTTATGTAAGTTATGGGAGTGTGTTAGAAATTGTTTTTTTAAAAGGTTTATTGGATATTACGATAATAAGTGAGGGTCATCGGACTTGATTATTTTTTTGTGATCACGCCGCGAGCGAGTTTAAACGCGGCGGCCGTATGCATTCGCGCATGCGAGAAGGTGTCAAAATCTATATTAATTTCGAAGATCGCAGTCATCGTAGCATTGCGATTTAGCATCGCTAACAATGAGCAGCGCAAATTGCGCACCGCTGCGACGTCGTCTTCGGAGCATAGTTCGTGGGTATCTGGTAGGGACTAGGGAGTGGGACGAAGGCGTAACCCTCCCGCGGGCTCGCGGAGAGCAGGCGGCCTGGGGCGTGCGCCGTACGGAACTGCGAACGACGAGCGCGATCGCGTACCGCCGCGCCGAGTGCCACTGCTGAGTTGAAGTTTGATACCACACGTCGAGCCGCTCCTAATCTAGTTTATTACTCAAATAATCTTCTGTCGAACCATTATTACATGCCGTCGGCCAGACTAGCGTCCAAATCATTGTAATATATTGATTACAATGAATGTAAATTACACACGTGTCCCATGCATAGCCTCTTTGTCGAAATGAAGGCAAACAACACGTACCTAGCTCGAAAGTTTTAGTTTTATTGTTATGAGCAAACAGCTTCAGCCTTTATCCAGTTAAAGTATTCCATATAAATATACAGGGTGACTGGTAACAGGATACATTCCTTGCAGGGGCTTAAAGTAGAGCTCATTTGCAACAAATTTTTTCATATAATGTCCTATCCGAAACTTAGTCGTTTCCGAGTTATTGAAGATTTAAGGTTTTTAGCAAAAAATTCCAGTTTTAAAGTTAAAATTAGTTGCTAAAGAAAATCATACCCGGTTTTGTTGTTTTTTTTTATTGTTTTCTGATAGAAAAACGTTCAGAAACTCAATCAAAATCAAAATAAGCTAGAAAATACCGTTAACTTTTCAGTTAAGGCCTAAAAACCACGTATTATTTTTAAGAAAAAAATCGAATTTGATGAAAAGCAATAGTATTTCTAAAAAAAATGTATGGAACGTTACGTACAAATTACTGAAATAACTTCCTTGATTCATTAGCTATCCAAAAAGGTACAGATGTCTACAACTTTTTTCAAAACCTCGATTTTATTAACAAAATTCTGAGGACTGACGAGTCTCAATTTGACCGGGATGGAATCACAAAGTATCATAATTTACATTATTGGGCGGCAAAATGAGAAAAACTAAAAAAGAAAAAGAAAGGGCACATCAACGGAGGTATTCTGTAAAAGTATGGATAGGATTAATCAATTAGACATCTAATTGGCCCGCATTTTTCCCTCAGAATTTAAAAAATACGAATTAGGTGAAAATAATATTATTTCTAAAAAAAAATGTATGGAATGTTACGTAAAAATTACTAAATTAACTTCTTTGATTCATTAGCTATCCAACGAGGTGAAGATATTTACAAAAAACTGCAAGAACGATTTTTAATTCAATTTGAAACTTGTAGTAGTTTAATGACTAATTGATTAATTTTAGGAATAACAATAAACTAACTAATAATTATTAGTAATTACATATTTTAGGTTCGCAAAAGAAAAACTAGTTATGATTTTAATCTAAATTTTAATCTTTATTTTATTCTAAATCTTAGTGTTAATCTTAATCTTAATCTAATTTTAAACTTGCTCTAACTGTGAACCTCTTTGTCTGATACAAGCCCAAAACCTTTTTCGTATTTCCGTTTCAGTGACTCTTGTTGGCTAATTCTTACGTATTTCATGAGCTGCACGAAGAGTACTCGCGAAGCTCATCTGTGATAATGGGGTAAGCGTACATCAAATCATTCATGTGGCCCCAAAGATAAAAGTTTCAAGGCGTTAAATCTGGACAAGGAATAGGTTCACCTATCGTTATTGCAGTTTTTTGTAGACATCTTTACCTCTTTAGATAGATAATGAATCAAAGAAGGTAATTCAGTAATTTTTACGTAACGTTCCATACATTTTTTTTTTGAATTAATATTCTTTTCACCTAATTCGTTTTTTTTAAATTCTGAGGGAAAAATGCGGGCCAATTAGATGTTTAATTGATTAATCCTATCCATACTTTTACAGAATACCTCCGTTGATGTGCCCTTTCTTTTTCTTTTTTAGGTTTTCTCATTTTGCCGCCCAATAATGTAAATTATGATACTTTGTGATTCCATCCCGGTCAAATTGAGACTCGTCAGTTCTCAGAATTTTGTTAATAAAATCGAGGTTTTGAAAAAAGTTGTAGACATCTGTACCTTTTTGGATAGCTAATGAATCAAGGAAGTTATTTCAGTAATTTGTACGTAACGTTCCATACATTTTTTTTAAAAATACTATTGCTTTTCATCAAATTCGATTTTTTTCTTAAAAATAATACGTGGTTTTTAGGCCTTAACTGAAAAGTTAACGGTATTTTCTAGCTTATTTTGATTTTGATTGAGTTTCTGAACGTTTTTCTATCAGAAAACAACAAAAAAACTAACAAAACCGGGTATGATTTTCTTCAGCAACTAATTTTAACTTTAAAACTGGAATTTTTTGCTAAAAACCTTAAATCTTCAATAACTCGGAAACGACTAAGTTTCGGATAGGACATTATATGAAAAAATTTACTGCAAATGAGCTCTACTTTAAGCCCCTGCAAGGAATGTATCCTGTTACCAGTCACCCTGTATAAACTCTACTGCCCTTGAATATGACTTAAAAAAAGCTATATAGACACTATTTATGTACTTGATTCGATAAACACTTGGAAACAACAGTTGTTTGTGTGTAGGGAATCCTACTATAATTTTAATATTGAGTAATTTGGTAAAAACGATAACATACTCTACCTCATCTCTACCTATATCAACTCAAAAAAATGGATTAGTTGTTTGTTTTGAAATATTTATTTATGCTGACTGTTATTATATTAATTAAAAAAACTATTGACTTTTATAACTTTTATTCATACTTTCGATTCATCCTTTTACTTTTATTATGCCATGAGCGGTTATAATTAGACCTTTTATGATTGAATGCAAATTAAAATTATTTCAAGTCTTCTTTACAGGCTTTTTAACTCTGGTAAATTATGTTACAATTAGGGACTATAGGGTAGGAACACCGGTTTCCGGACACGCACCTGTTATCGTCCACCGAGCGGATCACTCTTAAGAAATGCTTAAAAATAGAAACATTATAAGACTCACATAAAAATAATGCATCTCTATGCCAACTTGAATGTCTTATCAAGACACAGAGAAAGAAAAAAGTCTATTTCATTTAAGTTTCTTTGAAAACAAAGCGATCGAATTTTTAGTATGCAATTAAGGAATGAAAACGAGCCGTGTGGAGCAAAAAAATTAGTGGCATGCTTCAACTATCACGGGAAGTTATTAATCATTTTACTATAAGATTTAATTTGATTCTTCTTTGTAGCACTTACTTATGTTTCATAAAATACTGTGAACGTGTTTTTTTACTTTTGATTACATTAGAATACAAATAAAAGGGGTGGACGACAACTAGTTCACTATTTTCTTAAGAAAACCTGTTATCGTCCGGGCGGTCAAACACAGGTTTAGCGTCTTAATTTTAGGTAGTCTTGTTATCAATCGAGGTGTGCACAAAATTTGAATTAAGTTTATTAATTCGAATCCTATACACATACACTAGTTAGTGACTAGTCTTCGTCCACTTTTTTCTCATTGTATATAAAACTATGGGTCTTCAAAATCACGCGTGGACGATATCTAAATTTGCACTGAATAAATATTCTAAGTTTCGACCACCAAGCTATTATTTGAAAATAAATAGATTTAGTAAAAATATAAATAATTAAACTTGTTTGACAAAAGAATTACCTTATATTTTATGTGTTTCTCCTTGGAACTTTGATATATTTATAAGTTAAGATAGTATTGTCGATCATTATAATTTGTGGACGAAATTTAAAATAGAGAATCTGAAGTGCACCGGTTATCCGTCCACCTATATTTTAAACTGTATGAAAAACGTATATTTTTTAATATTATGTTATTATTTAGGCGAATTTTGATTATTACTCATATCTATAATTTATTTTTTATTCATCTACAAGTTAGTCCTTGACTGCGATCTCATCTGATGTTAAGTGACGATGCAGTCTAAGATGGATGCGGGATAACCTGAAAGAGGTACGGCAGAATCCGTACCCTTAAACGCTAAATGACTTGGAAGTAACGCATACTAGACAAGAGACAATTGGTCTGCCGAGAATCAAGTAGAGGACCTTCCACTATTAAGACTTACCCCTGCGCCATGCCAGGGAGGCTGCCAAATTATATGTACCTACTTTTATATAATGTAAGTGCGATGTGGTAAAAGACGATGCAAGATAGATAAAGTAAAAGTAAGTAAAGTTGGTAAAGATATTATGTCATATTTTAGACTCTATAAACCGCGTTAACAAGGCAATAGTTTTTTTATCTGTTTTATTTTAAAACAAGCAGTTGACCGCTATTGCGTATGCGTAGAAAGACCACATCACTTTGTATAAAGTTCTTTATCACCCTGTGAAAGTTCTGTCAAAATAGGTTCAGCTGTTTTGAAAAGTAAGTATTACGAATAGACGAAAAATAGAAAACAATTTTTTTATAAACGGTTATGTGGCTTTTTAATAACGTATAAGTAAACATAAGTTCACTAATAAAAACCCATATATTTCGAAAAGACGGACAGGAAGCTAATTTTAATTGGTATAGATATTAAATACATATTAAAGTGGTGTTAATATTACATATTCAATTACTTACTCATTACATGCATACTTTTTCATAGTAAATTTCTCATAGAAATCAGTGGACGGATAACAGGTACAAGGGTGGACGATAACTAGATTTAGTGGACGATAACCGGTGAAATCGGCATTTTCAGCTTTTTATTAGGATTAAAAAAAAACTAGTTATCTGACTAAAAAAATACTAACATGCAATGAAAATAGACTATACTAGAAGTATATTTTAACAAGTTTTTGTTTAATTTTTTGTATAGAACATATATTTTCACCCTCTCAAACTCAGTAACTCCACTAAATGGACGATAACCGGTAAGAAAACCCTAATATGTAGTAAGTATGCATATTTAATTAAATGCATTTCGGTATCTGAATAGGTACTGTAAGAAATCATTTCAAAAGTGAGCAGATAATGGAGAATAAAATAAAAAATAACAGCTAGAAAAATCAATATTCACATTCTTTACTTTAATTACGGATTTATAATCTACCTATTAATAGAGTTATACTCTACACATCCATTTTAAGCTATAATATAAAACAGTTTATTTCTTAGAAATCAGTTTATTACTATTAACTATTACAACTTGTTAAAAAACACATATTTTACCTCATTAGCTTGAAAAGTGTGCCGTATTGCTTAAAGTCAATTTGCTCACTCAGTGAAAAAGAGTGTTTTGAATTTAGAATGCTGCAAATTGCTCATGAAACATTCAAAAACTGTATACTGTAAAATTTTATTTCAAAAACAGTATTTTTTATGCTGCATTAAAAAAAAAACGAAATTTTGATTAATTTGTTCAAAAATATAGTTTCTTACAATTTTCTCCCTAGTGTTATTACTTGTAGTGTATTTACTAGTAGTTATATATGTGTCACATTAAGAACTAAGTGAATTGTTTTTTGTATTTAAATCCCTCACTAATACACTCATGACCCAATTATTGAATCCTTTGCTTGTTCGGGATTCAAATTCAGCACTTGCAACAAAAACGAACTTTGCTCTCTTGTTGCACAAATAACTATTGAGAGTGAGTAGCTAGCATAAAATAGACTTTTCCCAATAAGTCTAAATATTGCAGGAGCAGCGAAAAACCTGACCAAAGCAGCATCAACTCTTAATCATATCCATGGACAAGTCGGTTTCTGTTGAAAAGGCTTGGTGTTTATTTTCAGTATATTTGAACTAGTTTTGGTTAATATTATTTAGAGGCTGGATAACCTTGTGAGAGCTAAAATAAACAAAAAAAAATATGTGTCTATTGAATAATTAATATTTTCAATACCAAAAATTATTTTCTTTTGGCGCGTGCGATTCTTGCGTCTTGGCGCCCTGACTTATATTCCTTACGCGATCAGCTGTTTGACAAACCCAAATCTTGAGTTTGGACTCTTGAGAGTTGATCGAGGACCAAGTCGGAGCATCCTATACTGATCCTATAACAATAATATGCGTTAACAGCAAGCTATATTTTATGAAAAAATAATTGGTCTAGCAATCTCAGGGAAATCTGTGTACTTCAACCCATCAAAAATATTAATGACATAATAATAATAATATGGGTACATTTGTCATTTTATGAGTGTAACTTCATACCTTTGATTATTATCTACCTACTCCGAGTACTTATATAGTAAGACATCGTGAAAGTATCGAAATATAACAAATGATCTTACGATAGTAAAATACTTACGATGAACGAAAAATTAGTAAGATAGTAAAAAATTTGTATGAAGTAGGTAATAAATGATTGCGATAGTGAAAAAATCATCACTCGTTTCATTGCTTTTTAGGGTTCCGTACCCAAAGGGTAAAAACGGAGCCCTATTAATGTCACTCGGCTGTCTGTCTGTCCGTCTGTCCGCCGGTCACAGGTCTCTAGCTCGCAGACGAAATGAGTTACAAACCTGAAATTTTGGTATTTGGTGTAAAACGTTGACCCAAAATCAAATATTGAATTAAAAATTGAATTAAATTATTTTTCAGGGGGGCTCCCATACATGAGAAAGGAGCCGGAAAAAAAATTTTTTTTTTTACCCTAGCTTGTGGGGTATCATTGTTTAGAGCTCATTGATTAGAGTACGAATATATATTTTTTTAATTTTTTGCTTAAAAAGTAAGGAAATGGGGGGTCATCAAAATTGTCAATTTTAGACCATTTTTGTGACGGGGGCTATCTAAAAAACTAAACTAGTTAGGAATATGATATTTCGGTATATTATGTACTATATGCTCTATTTGTACAACAAATACTGAAAACAACGATTCATAAAATAGTTTATAAGCTGTGACCAAAACAAACGAACTTATTTTGCGTTTTTCTTTCACGGTTTCTTGCGATGTCTAACTCGGAAATTAAATATTTCTTAGACCCACAATATTATATTGTTCATAATTATGTACGGAACCCTGAAAGAGCGAGGCCCGACTCGCACTTGGCAGATTTTTTAATTTTTTTGCTCAAAAATAAGGAAATGGGGGCCATCAAAGTTGTCAGTTTTAGACCATTTTTGTGACGGGGGGCTATCTCAAAAACTAAACTAGTTAGGAATATGATATTCTGGTATAATATGTACCGTAAATGCTCTATTTAAACAACAAATACTGAAAACAACGATTCATAAAATAGTTTATAAGCTGGGACCCAAAATAAACGAACATTTTTTGGATTTTTCTTTCACGGTTTGTTGCGATGTCTAGCTCGAAAATTAAATATTTCTTAGACCCAAAATATTATATTATTGTTCATAATTATGTACGGAACCCTAAAAGATCAAGGCCCGACTCGCACTTGGCCGATTTTTGAAATAACCGCGAACATACATACAACACAGAACCACTCTTTTTTAAAGTCGGTTAAAAAATGATTTAATTTTCAGCGTGAACGCAAACAGCGTAAGCTGTATTCCGACGAGTGGGCTCTCGGCGACGATGAAGCGGAGGGGGGCAGGGGGTTCTCGCTCGCCGACAAGCTGGAGAGTGCCCGCTTCGAGCACGCCGGCTCCGTGCTGGAGATGCAAGGCGCCGACCTCAATATCGCGTACCTGCAGAAGAACGGCTTCACCACTCCGTTGCTGTTCAAAGAGAAGATCGGATTGGGCTTACGGTAAGTGTCTATACTAATAAAAGTGCCCTACTTGTTATTAGGAGAAGCGGCTGTGCTGTGCTCTTTCAGCACATCTTTCAGTCCCTATATCAGTTTTACCTATCTTCAGTTCCTTGATCATTATAATATTATCTAAAATTGATGGCCAGACCCAATGTTACAACAGCATTTTCTTGGTTACGATGCACGATATGTCAAACCTTATACTAGAAGTATACTAGATCGAATCACAAATGACTTCAGAGCAAAATGAACCCAAAGACTCTTATTTTAGGTCCATTTTACTCTGAAGTCATGGTGATTCGATCAATAGTATACTTATAGTATACTAAAGTTTTGGAGCGCTCCAAACTAAGACTAAGCACTCAGCTTAACTTTATGTTTCTGTGAACACTAGTGCGTTTAAATGCTGGTCAAAGGCAAGGATGTTTATCGGCGTTTTGTTTGCCTGTCGTTGGCTCTATTTTTTTTATTGTCTTTATGAAGAGGTAGGTTACGTTACTAAGGACCTGTTTCACCACCTGCAAGTGTCGGATAGCCTACTGCCAAAACGTATGTAAGTTTTGTCACTTTCTTATTTATGTCAAGTGACAAAGACAAAAGTTGTAAACAGGCCCTAAGGTCCTGTTTCACCACCTTCTGATAAGTGTCGGATAGCATATTCACTTTTGTCTTAGTCAATTGACGTAAAGTAAGAAAGTGTCAAAGTTACGTTTAGGCTATCGGACACTTATCAGAAGGTGGTGAAACAGGACCTTAGGGCCTGTTTACAACTTTTGTCTTTGTCACTTGACATAAATAAGAAAGTGACAAAACTTACATACGTTTTGGCAGTAGGCTATCCGAAGGTGAAACAGGCTCTTAGTCAATTCTTATCGTCTCAATTAGCCTTTCTTTTCGTTTATTTTAATGTGCACTAATAATCATATCACTTTTTGCTGTGGTTTAATGAAATAGAACGAATTTGATGATACTGATAACAATTAAAATTATTAGGTAATTTTATTTTTGTATTAGTTAGCACTAGTTTTTGTCTTCTGTGCTTCTTCCGCATGAAATTCGGCTCAAACTGTATATTCGGCCGTACTAGACAGTTTTTGATGAATACTTAAGCAGTACCTAAAGCTTGATTTACACGCATTAAGTTGTCAAGTAGTTAACTAAATTTTAACTTAATTTTAAGTGAAATAATGCAAGTAAACAGTGAATTTAGTAATAAGTTGCAAGTTAAAATTTAGTATGCAAGTAAACAAGTAGAATAGAATTTTATCAATTTTTTGGTTAAGTAGCCGCGCCCTCCGCACCCCGCGCAACCCCCGCCGTTGGCTAGAAGTAAGAAGTTAGAACTTTACTAAATTACTTGTGTGGATTCCTGAAAACGCTTACTAAAAATTAAGTCGCTTAAAATTAAGTTAAAATTTAGTTAACTACTTGACAACTTAATACGTGTAAATCAGGCTTAAGTATAGTACCTAAGTAAGTCATAATGTTTCTATTTTTTTAATTTTTAATGAGTTTGTTTAAATAAATGAAATCAAAGTAATTCCTTTAAGCGGGCGGTTTAGCTATAGATACATATATCTAACTAGCTGATGCCAGCGACTTTCGTCCGCTTGGATTCTTATAAATCTCACTCGAGGGTGGAATTTCCGAAAATCCTGAAATACGTAATTCTTTATTTTTAACCGACAGTACAAATACCAATTTTCACAGATAATAACTTTAAAAATGACGGACTTTCATCCCCAATTTAACCCCCTTAGGGGTGGAATTTGCAATAATCCTTCCTTAGTGTGTGCTTACGTTATAAAAGGAAGCTACTGTGAAAATTTTAAGCTTCTAGCTGCAGTGGTTTAGGCTGTGCATTGATGATCAGTCAGTCAGTCAGGACAAGCTTCTTTATATTATTAACTAGCTTGTACTCGCGGCTTCGCCCGCGTGAATTTCGGTTTTAAACAAATCCCGAGGAAATCGTGTATTTCCGGTTCCCGTTCCCGCTCCCTTTTCTAACCTTTACACCTACTTTCAAGGAAGTTTACTATAGCAATCTACCTATTATAGCTGGAGCAATAGATTTCGGTTTTTTTCAAAATCTCGTGGGAACTGTGGATTTTTCCAGGATAAATGCATGCAACGACAGCAAACTATTGCAATAATGTGTTATGTGAGCGTGATATACGTAAGAACAATCAGGGCCATCTATCGCGTTTTTGGAAGTCTATATTATGTATTTAAGTTACACAGGAACACTTTGCCCGGATTAAAAAGTAGCAGCTAGGTGTTAAGTCAGGGCATAATCGATAGATTATGCCCTGACTTAACACCTATTGAACCGATTTGGCTGAAATTTTGATTGGAGATATCCAATCAAAATTTCAGCCAAATCGGTTCAATAGTTACGGCGTTAAAGAGTAACAAACATACACACAAACACACACACACACCACACACACACACACACACACACACACACACACACACACACACACACACACACACACACACACACACACACACACACACACACACACACACCACACCACACACACACACACACAAACTTTTGCCTTTATAATATTAGTGTGATTATAGCTGTAGCAATAGATTTCGGTTTTTTCAAAATCCCGTGGGAACTATGGATTTTCAAGGATAAATGCATGCAACGACAGTAAACTATTGCAATAATGTGTAATGTGAGCGTGATGTACCTAAGAACAAACAGCGCCATCTATCGCGTTTTTGGAAGTCTATATGTATTTAAGTCCCACAGGAACACTTTTTCCTGAATAAAACGTAGCCAGCTATGTATTAAGTCAGGGCATAATCTATCGCCATTCAAAATTTCAGCCAAATCGGTTCAGTAGTTGCGGCGTTAAAGAGTAACAAAAATACACACACACACACACACACACACACACACATACATACACACACATACACACACACACACACAAACTTTCGCCTTTATAGAATTATATTAGTGTGATAGTGTGATAGATAATTTGAATTTGAAAACTGACGTGTAAAATGACGAACGCTCATACACACCTTCATCCCTTAATTAACCAACTTGGGGCTAGAATTTACAGAAATTCAGAAAGATAATAATATACTTCTTTATTTTAACATAAAGCCCAAATACCTATTTTCGTTGATATAACTTGAAAAATAAAACAGAGTTTCCTATGAACTTCCATCCCTTATTTAACCCCTTTAGGGGTAGAATTTCCGTGAATTATAAAAAATTTCTTTATTAGTCTTTAAATCAATGTTCATGAGTATAAATTGAAAACATTGTCGTGAAAATGATGGACTCTCATACAAACCTTCATCCCCTATTTAACCCACTTGGGGGTAGAATATACGAAAATTTTGAAATAAAATTCTTTATTTTTAATCTAGAGCCCAAGCACCAATTTTTAAGGAAATAGCTTCAAAAATTACAGAGTTTCATATAAACTTCCATCCCTTATTTAACCTCTTTAGGGGTAGAATTTCCAAGAATCATTAAAGATTTCTTTCTTAGTCTTTATCATAAAGCTTTTATACCAATTTTCATGGATATAACTTGAAAAATATCGTAAAAATAATGGACTTCGATACAAACCTTCATCCCCTATTTAACCCACTTGGGGGTAGAATCTTAAAAAATCCAGAAATACATAATTCTTTATTTTTAACTGAAAGCCTAAATACCAATTTTCATAGAAATAGCTTAAAAAATGACGGAGTTTCATACAAACTTCCATCCCCTATTTGAACCCCTTAGGGGTGGAATTTCCAAAAATCCTTTCTTAGTGTGCACCTACGTCATAAAAGGAACCTACAGTTAAAATTTCAAGTTTGTAGCTTTAGTAGTTTAGGCTGTGCGTTGATATCTCAGTCAGTCAGTCAGTCAGTCAGTCAGGACTTTGAATTTTATATATATAGATAGATAGATAGATAGATAGATTCACCGCTATAGTATACCTAATTCGATAAAACTTAGACACAATGAAGATGTTTAAAACGAAATCTAATGTACTTAAATATTACAGGTGCATGAATCGTGACCTCTCATTACATTACCATATTGCGTGTGCGATAATTGCAGTATTTATGCAGGTCTACTACTTATTACATAAAAGAACACTTGCAGTAAATCTATGCCTATAAACTGCCGTGACTGCCTGACTGACTGACTGACTGACTGACAAGAGGCAGCCAAAACCGGTGGTCTTAGAGTTTTGAAAGGAGAAAATTTTGCTTGAGTAGAGGTGCACTGAGGTCGGATTTTTGGAATTCTATCCCTAAAGGGGGGGATATAAAAAATCTAAATTCAAGTCGCAGGCCAGTACAAAATATAAGTAATACTAAATATTTCTATATTAAACTTTAACATTTCTGTATACGTATGTCGTATAGTATAAATAAAGTTTTTATGTAATTAGAAGTGCAGCTTTTCGCGGTTTCATCTGATTGCGTCATCACTTAGGTGCCCTCGGGTAAAATCATAGCTTATCGTAAACATAAAATGGAAAATCCGAAAAAGTAAATTTTTCGACAATACACACAAATTAAATTATGTATCATTGCGTTGTGAACTTTTCTTTAGACTTTTTTTAAGATAAACAATTCCAACGTTTTAGTTTTAATTCCTAACTAACGGTTTACGCAGTAAGTATACTTAGGTACGTCAGAAAAGTTCTCAGGTAGGTAGCTGAATTTTCGCCGACTTAAGTATTCGACATTATTATCGTCATAGTTCGGCCAATTTAACTTACACTAAATCTTTATAAATTAGGTATGAACTCAAACAACCTATCCATTCATTAAAATCGTCTGTAGTTTCTGAGATTAGCGCACACAGAGAGGCAAACACGGTAGAGTCTTTGTTTTATAATCTATACTTCTATACTAATATAATAAAGCGGAAGAGTTTGTTTGTTTGAACGCGCTAATCTCAGCAACTACTGGACCGATTTCAAAAATTCTTTCTCCGTTGGATATGTACGTGATCCTGGAGTGCTATAGGCTATATATGTACCACGGGCGAAGCCGGGGCGGACCGCTAATATTTTAAGCATAGAGAAATTATTATATCGTCTTTAAAAATATAAAACTACAGACAGATGATAGGCGAAGATATAGAGGTATTTACTTAAAATACAATTAATCTATGTACATTTTCTAATCATGGTCAGACAGGAAATGTGCTGTGCTTATTGCTTACCGAACACTTACAATTTACTTACGTACGTGAAGCCATCTACAGACGTCCGCTTTCCGGTCGCTGAGACGGTTTTAGATATCGTAGCTTTGTCCGGTCATGGTAATTCTTCGTGTCAAACCTTGTAGCCTCTAAAGCATGCCCCCGATAGTCAAAGTTGCACCAATCAATCATTGCTACAATACTAATAATATTCTTTTGACCTAATTTCGGTAATGAAGACCAATTTCAACGAAGCCTACCTAGGAAATAATATATTGTGCGTTTACTCTATTCCCTCACTCCAATAGACCTATAGGACGGAAATCGGCGGATAGATATCAATATGTTCGACGACTTTATCTGTGACCACAATTAATGTGACTGAGAAGGCTAACCAACTCACAGACATGGCATCCTAATTAGCGTTCATTATTATTTATTATCAAGTCGTGAACACATGTATATTTGCAAACGTTTAACTTGACACAGCACTAGTGAGAGAACTGTTAGGAGACCTTTAAAGTAGCTTCCACAGCGATAAGCGGTTGGCGGCCGACAAGTTAGCATGTCTGCAGGTAGCTTTATGCTTGTGAATGAATCATTTTCAATCACCTACGCTTGAGAGCTTATTCAGATTGATACGAGCGTGACGATTCGTTTATATTATCAAGTCTCTTGCTCACGTTGGCCCAAAGCGTACCTACTCCAAGTTTAGGGGAATTGAATCGCGCCAAGGTCTTTTGATATGAGTATGAAAACTCACATAAGTCGGCAAGCCGGACAGCGATGGGCATACGCCACGGTGGTAAAGAACACACCATCTAAACGCGTTTGGTCAGCGTGTATAACCCGCGCCACGTACATTGAATGCTGAACGAAACGTGGAGGGGATAGCTGCGTATGGGAACTGTCACGCACGTAATACAATAGCTTACCCCCTCCACTTTCCTTCAGCCTTTGATGTACGTGCCGATGTTTATAGATCTAGGTATGCACTTCACTTGCAGAATGCAGAAAAGTGTGGCAAACTTTGAACATTTTTCTTATGTTGCGAATTTATATTCTACCTATGTATAAGTACTTGATCTACTGCGTCATTTCTTGTACCAATGAAAAAATGTGACCACAATTTGCTAAAAAAGCTAAAGCGAAAGGTATCAAGCAACGACGGAAACACGCTTTTTCACAGCTCAATAGGTTTCGCTTTTATTTTACAAGCGCT
The DNA here is from genome assembly GCA_920104075.1 of Melanargia galathea. Lineage (NCBI taxonomy): Eukaryota > Metazoa > Arthropoda > Insecta > Lepidoptera > Nymphalidae > Melanargia > Melanargia galathea. The sequence continues at coordinate 20,928,212 of OV049857.1, read as the reverse complement.
TTCACTATTGTTGCAGAAGTTTACGGCAAATAACACATGAACAATAAAATGTTGAAAATTATGTGATAAATATTGTTCCCGAGTAGCCCTAGACACTGATGGTGAGGAATCAATAAACCATGACGGAAACTTTTATAAGCTTTAAGGTTATGATCTTTTAGTTACCCAACAGATCCACTTTTTTCTAATCATCACCAAGAAAGCTAGTTTAGTACGCAGAGTTCGGTGGAAGACTATAAATTGGAATGAAAAAGACGTAGGAGCTTCAAAAGGAACTGAATTTTTTATACATAAATAAGTAGGTATAGTGCGTAGTAATCAGAAGTTTTTAAGAAATCATCAAAAGCACGAATAGATCAAAATCAAGATAAGTTTTGCATTTTAATAACCATTTTTAAAATTGGTTTTATTTCAAATCAATACATTACAATACATAGTGTGACTCATAAACTGTATAACAAATAAGTAATTAGAGCTTAACACGTGTCGTAAAAACCAGGAGATATTAAAAATACGTATAGATTAAGATCAAGATAAGTTTTGAATACCAATAACCATTTTAAATCAGTTTTCAGTTCCATACAGTACAACGCGTTTTACAGTAGATTTTACAAAAATTAGAGTAACTCTTAACTGATAAGCGCGATCTTATCAACTTCATTGGACATCGCAAATCCCTCTCGTACGATTGTGCGATCAAATCACTTGTGTTGCATATTTGTGTAGGCTTACTTTAGAGGGCTCATAAACACATCTACAATTTTACTGTAAAGCCTGTTTCCCGTAGAGCCAAATCGACTTTCATGTCGACTGGCTGACAGAACAATAAATCTATAATAATATAAAGTAGCTTGTCCTGACTGACTGACAATCAACGCACAGCCAAAACCACTGAAGCTAGAAACTTGAAATTTTCACAATAGCTTCCTTTTATAACGTAGGCGCACACTAAGAAAGGATTATTGCGAATTCCACCCCTAAGCCGGTTAAATAGGGGATGAAAGTTTGTATGAAAGTCCGCCATTTTTCAAGTTATATCCATGTAAATTGGTATTTAGGTTTTCGGTTAAAAATAAAGAGTTACCAGATTAAAAAACTTTGGAAAAAATACCCCCAAGTGGGTTAAACGGGGGATGAAAATTTGTATGAAAGTCCGTCATTTTTAAAGTTATATCAATGAAAATCGGTATTTGTACTGTCGGTTAAAAATAAAGAATTACGTGTTTCAGGATTTTTGGGAATTCCACCCCCAAGTGAGATTTATAAGAATACAAGCGGACGAAGTCGCTGGCATCTGCTAGTGATAAATAACGAAGGTTAGACAGGTTGTATACACAACTAAGCAATGTATTACCAGAATACAAAACAATATCACCTCTTTTCTTTATTTCGAATAAATTACTAAATTATATGTTACTATATGATGGCCGCGACTTCGTCTGCGTGGATTTATGTTTTTTGAAATTCTGTGGGAACTACATACTTTTCCAGGATAAAAATTGCCTGTCAATTTCCGGGACGCAAGTTACCTCAGTTACCAAAATCGGTCGAACGGATGGACCACGTGGGAGCTCTTCAATTTTCCGGGATTGTATTAGCCTATATCTGTCCCCGGGATATAAGCTACCTCTGTGCCTTTCATCAAAATTGGTTAAATTGTTGGGCCGTGAAAAGCTAGCAGACAGACAGATACACTTTCGCATTTATAATATTAGATATTAGTCCTACGCATTTAACAAAATAGCAATATGATTGAAGAAATAAATAGATTCTCAAAGGGTTTATTTACCGTCATTGGAGATCTTTGTTTAACGTTCTGCATGATCTCGGAGTCCGTAGCCTCGCTTTCCCGACGTTTCGCGTTATATGCACTTGATATAGATTTGTACATATAGTGGCGTGGGGTGTGGGCGGGCGTAGCGTTGGGCGGGCGGGTGCTATGACATTATTTCAGTATCAAAATTTTCTTATAAATTAATTAAGTATTATTAGATTGCACTTAATTTTTTGTTTTTTGATTTGTCGAAAATGAAATAAATAAAAAATAAAATAAAATAATATGGAATAATATGTAGGTATACTGAGGTATAGGTAGTTAATAATATTTTTTTGGTGAAAATGTGTAAAATAACAAACGTTTTCAACCTTTTCTTTTTTAATCGTTAATATTATCCTATTGAATAATTTAATACATACTATAAAAATGTGGTCAAAAGAAATTTTGCCTTGCACCATGTTCCCTAATAAAAATATAATTACCGCTAATCAAAATAAAAAGTTATTTTTGGGTATAGTTTTTGTACTTTGTACCAAATACTGTAGTTTTTGTACTATGTACAGTTTGTTGCGCTGTGTTTGTTCGAACACTTATAAATCGAGAACGGCTGGAGCGATTTTCATGGTTTTTCATTTGTTGTAGGGGAGAGGGGGGCATAGCGGGGCCACGGGGCATAGCGGGGTGAGCCTTATGCAGCTCGAAACAAACGCTCTGCAAACTGTCAAATGGCTTGCTTTGATTGGTCATTAGTCGTCGCATGACCTCCATATGCGAGCCACGCCATTTCGGTATGCGTTTGTGTGATATAAACAAAAATATCAAAAAAAGTGTTTTTCTTAAAAAATTTAGTGAAATTGAACAGCAATCCTTTCTAATACGTACTTCTGTACTGTGGTCTGTTATAGTTTATTATGAATCAGTTCCCTTCCAGATTTCTTAATCAACAAGCACAAGGTCATTGAATCAATGGTAAGATGCCGTCAGTTTGTGTTTAATTTTGAATGAGCCGGTGGGGCATAGTGGGGTACGGCGCCTGGGGCAAAGTGGGGCACCAAACTATGCCCCTTTTTATTATAGAAAAGTGCCCCACTTTGCCCCGTTTTAAAAACTTCTAGGTTGTAATAATATATTTATTTTTTACGTTTTTAGCAAATATGGTCTACAAGAGGAAGACTGAACAGTAATCATAGTCTGTGGAAGCTATGAAACAAGCTATACACATTATTGTGTCCGGAGAAATGGGCTACAGAAAAGCAGCAAATATGTACAACGTTCCACAAACAACATTAGAGCGTTATGTTTCTAAATATTGGGGCAATCCAGACGACAGCATCTTTCAAAAGAAATTGGGCCATTTCCAAAGCGTTCCATTAAACAGAAGAAGAGCAAGGTTGTCAAAAAAAAGACAGCAAAAGACTTGTGGTTAGAGTCAACCGAGGAATGGATACGCTGTCTAAAGTTAGTCTTAAAAGAGAAGTTTTTGTAGTGAATTTTTTATGCTGTAGTGTTGTTGTAATTTGTATTTTTTAAACTATCGTTATGTTGCTAAGAAATAAAACTATTTCGTTTGGAAGTTGTGTTTCGTTCTTTATTATGATCACCCCACAATGCCCCATAGGAGACCCCACTTTACCCCTATGCACGGGGCATAGTGGGTCAAATGCCTTTTTTCATTTAAGTATTCATTTCTCGAAGATTATTTACGTTATCAACATAAATGTATCCATAGGCATTCGTAATGAATTAAGCTATGATTCTAAATTAAAGGTTTTAATTTAATCACATTATCTTAGTTTTTAGGAATGTTTAAACGTTAAGTACCCTACTATGCCCCCCTCTCCCCTATTTGTTTCCGTTCCGAATAGCAGAATAACTATTAAAACATTGGAATTGACGAAAAAATAAAATAAAAGAAAAAACATTTTCCCATACAAAACAATCAAGGGTTTCGTAACTGTCAAACATTTAATGTTCATCCCGTTGATACGGTAAACTCTCTCATCCGAACCTATTTAATTCTTCTATACGTGTGTTTGTCACCTAACTCCTATTAAAAGGCTGAACCGATTTGTATGAAATTTTTGTGTATATTTCAATGGGTTCCTGGATGGTTTGAAAATACAATTACCGGGTAGGTAGTGGTACAGGTAATCCACCGGGTCTCGGTAGGTGCCGCTGATGTCGGTATGTCACCGGGTTGGACGACGTCTGCCGGGTGCTCTAGTTTATTAATAACAAGTATAAATTAAAAATTTAAAAAACCCCCGATATTCGAATTTTGTGGTGGCGGCCATCTTGAATTTGCATAGAGCTATTCTACTAGTCAAGCCCTTTCATTTGATACCCATATTAAGGTAGTTGTGAAAAAATATTTAATCCGCCATTTTGTAGCGGCGCCCATCTTGGATCGATTTTCATCAAACATAGCTAACAACACGACTAATTCACCTTTCAAACAAAAAATAAAATCGCATTCAAATTGGTTCACCCGTTTGAGCGCCACAGGGGAACAGACAGACACACACATACACGTCAGACTTATAACACCGTCGTTTTTTCGACGTCGTTTTTGCGTCGGGGGTTAAAAATAACGAAGTTCAACGACAGAAAATCTTTGTCCCGGCACAAATTACGAAGCGTAACAGAACCGTAAATAGGGTAGTTAGATTCGCCTCCTCATTCCTAATTCCTATTACTGAACGGCGGATTGAAATACGTGGGCGTTGTTCACATGAGTTACTCAGTATAACAAATAATTGAGAGGGAGAATAGAGGTAAATTGTGATAATAGGGTAGGGGTACGACGGTCGCCCACGATTATAGGCTACTGACTTGTAAAGTTGTGAGTAATCGAGTGGTATCGCAGAGATCTCGATATAAATGTGGACACGTCGTCACTGGCCAACGGGCAGGCGGCGTTTGCCGCGCAGTGAGGCGCGCGCACCGCGGCGCTGCTGCTGCCAGATAATTGTTTAACCGGAAGCAGACAAACACAAGCACGCTAATGTTTATTGCCAACATAACACGCTGCAATAGAGCCTCAGATACGAGGGATAAAGTAATACATGTTACATATCGGGTGTATGGGAAACGCTCTCGGAAACGAAGACAGGTGATAATACTGATGATTACAGATAAGATACTATAAAAAAAGTACAAAAAAGTAATTGCATTTTTTAAGCAATATCTACCAGTTTTCAAAAAAAATATTTCTGTAGAGGGTAGTAATAGTACCTATAGTCTTTGGCTGTGGTAGAACTAGATAGCGCTTTTTGTACTTACTCGTTTTTTAAGGTGCTGTAGTGAAGTAACTACCTAAGACTTATTTTCAATTTAAATGTTTCACGTTTTTTCATTAATGGGAAATCCGACTCGGCACTCTGCACGTTGAAAATATTGATTCCTGCTCCTGGATTGGTGTGTTTACAGTTTACACTTGTGAACAAGAGTTAGATAGATAGATATAATTATATCTATCTATAGTAAATTAATTATAATATAGCGTGCTATTGTTATAACACGCTTTCCTCATTAGAAACTGATGCAATCAAAAATAAAGAATTAACATGAAAGGGGTGGCAGTTGGCACTTAATAATTAAGCTCTCCAAAGTTCAAGACTAAACCACTTACTATGGCACCGTCAGGTAAAATGACACGTAAAGCTTGATTTACACGCATTAAGTTGTCAAATAGTTGACTAAATTTTAACTTAATTTTAAGTGAAATAATGCATGTAAACAGTGAATTTAGTAATAAGTTGCAAGTTAAAATTTAGTATGCATTTATGCAAGTAAACAAGTAGAATAGAACCCCGCGCAACCCCCGCTGGTGGCTAGAAGCTATACAGGACGTTTGAACTGGTCCAATTTAGTGAAGTCGTAAACTAATCAGTAGTTGCGACTCTAAAATTTCATTGATAATTTCTGTGACTTCTGTGACTGATGAAGAATTACAGTTTATTATGTATTTCTCGCAGTTCGCTGTTCATCTCTGTATGAACTTGAGAGCTTTACTAAATTACTTGTATTTATTAATAAAGTATGGATTCGTGAAAACGCTTACTTAAAATTAAGTCGCTTAAAATTAAGTTAAAATTCAGTTAACTACTTGACAACTTAATACGTGTAAATCAGGCTTAAGGTAATAGACCGGGATATAGTGACACATTAGGCCATTCATTATGGCGATCCTTCAGGGGTTGAATTACGTCATTAATGATACGAAAATACGAGTACCTAATAGTTATAGCTCTGGACGCAGGGGCGTTATCGCAACATATTTTATGTACCGTAAAATAAATAATAATTTACCTGGATTCTAAGGGCCGGTTTCACCACCTTCTGATAAGTGTCAGATAGCTTATTTTACAAGTTTTTATCACTTGACATAAAGTAAGAAAGTGACAAAACTTATGTTTAGGATATCCGACACTTATCAGGTGGTGAAACAGGCGCTAAGAAACTATTTATGGTGGCGGGTAATTTAAACCTGAGCAGTTTTCCTACCTTTTCTGCTTTTGCAAAGTTAATGAGAAATAATATTACCTCTAGGGCTTCCAATTCCTAGCTTAATTAAGCTTTTCTTCTAGGTTATAATATACTACTTGCAGTATCAATCGAGCAACAAGTAAAGCAATCAAGATACCCGTCTGCATAAAAGAGTACTTATCTCAATAAGTAAAATAATTGAACAAGAAATATTATGTACCTAAACATCCTACCTTTATAACTTTCAGCTTGAGTAAAAACGGAGCATAAGGCTGTAAAATTATCTAGGAAATACCATATTTTGTCACATTCTTTGTTTCTTAATTAGTCCATTGAAATGTTACAATGTTACCGAATATTGCATTTTTTAGAGGACGCAATTTTATTTTTGGGACATGTGTTTGGGTCAATAGAAGCTTAACCTCAAGTTTGTGGGGTCGCCACCCTTGTCCCTCGGCCGCCATCTTGGAAAAAGTAGTGAAAACACTTTCACTGAGGATTTTTTTTGTAAAATGTATAAAAAAAAGTTATAGAGCAAAAAAGATTTTATAAAAATTTTCTCACTTTTTTGCTTATAACTTCTTTAATTTTTAATTTAGGACAAAAAGTTATATAAACATATTTGTAGGCAAAATAATTTGCTATACATTATTTCTTTACGAATTTTTTGTAAGACGCATAGTTTCGGAGATATCGCGAAAAAAGTGTTTTCACCCTTTTTTCCAAGATGGCGGCCGGGGGACAAGGGTGGCGACCCCACAAACTTGAGGTTAAGCTTCTATTGACCCCCCCACACATGTCCCAAAAATAAAATTGCGTCCTCTAATAAATACAAAGCTCATGTAACATTTCAATGGACTAAATGTCATCTCTGGTAACATTAAGAAACGTTAGAATTCCACGGAATTAATAGATACGCGTTCCTTTCTGTCGCGCAGTTGAGTAATGCCTAGGTACCTAGTGCTTTTGCCAAATATGTTACCGGTACTAACCCAGGGCCTTCCAGGCAACCGTGGTGCGGCAAACCATCCCCAGACTGCCACCGCTGGCATTCACTTCCTTTGGATATATTCGTCCCTGGACTCCCTGGGTACGAGCGAGCGATTACAGTTAGTAATCTCTCGCTCGTACCTTCCAAAACTTTTTGCAAACAAATTACATTTATTATTACAATAAATATAATAGCTACATTGGATCTCCTGAATTCAATCATCCATCTACCCATCCACTTAGTAGCAACAAGTTTTTGCAACGTTGCAGCGATTGGAAACGACCGATATACCTAACATGACTCTACGACTACGACATACAACATTCACTTTAAAGTACTATGACAATAAAACACATATTCGTGCTGATAGTAACCCTATAATTACAGACAAAAGCCTTTTGCCGGCAGATGCGATACTCTCTATATTTACTTTTGTATCAAATTGCATCGACACGAATGAAATTCAATTCCGACCCATCGATTTCATACTAATTTCTCGGCTCTTCTGTGCACGGTTATTCCGAAGATACTTTTAAATACCTAGAAATATTCAAAAGTATATTCATATGAGGTATGAGGCATCAAATTTTTGTAAATCATTTGATCGGTAGAAAAGGGTTTAAACTCCATATCAAGCAATGATAAAGTAATAACGAACAAAACTTTAACGACCCAAAGGGGCTTCGAAAAGCTACTTTTCAAGTAGGCTTTTCGAAGCAGAAGCTGAACACAAGTATAAATTAAAAATTTAAAAAAAACCTGACATTCGCCATTTTATGGCAGCGGCCATCTTGGATTTGCAATAGTGCTATTCTACTAGCCAAGCCCTTTCATTTGATACCCATATTAAGGGAGTTGTGAAAAAATATGTAATCCACCATTTTGTAGCGGCGGCCATCTTGAACCGATTTTCTTCAAACATAGCTAACAACACTCTTGACTAATTCTCCTTTCAAACAAAAAAAACCGCATTCAAATCGGTCCACCCGTTTGAGCGCCACAGGGGAACAGACAGACACACACACATACACACACACACAGACACGTCAAACTTATAACACCCCGTCGTTTTTGCGTCGGGGGTTAAAAATATGAAGAAACAATTGCACATCTAAACATGCAGGTGCGGACGCAATGTGCTCAAAGACCGGTTAATGTGTTGCGGATGGCAAATGGCAATAGCAATTATTAATAGGTCGCATTATAACTCCGCTTGTCACATTAAACTGTCCGTGCATTCATTTTTAGGGTTCCGTACCCAAAGGGTAAAAACGGAACCCTATTAATGTCACTCGGCTGTCTGTCTGTCCGTCTGTCCGCCGGTCACAGGTCTCTAGCTCGCAGACGAAATGAGTTACAAACCTGAAATTTTGGTATTTGGTGTAAAACGTTGACCCAAAATCAAATATTGAATTAAAAATTGAATTAAATTATTTTTCAGGGGGGCTCCCATACATGAGAAAGGAGCCGGAAAAAAAAAATTTTTTCTTACCCTAGCTTGTGGGGTATCATTGTTTAGAGCTCATTGAGTAGAGTACGAATATATATTTTTTTAATTTTTTGCTTAAAAAGGAAGGAAATGGGGGGTCATCAAATTTGTCAGTTTTAGACCATTTTTGTGACGGGGGCTATCTAAAAAACTAAACTAGTTAGGAATATGATATTTCGGTATATTATGTACTATATGCTCTATTTGTACAACAAATACTGAAAACAACGATTCATAAAATAGTTTATAAGCTGTGACCAAAACAAACGAACTTATTTTGCGTTTTTCTTTCACGATTTCTTGCGATGTCTAACTCGGAAATTTAATATTTCTTAGACCCAAAATATTATATTGTTCATAATTATGTACGGAACCCTGAAAGAGCGAGGCCCGACTCGCACTTGGCTGATTTTTTCACTGTTACTATAGGTAAACTTTTATCATCCTTAACACGGAATTACTATATATATACAAGTGTAAATTGAAAATTTAAAAAACCCCCGACATTCGCTATTTTTTGCCGGGGGCCATCTTGGATTTGCAATAGTGCTATTCTAATAGTCAAGCCCTTTCATTTGATACCCATATTGAGGGAGTTGTGAAAAAATATATAATCCTCCATTTTGTAGCGGCGGCCATCTTAGATCGATTTTTATCAAACATAGCTAACAACACTCTCGACTAATTCACCTTTCAAACAAAAAAACCGCATTCAAATCGGTCCACCCGTTTGAGCGCTACAGGGGAACAGACAGACACACACACAGACACGTCAAACTTATAACACCCCGTCGTTTTTGCGTCGGGGGTTAAAAAGTGAATATTAACGATAAGGGCCTGGAAAAACAAAGCGCGACGGCAGCAACGTTCAAGAGCCGCAACACTAGTACGTCGTATTGTATGCATGTACATAATAATAATGATAGAAATTCGGCTACGGCGGCTAATCTCAACCGAGGCAGCCAACTACGCAGGAAATATTATAGTGCACAAGTCCGTAGTCGACCACGACGACCGCTACACCACCGAGGCAGTAATACTGTATGAAGTACGTAATACTGCTGAGTGAGATGTACACGACGATTTCGAGCATCGAAACACAATAACGTCAAAGTATAAATTAAAATTTAAAAAACCCCCGACATTCACCATTTTGTGGTGGCGACCATCTTAATTTTGCATAGTGCTATTCTACGAGTCAAGCCCTTTCATTTGATACCCATATTGAGGGCGTTGTGATAAAATATGTAATCCGCCATTTTGTAGAGGCGGCCATCTTGGTCCGATTTTTACCAAACATAGCTAACAACACTCTCGACTAATTCACCTTTCGAACAAAAAAACCGCATTCAAATCGGTCCACCCGTTTGAGCGCCACAGGGGAACAGACAGACACACACACACACACACAGACACGTCAAACTTATAACACCCCGTCGTTTTTCGTCGGGGGTTAAAAATGGATTTAACCGCAAATGTTTATGCGCATGGCGCTGGGGTAAAGTTCCTTGTTTTAAAAATCGTGCATTTTGTACGAACGTAACGAACATGAGCCATCAAGCAAGGTAATCAATATTACATTTTACCTTTAGTTTTAGTATGTTTTAGTTTTACTTCGAGACTCGAAATCTACCAACATTGTTGACATCTAAAGGTGCGTCCAGACTTGAACATTTCACCGAACCGAACAGCGAAAGTTTCGCCGAACTGTTACGCAGTAACCCATCTCAAGCGCTCCAAGCGCGCCGTCCACATTGAGCGTAACAAGTTCGCCGAAATGTTCGCTGTTCGGTTCGGTGAAATGTTCAGGTCTGGACGCACCTTAAGATCTGCAGCTAGAAGCCGCGTACAGCACGTATCACTCGCGCGTTTATCCTAACCAAGCCTCATAATAAAATTATAGCTGCAAAAAAAATGGTTTATCGATTTTCATTGTTGGGAGATATCGGAGCGAAGCCATGGAACCAAATGAACCGTGACGACTTCTTTACGTTACCAAACAAAAACATTAACGCTTCTTAGTGAATGAATATTTTACTCTCGAACCATCACTGAGTAAATAAACAGAAAACTCAATGATTTCAATAAGAATAGCTATTTGATCCTTATAATAATTGATGTACCACCTTTATTCATGAAGTTACATCATAAATATTAAGTAAAAAATGTGATGGAATTATTATGTTGATAAGCTTGGAATAATCTGTCTCCTAAAATATTAGAAGCAATAAATGCCTTAACCACATTTTGACGATCTAGTCAGTGCTAAACTGGCATAGGTACAGACACATACTTCTATTTTGCGTCGTAAACGAGTACCGGCATGGAAAAATAAAATAAAAATGCGGATATAATATAGAGAAAGGCAATCGGGCGTTCACTCCCTCTGGTTGTGAGAGGGCGAGTGCCGCCGCCCGCCTGCCGGAGCCCGAAGGCCAGTGTGACCACATTTAAATTGGTCAATCTACTTCTGTAGCTTAGAAAAACTACCGAAATATACCACAGTCTTGGTAAAAACTACCACAAATCTACCTCACTAATTTGATAAAATAGAGATGAAATAAAACTATATTTCATTACAGTCTGGCCAACGAAAGTAGAAAATCATAAAATGCCGATAATTTTAAATGGCAGCACCAATTTTATGTCAAACTTCTGATAACTGTCAATCATTACTGTCAGATATGTGACTGTCAATTGTTATTATTATTTTACGTAGGCAAGTACCTACATACCTTAGGAAGTTAGGTGTTCCAGAAATTACTTTGAAGTTTTTTTGGTGTTTAGCTGAATTTTCATGTTCCTTAAGAGACGCTATCCGTGGAAGAATATTGCAATTGCAGGCTTTACAAAAGGCGTTGTCTCCTTCCGATGATTTAGTCAACCACTTTGAAAATAAAGGGTTTTGCTCCCACTCCGTACGATATTGCCTTCTGCAGGGGCGTAGCTACCACCGTATCTGCCGTATCAATTACACGGGGCCCCCAAGCCACGGGGGCCCTCGATGTGCGTCATTATTGTCCATAGAGGCAGAATCTTTAGAAAAACTAAAGTCATCATCAGCTATTTACCAAACCCCCCAAACAAATTTTTCTACAGGGCCCCCGTCAAGGTACGCTACGCCACTGGCCTTCTGTATTTTCTTTTCATGATGATAAATTAAATTACAAAACAAAGAAATCGCTCTCGATATGTGCTCTTCAGCTCATAATATTCGTAATCTCGTGTTAAGTCGTATATATAGGTACATCAAGTTAAAAGTTAACGTAGACGTGCCTGCTTGCAAACGGGCAAAGAAGATAAACGAAACAAGACTAGTTATGGTCTGTTATGGACGGGGAAACCCCGCCCCGAAAATCTTACTAAACAGAAGGTTTCCATATACTTGATCCAAAATCTACCAAATCTACCAAGAAAAAAATCAAAAATGTGTAATTATACCATAATCTACCCAACAATTTTTAACTACCACAACAAGCCTTAAATCTACCAAAAAAGTAGAAATCTACCACATGTGGTCACGCTGCCGAAGGCGGAGTCGCCGTAGCCGTTTGCGTCGTAAATGGGGGGTGTTACACTATCAGTATTATCACGCGATCCGCGATACGCGATCCAATTATTGATGGTTTGGCCGCTTTTTTGCGTCAATACTGATGGATTTCCGGATGGTCTTGAAATCCGCGATCCGTGGATCGTGATACGGTATTGATAGTGTGACAGGCCCCAATGAATACGGGCATGAAAATTGAATAAAATGTATATGCGGATCATCATCATCATCATGATCAACCCATTACCGGCTCACTACAGAGCACGGATCTCCTCTCAGAGTGAGAAGGGTTTTGGCCATAGTCTACCACGCTGGCCAAGCGGATTGGCAGACTTCACACAACTTTGAGAACGTTATGGAGAACTCTCAGGCATGCAGGTTTCCTCACGATGTTTTCCTTCACCGTTAAAGCAAGTGATATTTAAATACTTAAAACGCACATAACTCCGAAAAGTTAGAGGTGCGTGCCCGGGATCGAACCCACGACCTCCGATTAGAAGTCGGTCGTCCTAACCACTAGGCTATCACAGCTTTTTTAATATGCGCATACTGTAGAAATAAGCAATCGTGCATTCCCTCCGACTGCGAGAGGGCGACTGCCGCCTGCCGGAGTGTCGGTCGGTCGCCGGTCGCCGGTCGCCGGGTGCACAGTACACACTGAATTCGCAATATCCGACAAAAACATAACAAACTCGATAATATTTTTAGTCGGCGAAAGAGGAAAGCCGCGCAAAATGCAGGAAAATTTCGATATAAACAGTAATTTATTATTTTGTGAAACGATTATATTTTGTTCCTCGAAAATATCAAATTACCTATTATGAAATATAATAATTGTATTTCATTGTTTTGAAAATCTGATCTATTATTTTCGCTGGATAGCATTTTCCTGGCGTCGCGTCGCGTCTTCCTACGTGAGCGAACTTCACGCGATTATGATGCGGCGCGACGGCTGCGCGAACTTTAGGGTCTAGACAGGCGGACTGCATTTGGACTGCACGACGTTTGCAAACTTGCAGTTCGGATGCAGTTCTATTGCAGTTGACATAACTAAGTCCACGAAAAATGTGGAGTCTAATATTGTACATTTAATAAGGCATATTCACGGTACTAATATTGTTTAAAAGAGAATTATTATATTAACACAATTTCACCATTTATACGAAAAATTGTAGAATGTTAATTTATATAAATCTGTTCTTAGATTATGTGCTAGCAGTCATTAGTTATTTTGACAACTTTTTCTTTTGTCTCACTAAATCTGAGGTTTTTGATAAACAGTTGCTTTTCAAAATTTTGGATATAATATTAAACCCTCAAAGAATAGATAAGAAAACTGCGCCTTGGGTGTGAACTGTGAACATATCAATGATGCTTCACCGCGCACCTCGTACCTCGCACTTTACGTCGCTATCTCGATGTCACATCCATTTAAATCAAATGTATGCAAATATATTAGCACGAAAGCCATGCCTCGCCTCGCCGATGAGAAACCACCTGCGAGATTTCATGTAATCCACTCCTCGCCTCGCCGGTGCTTAGGCGTTTCTTGTGTGCTTTAGTGCATCAAGTAATCGTATTGTAAAGAATTAAGGCAGTGTTCCACACGCGGTCTCTGCGACTGGTGTACGCAGTATGACAACTGAGCGGTGTCTCTGTCCGCAGCGTGCCCACCAGCAACTTCACGGTGAACGACGTGCGCATGTGCGTCGGCTCGCGCCGCCTGCTCGACGTCATGGATGTAAACACGCAGAAAAACATCGAGATGACTATGAAGGTACCTACCAGTAACTTGGCTTTGAAGTAATTTTTTTGAGTAAATTTTCGTTGGGACCAGATGAAACAATAATAAAATAATGAACTTATTTTTGCCTCCTTTAACTAGACAATAATAAAATCGTTATAATGGATATAGTTCTATTGTGGTTGCAATTTAACTACCTACATCCCAGCTGACAGGCTGGTTAGACCGTTGTCCGTCACTGCCCGCGGGCTTCGCAAACTGAATAGAACTGTATTTAAACTCCGATTTTGCAGTCCGTCTTTCTAGACACACAGGATTAAGATTCCTTAACGCTGATAAAGTCTATAGTATAAGTAAACCATAACAATCATAAGTAAACCATAACAGTCATAAGTAAACCATAACAATCATAAGTAAACCATAACAGTCATAAGTAAACCGTAACAGTCATAAGTAAACCATAACACTCAGGACTGGCAGCGCTACTACGACGACCCCAACAAGGAGAGGCTGCTGAACGTCATCTCGCTGGAGTTCTCGCACACGCGGCTGGAGAACTACGTGCAGGCGCCGCGCATCGTGCGCCTCATCGACTGGGTGGACACGGTCTGGCCGAGGCACTTGAAGGATCAACAGGTACCTATAACCCCCGGCACGTAAGTCGAGCGCTGACCTTCAAGTGCGCGCAGCGTCGTACGAGTGAGCGGGACACAATACGATTGGAGAGCCAATCAGCGCTTACGAGGGATCCGCGAGAGCTAATCAGTGCTTACGAACGATCCCCACGCCCTCCCCGCGACCCCCTCACACCCCGAGATTCCTCATTTTCGACTTCTGCGCATTGAAGGTCAACGCTAGACTTATTTGCCGTGACTAATACCAGCCAACCCACTATGCCCTATCCACCGAGACACGTTAGCATAGCGCTCTCCCTGTTCCGTAATCCCATACAGATGACAGGTACAAAAAAAATCTGTCAGTGAGCGTTAACCATTTTGAATGCGTGTACATACAGGATACTATTCTAGTAGAAGTACCTAAAACCCGAAAATTTAAATAATTTTAGGGTTTTATTAATTTAATAAAATTAATGTAATGAAAAAAAAAACAGGATTTTGACTCTACTATTTACCAACAGATAGCACAATCATACTAAGATATACTCTGCGTTTTGCGTACACTACATTAACGCTTATCACTTGCCAATCACAAGCGAGCTTACTGATAACCGTACTAACTTGTCTCGGTGGATAGAGTATAATCAAAATCAAATCAAATAAACTTTATTCAAAATTACTATTATAAGATCACACCTCTAATTCATCTCGTCTGCACTTCCAATGTTCTGAATTAGACTCGTATAATAAATCTTCTATCTACATATTATATTAAGTTTATCTTACTAATCAAAATTATTTGATAATTTTCAGACTGAATCAACAAACGCTTTGGACGACATGATGTATCCAAAAGTCCAGAAATATTGTCTCATGTCGGTCAAAGGTTGCTACACCGACTTTCATATTGATTTTGGTGGTACTTCAGTTTGGTATCACATCTTGAGAGGTGAGTTTTTTTTCTTAGAGCTAGGCCGCACTGCGAAATTTATTCGCGCGATTTTTTTCGCAAAATTCTGTGACATATGGAAATGTATGAAGCTGCACGCACATAAATTTCGCGAGAAAAATATATTAAAATGCGGAATATAAACCGCGCGAAATAAAATCGCGCGAATAAATTTCGCAGTACGGCCCCGCTCTTACTGTAATGATTCTGTTGTATACAATCTTTAAACTGAACTCACAGTCCTAAATGAAATAAGTTCCTATATAAAGTTAACTTTGTGAGGATAGCAAAATTTTTCAGTGCTGTCATTAAGTTTAAAGATTGGGTGCACAAAAAAATCAGCAGCGTCATGCAGCCAAAACCATTATCTAAATATATAAAAGGAAAAGGTTAAGAAAGGCTTTTTGAAAATTCAACAGGATAAATATGGGCTGAAGGTTTGTATCAGATTTATGTGAATCAGTTGCGGGCATCAGCTATTTGATACTATAAATTCAAGTCCAAATTATGTTTGTTTGTTCTTTTCGTCTCAATTACTTGACCAATTTCATTATTTAAACTCTACGAGGAGACTTTAGCATTCAATTCTAGAAGCCTTAAACCATAGAGTTACATACAAAATCAGCCTCATTACAAAAACCTTCCTAATAGGAAGTTTAAACTATCATAAAATTGAACTCGAATTTTATTAATTTTCAGGAGCAAAAGTGTTCTGGTTAATCCCACCAACAGAAAAGAATCTAATGCTGTATGAGAAATGGGTGCTTTCCGGAAAACAATCTGATGTGTTCTTCGGAGACACTGTTGAGACGTGCATAAGGGTTCATGTGAGTATTAAAACTATTAAAAGAATATATTATTTGAATATTTATATTAAAAACATGAAACCTACCGCGCAACTTCCTCCTACTTGTACCTAACCTAATATATATCTTTTATGTCTTTGGTAACACAAATAAGCAAAAACAAGTTTATTCGAAGTTATCATAAGATTTTTGAAATGAAAAACTGAGGTATGTGAAATCTGGAAAGGGTATTGAGTTAGATTGAGCCGTCACGCTCGGCTATGTAACGCTCATTCGCGTAAAGTCGGCTCAAGTCGACTGAGGGGACGAGACAGATATAATAGTCAACACGCCACTCGCTCTACTGTATGAATTTAGAATTTTCTTTTTTTTTTCTAGTTACAAGCCGGTCACACATTCTTCATCCCCACCGGATGGATTCACGCCGTTTACACTCCGAGCGACTCATTGGTATTTGGAGGAAACTTCCTGCACCAGTTCGGAATAGAAAAACAACTCAAAATCGCTCAAGTTGAAGACGTCACTAAGGTACAACGAATTCGTATGTAATCTAAGAACCAGCTCACTCGATGGGTTCGTAGTATCCAAGCTAAAAGACAAATGGATTTGCCTTACACGATCTATCTACACTACGATATTATAAATAATAAAAAGGAAGAGATTTCCTTCGATCGTATTAATCCTGTTAAGTACAATCTAAAGTAAACTTAATAATGTGGGCGATTCTGTTGTACACAATCTCTAAATCTATACTAAAATGACAGGTCTAAATATATTCCTGTCTCTTTCACAATCCTCCCTGCTTAAGGGGTTAGCACTATTTTTAAACATGTCAATTTAGTTTAGGTTTAGAGATTGTGTACAACAGAATAGGGTATTCTACTGTGTTTGAAAAAGCACTTCAAAATGTTGTTTTTGTTAATAAAAAGCCACAAAAAATATATTTCGGCAAAATAAACACGCGTTCATGCCATAAAATTAAATTAAATTTTAAACATTTTTTAATGCCGCGAAAACGCTGTCAGCCAATAAGTCAGCCATTTCATGACGTAACAATGATATACAAGAAGGTTATAAATGTATTCTATATAACACTGGAGTTTGCGCCTTAAATATTGTAGTGAAGATAAAGTCATTCACCTGGGCTACTTTTTCTTTATTACTAATATTTTTTGGACGATATATCGATAGTTTGATATCGAAATGTAGATACAAAAAGCTGTGATAAAGCTGTGATAGCCTAATGGCTAGGACGACCGACTTCTAATCGGAGGTCGTGGGTTCGATCCCGGGCACGCACTTCTAACTTTTCGGAGTTATGTGCGTTTTAAGAATTTAAATATCACTTGCTTTAACGGTGAAGGAAAACATTGTGAGGAAACCTGCATGCCTGAGAGTTCTCCATAACGTTCTCAAAGGTGTGTGAAGTCTACCAATCCGCTTGGCCAGCGTGGTGGACTATGGCCAAGGCCCTCTCACTCTGAGAGGAGATCCGTGCTCTGTAGTGAGCCGGTAATGGGTTGATCATGATGATGATGATGATACCTCTGTGGTAATAAATAGGTACATTCGCTAGTGAAAAATAAATTAAGAAAGGAGAACGGTCACACCCCATAGAAAAAAAACCCAGACCCGACAGAAACGGGACATATCTAATTTTTTTTGTTATTTTTTATAGAGTTAAATTATATATTTTTTATATTCGAAATCAATGGCTAACACCAAAATATTGCCTTATGTTTTTGTTCAGGCGTTACACAAAAAAAAATACAAAATGCCTATTTATCTACAAAATTCGTAAATATATGTAACTAAATGACGAAACAATAGCTATGGAATGTAACAATAGCTAGGTGACCTGGATATGCAGCTGGATTATGTAATTTTTAAACTCCTAGTAACTCCCCGCTCTGCGCCATTGTTGTTTTAATGAAAGAGTGAGATAGCATGTTGGTGTCTGTCACCACCAAGCTACCTGAGCCATAGCATGCAGGCAGTACGTGACCGTTTTTATAGATATAACGTCCTACTATGCAAGAAATCATCGAATACGATGATTTTAATGAATTCAAAGTTGATTGTTGTACTAGGAGTTCAAAAATTATATAATCCAGCTGCATCTCCAGTTCACTTAAATACATTCCATAGCTATTGTTTCGTCATTTAGTTACATATATTTACGAATTTTGTAGATAAATAGGCATTTTGTATTTTTTTTTTGTGTAACGCCTGAACAAAAACATAAGGCAATATTTTGGTGTTAGCCATTGATTTCGAATATAAAAAATATATAATTTAACTCTATAAAAAATATCAAAAAAAATGAGATATGTCCCGTTTCTGTCGGGTCTGGGTCACAGATGACCATTCTCCTTTGATAAAAATAAAAATTTATATTGAAATATACTTAAATATTCTGATTTTGAGTCATAAAAGCACATTATTTTTTTATTAAATTAAAATTAAAAGTCGTAATCGTTAATCTGTATATCACGTAACCTTGAACACGAGCCGCCTTGTTTTGACGTCATAATGATAGTTAATACTAATCATTAATCTATGGTCATATAGACAAAAACCATAAAGTTCATTGTACTCTGAAGCAACAACTTTTGCATGTAACCCAGACTTCTGTTCTGCCGAATTCCAGAATGTTAAAACATCTTTGTAAACATCATTAGTTGTCTGTCAAGTCGGCTTACGGATGAATATTTTACGTGATAACGTCATTTAAAAATATTGGTATAAGGCCCTGTTTCACCACCATCTGATAAGTGTCGGATAGCTTATTCACAACTATAGTCCTTGTCACTTGACATAAGTAAGGAAGTGACAAAACTTACGTTTAGGCTATCCCGACACTTATCAGAAGCACTACCTTCTGATAAGTGTCGGGAACAGGCCATATTGTACCTTATTTTAATAAAATAATTACTAAGAACTATAACCTAACACATATATATAATTATAATTTATAATTTAATTTGTTTGATAAAGATACTGGACTATAATATAACTGTGTAATCATTTTTGAAGTGACTTACGATTTTTTAAATAAAGCTGATATATCGAAATATCGATATTTTTTTCGGTATATCGAACTCCGATATCGATATATTTAAAAATATAGATATATCGAAAATATTTATTTATATAATACTATATTAAAAAATATCAACATTCCTTTTTTGTTTGGAGTTTAGATTCCATAGGTTCTATCTTTCTTGTATGACCACAGATTAATATTAGTTTTTGCTTATATGACCACAGATTAATATTAGTATTTTCTATCATTATGACGTCACAACAAGGCGGCTCGTGTTTTAGGTCACGTGATATACAGATGGGAAATTACGACTTTTAATTTTAATTTAATAAAATAATCATGTGCTTTTATGACTCAAAATCAGAATATTTAAGTATATTTCTACATAAATTTTTATTTTTATCAAATTTCATAATTTATTTTTCACTAACGAAAGTACCCTATTAGCCACAATGTCTACAAGTATAAATTAAAAATTTAAGAAACCCCTACATTCGCCATTTTGGGGTGGTGGCCGTCTTGGATTTGAAATTTATTGTAGTGTATATACCCGAATTACTAATTCCGTGGAATTTTGACAGCTGTCATTGTCATTAACAGATGAGTTATTTGTATGGAGAACAGCTGGTTAACATCTACGAAGTACGATTTTACCCCAAACTACTTTAATTCCCTGTCATCATAAAAAGCCATATGCCGCGTGATAATATTACTCGTTTCGCCTTAAAATAGAAAAAACCAAGAGTGGAAACTAGAAAGTGCATACTAACAGCAATAGAAAACAAAAGAAGCACATTGAAAAAATTTATTCAAAAATGATAAAAAAGCTGTGATAGCCTAGTGGTTAGGACGACCGACTTCTAATCGGAGGTCGTGGGTTCGATCCCGGGGCACGCACCTCTAACTTTTCGGAGTTATGTGCGTTTTAAGTATTTAAATATCACTTGCTTTAACGGTGAAGGAAAACATCGTGAGGAAACCTGCATGCCTGAGAGTTCTCCATAACGTTCTCAAAGGTGTGTGAAGTCTGCCAATCCGCTTGGCCAGCGTGGTAGACTATGGCCAAAACCCTTCTCACTCTGAGAGGAGACCCGTGCTCTGTAGTGAGCCGGTAATGGGTTGATCATGATGATTCAAAAATGGATGTCGAATGATATTATCACCATGAAGTGTCTGTCAGGCATTTGTCATATCTACATGCGGCAGTTGATTTGTATTTGCATAAGTTTTGAATTTTTATCTTTTTTATGGGAATTGTTCTATCTGTGGTAACATTACGAAACGTCAGAATTCCACGGAATTAGTAATTCGGGTATAGTATTGTACTAGTCACGCCCTTTCATTTGATACTGAGGGAGTTGTGAAAAATATGTAATCCGCCATTTTGTGGCGGCGGCCATCTTGGATCGATTTTCATCAAACATAGCTAAGAACGCTCCCGATTAATTCACCTTTCAAACAAAAAAAAAATAAAACAAAAATCAAAATCGGTGTGAGTATATAATATGTGCAAGCACGCACGCGTGCACGTATATACTCGCAGGCACGTCAAACTTATAACACTTCGTCGTTTTTGCTTCGGGAGTAAAAAAGGTTTGTTGACAGACATAGACATAGGGGTAACTAGCTGCATGGCTGAAGTCTCCCAAGTCCCACCAAACCAGACTAGAGAACCAGGAAACCCGGGACCGTTTGTAATATCGGTGTGTGTTCCAGGTGCCCCAGAAGTTCCGCTATCCGTTCTTCACGGAGATGCTGTGGTACGTGCTGGACCGGTACGTGACGGCGCTGCTGGGCCGCTCGCACCTCGCGCCCGAGGGCCAGCCGCCGCCGCCGCCGCCGCCGCCGCCCGCGCCCAGGGACCACGTGCACCTCACGCAGAACGAACTGCACGGCCTCAAGGTGCGTTGTACTGACCACGAGAGGGATATATGGCGGATGTAACAAAAATCCGGTCAAGCGTGAGTCGGACTCGCGCACGCAGGGTTCGCTACCATTATCTATAAAAACGGCAAAAAAATCACGTGTGTTCTATGGGAGGCCCTTAAATATTTTTTTTAGTATTTGTTGTTGTAGCGGCAACAGAAATACATCATCTGTGAAAATTTCAACTGTCTAACTATCACGGTTCATGATATTATAAAGCCTGGTGACAGATGGACGGATGGACAGTACCCTTGGGTGGGATGGACGGAACCCTAAAAATGACATTTGAATCGAATTTGGTGTGCGTAAAGATTCAGGAGGCCAACAAATTGTCATACCACACCCCTGATATTTCATACAAGCGCACCTACTGCTCTGGGTACTCCTAGGTGTACTTTTACGTTGCGTGCGACGGGTGGCTATTTAAGTGTTAGTTGTTGGTTTGCAGGCGATAGTGGTGTACCTGCACCAGTTGCCGGCCGCGCGCAAGTCGGTGCCGGAGCTGCTGTCGGACCCCATCGCGCTGGTGCGCGACGTGCGCACGCTGGTGGAGCAGCACCGCCACGACAAGCAGCACCAGGCCGTCACCGGGATCCCGGTGCTCAAAGGTGAGTCGCACTCAATCAACGATAGTGGTGTACCTGCACCAGTTGCCGGCCGCGCGCAAGTCGGTGCCGGAGCTGCTGTCGGACCCCATCGCGCTGGTGCGCGACGTGCGCACGCTGGTGGAGCAGCACCGCCACGACAAGCAGCACCAGGCCGTCACCGGGATCCCGGTGCTCAAAGGTGAGTCGCGCTCAATCAACGATAGTGGTGTACCTGCACCAGTTGCCGGCCGCGCGCAAGTCGGTGCCGGAGCTGCTGTCGGACCCCATCGCGCTGGTGCGCGACGTGCGCACGCTGGTGGAGCAGCACCGCCACGACAAGCAGCACCAGGCCGTCACCGGGATCCCGGTGCTCAAAGGTGAGTCGCGCTCAATCAACGATAGTGGTGTACCTGCACCAGTTGCCGGCCGCGCGCAAGTCGGTGCCGGAGCTGCTGTCGGACCCCATCGCGCTGGTGCGCGACGTGCGCACGCTGGTAGAGCAGCACCGCCACGACAAGCAGCACCAGGCCGTCACCGGGATCCCGGTGCTCAAAGGTGAGTCGCACTCAATCAACGATAGTGGTGTACCTGCACCAGTTGCCGGCCGCGCGCAAGTTGGTGCCGGAGCTGCTGTCGGACCCCATCGCGCTGGTGCGCGACGTGCGCACGCTGGTGGAGCAGCACCGCCACGACAAGCAGCACCAGGCCGTCACCGGGATCCCGGTGCTCAAAGGTGAGTCGCACTCAATCAACGATAGTGGTGTACCTGCACCAGTTGCCGGCCGCGCGCAAGTTGGTGCCGGAGCTGCTGTCGGACCCCATCGCGCTGGTGCGCGACGTGCGCACGCTCTTGGAGCAGCACCGCCACGACAAGCAGCACCAGGCCGTCACCGGGATCCCGGTGCTCAAAGGTGAGTCGCACTCAATCAACGATAGTGGTGTACCTGCACCAGTTGCCGGCCGCGCGCAAGTCGGTGCCGGAGCTGCTGTCGGACCCCATCGCGCTGGTGCGCGACGTGCGCACGCTGCTGGAGCAGCACCGCCACGACAAGCAGCACCAGGCCGTCACCGGGATCCCGGTGCTCAAAGGTGAGTCGCACTCAATCAACGATAGTGGTGTACCTGCACCAGTTGCCGGCCGCGCGCAAGTCGGTGCCGGAGCTGCTGTCGGACCCCATCGCGCTGGTGCGCGACGTGCGCACGCTGCTGGAGCAGCACCGCCACGACAAGCAGCACCAGGCCGTCACCGGGATCCCGGTGCTCAAAGGTGAGTCGCACTCAATCAACGATAGTGGTGTACCTGCACCAGTTGCCGGCCGCGCGCAAGTCGGTGCCGGAGCTGCTGTCGGACCCCATCGCGCTGGTGCGCGACGTGCGCACGCTGGTGGAGCAGCACCGCCATGACAAGCAGCACCAGGCCGTCACCGGGATCCCGGTGCTCAAAGGTGAGTCGATATCGTGATGTACAGGGTGTAAGGGGACCGCTATCTAAAACTAAGCGCTATTATTATACTACCTATACAGTCCAGTACCAATAACCATTTGTTTTATACATGTAGCTTGCACACTTCGAGGTCAATACCCCGCGAGCGGTGGCCGGCCGGCGGCAACTTTACATATTTTGGTGTCAGCTGATTTCATTATATTGCGAACTTTAAAAAAAACAGGAAATATTAAAAAAATATCGCGTTTTTTTGTGATACCTTGTCAGTAATCATCACTACAATGACTTGTCTTCGTTTTCCGATAACGGTGCCCTTACACCCGTTATAGTCTTCATGAGTGTCGTAATCGCTCAATCGATTGTCCTAGATATGGAAAATTGAAACTTTGGATTCCAACTTCTCAATCCTAAATTCCAAAGATGGTAAAGCAGGGATGTTGTCATTTTAAATACTTACAAAGAGTGAAGACAAAGGATCTACCGATACTTGAGGCTGCAATAAAACTGAGCAAAAATGTGAGAACGATAATAGGGTACTACTAAAGTACAAATAATTGTATAAACTTCTCGCAGTTATAACTTCCGAAACACTTCTTGCAATTAAATCAAATACAAATATGTGATCTAAGTTCTGAGATAAGATGTAGTTTGATGTAACATATTGGTACATAACGGAGAACATTATAACGATATAAATTCCCAGGTCCGGATGAGGTGGTATCCTGCGAGCGGCGTCAGTCGAGCGGGCGCGGCGGGCGCGGCGGACACCGCGGCACGCCCGCGCGCCCGCGCCCCGAACACGCCAACAACGCGCCCCGCAGGCGACGCACCAGGTATCATACAGTATAAGCTTTATTTTAAATCAAATCACATTAATTAAACATTATTCAAAATCGAGACGCACGGCAGCGCGTCCGAGCAAGTTCCGGCCGTGACGCATGCAGTGTGTATATTTACACGAACCATTTCAAGCTGTTTTGACCCCCCCCTCATAACTCTGGTTCGCGTGATAGTAATCTTACGAAATTTGAAATATAAGTTAAGCTCGTGGATGTGATGATAAATTGAAAGTTTCAAATTTTTAAGTTGATTGATAAATTACACCGTACATTTTTTGAATGTCAAAAAGTATGCAAGTAAAATTTTTTGTATCCAGATGCAAGAAGTGCGAGGCGTGCCAGCGCACCGACTGCGGCGACTGCGTGTTCTGTCACGACATGGTCAAGTTCGGCGGGCTCGGCCGCGCCAAGCAGACCTGCATCATGCGACAGTGCTTACAGGTCACTTCTTACTTCTATACCATGCCATATGACAACCGACTGCGGCGACTGCATGTTCTGTCACGACATGGTCAAGTTCGGCGGGCTCGGCCGCGCCAAGCAGACCTGCATCATGCGACAGTGCTTACAGGTCACTTCTTACTTCTATACCATGCCATATGACAACCGACTGCGGCGACTGCGTGTTCTGTCACGACATGGTCAAGTTCGGCGGGCTCGGCCGCGCCAAGCAGACCTGCATCATGCGACAGTGCATACAGGTCACTTCTTACTTCTATACCATGCCATATGACAACCGACTGCGGCGACTGCGTGTTCTGTCACGACATGGTCAAGTTCGGCGGGCTCGGCCGCGCCAAGCAGACCTGCATCATGCGACAGTGCTTACAGGTCACTTCTTACTTCTATACCATGCCATATGACAACCGACTGCGGCGACTGCGTGTTCTGTCACGACATGGTCAAGTTCGGCGGGCTCGGCCGCGCCAAGCAGACCTGCATCATGCGACAGTGCTTACAGGTCACTTCTTACTTCTATACCATGCCATATGACAACCGACTGCGGCGACTGCGTGTTCTGTCACGACATGGTCAAGTTCGGCGGGCTCGGCCGCGCCAAGCAGACCTGCATCATGCGACAGTGCTTACAGGTCACTTCTTACTTCTATACCATGCCATATGACAACCGACTGCGGCGACTGCGTGTTCTGTCACGACATGGTCAAGTTCGGCGGGCTCGGCCGCGCCAAGCAGACCTGCATCATGCGACAGTGCTTACAGGTCACTTCTTACTTCTATACCATGCCATATGACAACCGACTGCGGCGACTGCGTGTTCTGTCACGACATGGTCAAGTTCGGCGGGCTCGGCCGCGCCAAGCAGACCTGCATCATGCGACAGTGCTTACAGGTCACTTCTTACTTCTATACCATGCCATATGACAACCGACTGCGGCGACTGCGTGTTCTGTCACGACATGGTCAAGTTCGGCGGGCTCGGCCGCGCCAAGCAGACCTGCATCATGCGACAGTGCTTACAGGTCACTTCTCACTTCTATACCATGCTATTTCATATATATTTATACTTTCGATACAAGATAGCTAGTTTGTCTTATGATATACAGAAAACAGGCGAAAAAAGTTCAATGTAATGACTAGCTGATGATCACGACATCAATAACCAATTTTTATGGACATAACTTGTTTGACGAATACATACTTTCATTCTCTTAGAGCTAAAAATTGTTTCTTAGTGATTACCTATGCCATAAAAGGAACCTACATTCAGTAAAGACAAGTCTTTGCAAACATACAAAAAAAAATACATACTCGTATGTACTTATTATATATTTTCGTTGTCAACAAATGATTCATATAAGGAAGTGAACTTGGGCTGCAATCACAACTTTACGAACATAGCCTTAACATAGTAGGTGCCGTTTTTCACAGTCAAATTTGCTCTGAGGTATATACCCGAATTACTAATTCCGTGGAATTCTGACGTTTCATAATGTTACCAGAGATAAAACAATTCCCACAAAAAAGATGAAAATTCAAAACTTATGCAAATACAAATCAACTGCCGCATGTAGATATGACAAATGCCCGACAGACACTTCATGGTGATAATGTCATTCGACATCCATTTTTGAATAAATTTTTTCAATGTGCTTCTTTTGTTTTCTATTGCTGTTAGTGTGCACTTTCTAGTTTCCATTCTTGGTGTTTTCTATTTTAAGACGAAATGAGTAATATTATTACGCGGCATATGGCTTTTTATGATGACAGGGAATTAAAGTAGTTTGGGGTAAAATCGTACTTCGTAGATGTTAACCCTGTTCTCCATACAAATAACTCATCTGTAAATGACAATGACAGCTGTCAGAATTCCACGGAATTAGTAATCCGGGTCTCGGTAGGTGGCGCTGATGTCGGTATGTCACCGGGCAGGACGAAGTCTGCCGGACCCACTAGTGTGATTGTAAAATGTAAATATGTTATTTTGAAATATTGCAGCCGATGTTGCCGGTGACGGCGTCGTGCGCGGTGTGCCACCTGGACGGCTGGCTGCAGACGCCCGTCGCGCCGCAGGCTAAGGGTAACTCGGGTAAACTATTTATATTATATGTACTAAGTACGGATAACGGAACCACATACCGTCATCTAAGATGCAAAAACATTCATTAGTTTTTATTCTACTGTCTCGTACGAACCGAGGGGTATGGGTTTAATAAAAACTGCCATACCTTTTCCAAGTTAGTCCGTTTCCATCTTAGACTTGTCAGGTGAAATAGCAGTCAAAAGCTATCTACGTGTTCATTGAATATAAAAAAGTGAGCAGCGAAGGGACCTCAAAATTTGGCAGAAAATATTTTTCGTGCATCTACAGCGACTAGCCAGATATCACCTAATAAAAGCTGAAGCATCTAATATGCTTCAGCTTTTATTAGGTGATATCTGGCTGAGGGTTTACTATAGCAAATCGCAGTCAAATCGAATAAATATTGCCATTTTGGGCTTGGCTGAGTGTAATTAATTAATTAGTATAAACTAGATCTGAGAAGACTTCTCAGTTAAACTAATCCCTGTATCAATATTAATCGAATTTCTGCAGGTGTGAAGTGCAGATTTAAATTATTAACATTTTTCCACTAATTGGAAGCCAACACTCAGCACGTTAAGTTTACAAAAGATGACATTATTATATGACCCCGTGCTTCATCTCAGCTTAATTCCACTCCAATCAAAAACACAACATTATATAGTTTCAAAAGTAAATCTTGCACACTGGAAATATTTGTAGTGATTTTGGGCAAAAAGACCGAAGTTTTCCATATTTACCGGTCGGGCTTTACATGTTATACTGTGGCAGGTCGCAACGGACCGTCGTCGCTGCGCGAGTGCTCGGTGTGCTACAGCATCGTGCACCCCGCGTGCGTGCCCCCCGGCGGACAGCTCAACGAGGACCTGCCCAACTCGTGGGAGTGCCCCACGTGCACCACCATGGGCCTCAACCACGACTATAAGGTGACACTACTGACTCAAACACTCTGACTCACACACACACACTACTGCCTCAACGGTGACTTTTTTCTCTTTTTGTTAAGGTTTTGATCTACCTTAGAGGCCCAGAAGTGTGCATTGTGGTAATTTGTGATCCTGTCTTGGTTAAACTTGAACTCATCTGTCCACAATTTTTTCCTAAGATGATGATGATGATTGATGATGATGACTGACTCAAACACCTCTGACTCACACACACTGACTCACACACACACACTACTGACTCAACGGTGACTATAATATGTGGTATAATATATATATGTGGTATAATTCATAGCAACAGGAAGGAGCAGGAAAAAAAAATAATAAGGTGACACTTTCCACCAGGGATGAGATAATGTATAGCGAGAGATTTGTGTGAAATACCTCAATTAAAAAGCTTCATCGGTACTTATCCTCTTCGTTTTTGGATGTTGGTTAAAATGGTTTGTTCTGATTAACTCAGTGACTTGCATATTATATGAAAGCCCTACTACCGTTTTCAGAAAATTGACATTTTGGCTTTCGCTTAAAAATTAATAATGGGACGCGGAAGGTAAGCTAGGTTTGTATAGCGAAACAGTTTTTTAAACCAAAATGATGTTTGTTACTCAATCACGCAAAAACTATTGGATGGATTTGGCTGAAATTTGGAATGGAGATAGATTATACTCTGGATAAACACATAGGCTACTTTTTATCCCGGTAAATTAAAGAGTTCCCACGAGATTTAGAAAAAACCGAAATCTATAGCTACAGCTATAGGTAGATTACTATATAGCTAACTTCCTTGAAAGTAGGTATAAAGGTTGGAAAAGGGAGCGGGAACGGGAACCGCAAATCCATGATTCCCTCGGGATTTGTGAAAACCCGAAATTCCCGCGGGCGAAGCCGCGGGCAGAAGCTAGTACTTAATACAGATAATATTATAAGTGTAATAATGAAATTTCAGCCGCGTCACTTCCGCGCCCGACAGAAGTCGTCCGACTTGCGTCGCATGAGCGTCGGGTCGGACGCCAGCCAGCTCAGCCAGCACCACGCCAGCGCGCAGGTGGGTTGCGATCGCTAACTACCTACAACATACTAATTTACTATCATCATGATCAACCCATTACCGGCTCACTACAGAGCACGGGTCTCCTCTCAGAGTGAGAAGGGTTTTGGCCATAGTCTACCACGCTGGCCAAGCGGATTGGCAGACTTCACACACCTTTGAGAACGTTATGGAGAACTCTCAGGCATGCAGGTTTCCTCACGATGTTTTCCTTCACCGTTAAAGCAAGTGATATTTAAATACTTAAAACGCACGTAACTCCGAAAAGTTAGAGGTGCGTGCCCGGGATCGAACCCACGACCTCCGATTAGAAGTCGGTCGTCCTAATCACTAGGCTATCACAGCTTTTTTTTTTAATTTACTATACTCACTACATATCAAACAAAGACCTCCGCCGCGTCAGTCTGCCTTTCTGTTCGCGATAAACACAAAAACTACGCAACAGATTTTCATACGGTTTTCATCATAGACAGAGTGATTCATTAAGAAAGTTTAGATTTATAATTTTTGAAGGTGTTGTGGATATTGGTTGAATTGTTGAAAATGTCTGAAAAGTCAAGCCGCTTGGGAGCGTTTATCCTAAACGCTACCTAATCCCTTTGAGATGTAACAAAACAATGTATGATGGGATAGTAGTGGGTAATTACAACCGTAAGAAGCTGGGGCGGGTCGCTAGTTTTATATATGATATGATGCGAAAGTGTTTTTTTATTTGTTACGCTTTCACGCCTAAACCGCTGAACCGATTTTAACCAAACGTACCAAACGCTCTGTACCAAACGTACAGAGATAAACTAGACCTTGAAGAAGGACATAGGCCACTTATTCCGGAAA
The DNA here is from genome assembly GCA_920104075.1 of Melanargia galathea. Taxonomy (NCBI): domain Eukaryota; kingdom Metazoa; phylum Arthropoda; class Insecta; order Lepidoptera; family Nymphalidae; genus Melanargia; species Melanargia galathea. The sequence goes on along the minus strand of OV049857.1, from coordinate 20,898,588 downwards.
AACCAACGGTCAAAATCCACGCGGACGAAGGTGCGGGCTTCAACTAGTAGAGAACTAACGACGAATAAGACAACCTCCCTGGCGCAGTGGCGAGCGCTGTGGAACTCTAAATATTTCCGAAATTAAATGTAGCCTAGTCACGGCAAATAAGTCGAGCGGTGACCTTCAATGCGCAGAAGTCGAAAATGAGGTATCTCGGGGTGTGAGGGGGTCGCGGGGAGGTCGTGTGGATCGTTCGTACAGTAAGCACTGATTAGCTCTCGCGGATCCCTCGTAAGCGCTGATTGGCTCTCCAATCGTATTGTGTCCCGCTCACTCGTACGACGCTGCGCGCACTTGAAGGTCACCGCTCGACTTACGTGCCGGGGGTTATACCTCCTTGTAGAGTGCTTTGCTTGCCTGTGAAAGTCTCACGTTCAGCCGTTACGAAGATTTGCCCGCTCAAACTCGCAGACATAAAAACTTAAAAAAGTGTTAAATTATGCTCTAGTTTAAATAATCCTATGAGAATATTAAGAGGCAGTTCTTTCAAATCACCGACATAATCTATTTATTTGCCTAGCAGATAAGCATATATTGTGGCTAATTCTGTTGTACACAATCTCTAAATTAAATTGACAGGTTTAACATTAGTGCTATCCTTTTCCGTAGGTTATATTTAGCCCTGTCATTTTAGCTTAGGTTTAGAGATTGTGTACAACAGCCACATTCTCCACTTTGCAGAATAAATTGGCTCCGCCGCCGCCGTCGACTGTCATCAAGTCGGAAATGGGCTCCGACGCTGAGGGCAACCCTGATGCGACCCACATCAAAACGGAAGATGGTAAGGAAAGAGTAGATCGTAGAATACGTGAAGAACCGTGAAGCCTATGTACATTGAAATAAGGCGGAAATTCGTACAGCGTCCATTTATCTAGAGATCGTAAAGGTAAACGGGCAAAATCCGACCCGCTTTACGAAAAGTTGTGAACATGAACCAAAATAGTTTTAAATGAAATACAATATTATAACCTTTCAATATACATATAATAAAGTTTGATTCGAAATCAATGGGAATTTTTTTTATTAAATATAAAAAAAATAGTATACACAGCAGACTGTCGATTTTACTAAGCATTTTCATATAGCGAAATTTTCAATTTTTTCATGATTCACAAGGCCCACAACAATGTGAACTATATTATTGTGATTGTAGATCACTGTCGTATTTGAATACATACTGTTAATTAATAGGATTTTTTTTTAAATATACGAGGATGTTCCCTTTCATAAAAAGGGCCGTTGTTATTCAGTGTATGCAATTAACGTTTTTATATTTTGTTTGATTTTATTTAAAGTTTTGCTGTTGTTTTACTCATACTAAATATTCCGTCTTAGGTATGGTTTCCATACAAAAGTGCCCGTTTACATTTGCTCACCGCAGAGATAAAACGTGAAGAGGAAGGCGGCGAGGCGGCGGCGACGGCGGCGCCGGGCGAGCACAAGGGCGAGTGGGAGCCCGCCAGCAAGAAGCGCCGCGCCAGCGACGAGGACGAGGCGCCCAAGAAGCAGGCGCTCAGGGCGCACCTCGCGCTGCAGCTCACGCACCACTCTGCTAAGGTACCTTTCATCATCATCATCATCATGATCAACCCATTACCGGCTCACTACAGAGCACGGGTCTCCTCTCAGAGTGAGAAGGGTTTTGGCCATAGTCTACCACGCTGGCCAAGCGGATTGGCAGACTTCACACACCTTTGAGAACGTTATGGAGAACTCTCAGGCATGCAGGTTTCCTCACGATGTTTTCCTTCACCGTTAAAGCAAGTGATATTTAAATATTTAAAACGCACATAACTCCGACAAGTTAGAGGTGCGTGCCCTGGGATCGAACCCACGACCTCCGATTAGAAGTCGGTCGTCCTAACCACTAGGCTATCACAGCTTTTTTTCCTTAAAGGTACCTTTCATTAGATTATATTAACTAGCCAGTAGCAACTGCCTCGTTGATCTAGTGCAGGGTTTCTTAACCTTGTGGTCCATCGACCCCGGAGAGGTCCGCGTAATTAACGCTGGGGGTCCGTGGCGAGTCCATCTAACGCCTCAGGCGCACTTACGTGTCGTGACGCGCCGAATTTTATCTGTTGTTTTAAATGAGCGTTTTGGGTGTTAGGTGTTAAAGAAGCCCATGTACCCGGTGCGGCCGGCGCCGCTGTCGCTGGCGGGCGCCGCGGGCTCGCCGTGGCTGGACCGCGACGCCATGCTGTGCGTGTTCGCTAAGCTGACGCCGCACGAGCTGGCCACCTGCGCGCTCGTCTGCAAGGCCTGGGCCGAGTACTCGGTCAGTTGATACATTCCGTATTGGTGTTGGTCACGTCATAACATTGAGAAATTAATAATATGGAGGCGCCTCTATAAAAAGTGTCAAAAATACACATAAACACGCTTAGATTAGGTATCATACACGCACAATCCGAAGACACAAAATGGCGCGTGTTCATTGAGATGTCTCAAGGCGTGTGTGAGTGTTTATGTATACATTTTAGGGAGGCCATCTTTTGCCTTGAGTCTGCCGCAAATTGTTTTATTATTATGTCAAAAATGTAATGTTGTCTCTTACACACTTATGAAAATTTTGATAAACTTGAGCTATTTTCCGATCCACTATTTTCTGTAGGACATTAGGGCGCCTCTATATTTTAATTTCTCAATGCATCAACCACTATTCAAACACTATAGTCTGATTTTTAGTTTTCGTGGAATTCTGACGTTTCTTAATGTTACCAGAGATAAAATAATTCCCACAAAAATGTATTAAAATCAACACTTACTTTGGCGTCTCCTGATAACTTCTCTATATAGATAGTCTTCTTTGTATTAGCGACATTGTTGTTGTATCTGTGAGTGAAGTTAACGGAAGGTGTCAAATTGTGTGTTTTAATAATTTTGTATAAGTCTGTAGTTTTAGCAGCAGTGTAAAAAGACTTTACAAGCAAATGTATTGAAAAATATATTTATCAAAGTCAAAGTTTCTTTACTCGAAAAATTTTTTTAACAATTTTTTTTAACATAAAAAAAAACTAAAGCTAGGAGCTATGTCCAACGTGTACAGATGGATCCATCGATATGGCGCAGCATGTCGTTCGTGCAAGTGCGCGTGTCCGCCGCGCAGCTGGCGGGCATCGCGCGCCGACAGCCGCTCAGCCTGGGCCTCGAGTGGTGCCACCTGGCGAGGCGGCAGCTTGCTTGGTACGTATCGTACAAGTCACGGCAAATAAGTTGACCGGTGACCTTCAATGCGCAGAAGTAAAAAATGAGGTATCTCGGGGTGTGAGGGGGTCGCGGGGAGGGCGTGGGGATCGTTCGTAAGCACTGATTAGTTCTCGCGGATCCCTCGTAAGCGCTGATTGGCTCTCCAATCGTATTGTGTCCCGCTCACTCGTACGACGCTGCGCGCACTTGAAGGTCACCGCTCGACTTACGCGCCGGGGGTTATATCTATAGTCTATTCCACGAAACAACCTCTCAAAGAAAATTAAATTGCCCTTGCCGTTGGAAAAACGCATGACCTTCATTAGCGAAATCGGATTTAGACGGATGTATCGCAGTACGTTCATAGTTCTTGAGACGTTTGGACGGTTAGTGAAAAATATTTAAAATGTCTGATATTGTGAAGTTAAAAGTGAACATATTTATACCACACACAGAATATTGTTATAAAACTCTCAATCATTAAAAAAATGATGAAAAAGTTGTTTTAATAAAAATATAATACATAGTAGCTGCCCACCAGCATGTAAGCCTTCTCTTTAAAACGGGACGTGTTCACTTGTCTCTAGACGCGAATTGACCAATGAAGTGCGAGTATTTTGTACCCTAGGAGTTTGACTCGTGGAATAGACTTTAGCTGTAAAAAATTTCAAAGTGCACCGAAAAAGCAAGTTTATTGACCTGTTGGCAGGCTTCTGGCGCGTCTACCGGCGCTCCGATCTCTATCCCTGGCGGGCTCGCCGGCGGAGGCAGCCCTGGCGCTGCGCTCCAGCTCGTGCCCGCCGCTCACAGCGCTGGACCTGTCGTTCGCGCGGTGTCTGGACGACGCCAAGCTGCGCGGCATCCTGGCGCCGCCGGAGAACTCGCGGCCGGGCGGCGGCGCCAGGTCGGGCACGGAGCCGTCGCGGCTGGCGGCGCTCGCTGTGCTGCGGCTGCCGGGGACGGACATCACCGACGTCGCCATGCTCTATATTGTACAGGTTTGTGATTTAAAAAAAAAAAACAATACTTTTTTCGAGGCTTTCTCATATTACCTCACAGAGGTCGAGGTTGGGGAAAGGTACGGGAGTGTGTAGCAAAAAAAATTAAAAGATTTGTTAAAGTTGTGTAAAGTCAAGTCTAAAATTTACCGTGGGATTTTATTACAATATTTTATTTGTTCTAAAAAATTTGACGATTCAAAAGAATTTGTAAAAGTTTATTTGAATAAAAAACTTTTCTATTAATATATATATAGCTGTTCGTTCTGATTCACTGACTCATTCATCGCCTCTCCTGAACAATTTTGTATGAAATTTTTTTTTTTCAATAATGGTGTCGTATAGAGGATAAAAATTCATTAAGAGGAAAAATATGGAGAGAGCTGATGATTGAAGATTTCAGAGACGAGGGAATGGCATGCTTAAGCTATTGAAGATAGGTGGGGGGTGCTCGAGCAAATGTCACTCGAAACGTCATCCAATTGGCAGTGAGTTGAAAAAAAATTCAAAATGGCGAAAAAAAGATGGCCGCCATACAACTTTTGTTGGTCTCCATCTCGGAGGATATAAAAGATGGACGAGTAGTTTCTTCGCAAAACATAATCAGGATCCAAAGGTCTACTCGATTAATAGAAAAAAATTCAAAATGGCGGAATTTATTTTTCCATAGCAAATGTATGGCGAATATTAAAGAGACTACGTATAAAAGATCGAAGAGTGGTTTCTTGACAAAAGATGATCAAGACCTTTAGATCTACTTGATGAGCAGAATGATTCGAAGAAAAAATATGGAGAGTAATAATGATCGAGGATTAGGAATATGGGAGAGATAGGTGGAGGCTGCTCAAACCAAAATACCCGAAAGCAAAACCTCGCGGTCCGCTTGCGGGCCGCGCACCCACGCGCCCTACTAGTTCTATTATAGAACACCACGCCCATTCCCGCAAACTACTTTTGGGCCTTCCTGAGGTGTAGTTGAGGAATCGCGACCCTATTTGCAATTCTTATAGAAAATCACGCCCATTCCCACAAACCACTTTCAAGCTCGAGGCGCAGTTGAGGAACCGCGAGCATCGTTATGATTTCTTATTTGCCTCAATCCGCATTGACTTTTGTGTAGAGTCTACCAAAGTTGTGCGAACTGGACGCGTCGTCGTGCGCGCGGCTCACGGACGCGGGCGCCGCGCAGCTCGCGCCGCACGGCTTGCAGCGGCTGTCGCTGGCCGGCTGCAGGCTGCTCACGGAGGCTGCGCTCGACCACTTGGCCAGGTGCCCCAATCTCATCAGGTGCGATCATTTATTTAGTTTAGCTTAGCTAAGGTTAAGAAAAAAGCATTTTAGTAATATTTCAAAACATTTGCTTGTAAAGTTTACAACGCTGTCAAAACTGTAAAGTAGACTTTTACACACTAGTGCAATTACTGCAAGTTTTTACCGCATAGTTAAAAATCCACCCACCCAAAAACCAACAACAACAGTACCACTGTCGCGTCGCGTCGTTTTATGTCGTGTTGTCGCGTTCTCGCGACGCCCCGTACCCGTCCCGCTATCTTCACTCACAAAATATCTAATAATGTTGGTAATACATATTATAATGAAGTTGCGATTGAAGTTAGCAGGAAGCGCAAAACAGCCTTTTAGTATTTGATTTTAATATAACACTTTTATATAACAATAATTAATATAACCCATATTTTAGTATGGGGCCAGCATCAATTTGGCTGCAAAAAATCTGTTGTTTTGTTTCTTGTAGTTTAGTGTGTAACATGCTGAAATATAGGTCACCTATTAAAAGTACCGTAAGAATTATAAGAATTAAAAAATGAAAAGTAAAAAAGTGCGGTAAAGGGAAAGCAAAATGCACTAGTGCACAAAAAGCTACATTACAGGTTTGTCAATGGTGATATTAGAGTCGCTTTACAAACTATCATTTATAATGATGACAATTGATGCGTGCAGGTACTTTACAATCCGGTTTTTTCTTTTTCAATATTAATCCCCTCTTATGTATTCAATTTTGTGTTTGTATATATGTGTTTAGATATATTAGTAGTTGTGTTGTATTACGGCTTGTCTCTGTTTTCATGCTGTGGCTGCCTTTAGTTGGGGTGGCATATCTGCTTGGTACCTGTAATTTTTGTTTTGGCATGATTTTTGATATGTTGCTCTGTTGGCGGTCCTTAATAAATAAATAAATAAAGCAATTTATTTTTATTTATAATCCTTTAAATGTATCCACTTACAGGCTAGATCTCAGGCATGTGCCTCTCGTGTCGACGCAAGCGGTGATCAAGTTCGCAGCGAACTCCAAACACAATCTCCACGTGAAGGACGTCAAGCTGGTGGAGCTCCGGAATACCTGATCCGAGGCGGAGCCCGACGAGGCGCCCGAGCACATCCAACAAACACAGGAGGACAAGTGAACAGTGATATAGGATAGTGATGTTGGTGGCATAGTGATCCTTTCGTGTACATACTGTAAAGACAAAGGGTGAGCGAACTTCAGTGTCCTCTTATTGTAAGATACACACTTAAGCTTATTAGCTGTGCTCTTGTATACTGTGACATTCAAATCGTATCTTACCTTGTAACTATTTCCATGACTTGTGCCTGTTTCACCACCGTCTGATAAGCGTCGGATAGCCTAAACGTAAGTTTTGTCACTTTGTTACTTTATGTCAAGTGACAAAGACAAAACTTTTGAATAAGTTATCTATCCGACACTTATCAGAAGGTGGTGAAACAGGCCCTTACTTGACAGTTCTAGGTTACTAATTTCTGTAATCGTGTAATTAACATCTCGTGTAAAAACGCGTTACATATTCGCGCGAGAGTGAGGCAAGTAATTAAAACTTTTATTAATATCTAACTTTTAAAGTTGCAGTTTTGACAGTTCTTTTAAATTAAAAGTTTTAAGTCAAAACTGCGATTCGCGGTTGGCCAAGCTTTGAATGTCATAGCGAATAAGGGTTTTAGTAGTTTAAGTTAAACATTTAGAACCCCTCTGCATTATGTATTGTGTAACAGACAATGTTTTTGGGTGTGCAAAATAAATAATGCATTATGTTTAATTCACAGCTCAGGCCGTTTTCAGAGATATTCTTATTTGGTCACGCCCTTACGCCTAAAGTGAGAATGGCTAAAATACTGTATTACACAACTTGTGTTGTAATAGCTGCTATTTATAATATTACAAGTGTGCAAAGTAGAAAATTGAAGTCGAGGCGCAACTTTTAATGGCCGAGCCGTGGGTGAGGGTATTAAATAGAGCCTAACGTAAGTATTTTTACTCTCGAAAATTGCACTGTTTATATACACAAAAGTTGACAATCATTTTTATTGAGACCATATTTACTTTGCATATTCAAAAGTTTAACGTCATGCAATATTTTTATCATACTGACCATTTTGCCAAAAATAAAAATAAATGATGTAATTATTACATTATTCTACTTACCAAATATGTATTGTGATCAGACATTTCGCACAACATATCAAATCCAAGTTCTACGCTATCAACATGAGTATAGTGTGAAATGCAATTTAGCGTACTAAATACAAAGACTTATTTCATAGTAACTGTTGAAAGTGGATACATTTCGACATTTGTAATATTTATATTTTTGGATAGGAGCAGGTGTTACTCGTGGAAGTCCACGAACATGATACGGAAGGAACAGCAAACTTATCTTGCCATGATCTGCCAAACAAGAAAAATCTGTATATATGTTACTGTAATAGCCCGAACCACGGTAAATCCTAAAATTTTCCGGTAAAACCTAAGATTTACTAACCCTTAATGGTAAAAGTTCGTTTAAGACTACATTTGATCTAGGACCCAATAGAACCTAAGTGCCCGGCCTGCGGCCGGGCACCTGACTATTTATGTTCTAACCTAACCTAACCTAGCTTTTGTTTCTGAGCAAAAATTGAAAGAAATGATTAATAATTAATTATTCATTGTTTTATTTCGAAAACCAACATTTACCAGCCGTACCTGGTAAAACCTAGCATGTGCTAAACTCTGATGGTAATAGCCCGAAAAAATTGTCTCTTTTTGTAAAATCCTTATATTTACCAACTCGTGTCGGTAAATCCTAAGACTTACCGGTAAAACCTAAGATTAACCAACAAACGGGCTTTTACAGTAACATATACATATCATTTTTCTGATTTGGTGGATTTTATCTTTCTGACTCACTGATTGCCCAAACCCTTAGAAGAGGCTTTTGTACATTGGTTCTCTTGGGCCGGAAATTCCCACGCGATAGGGGATTTTTTGTGAGAGAAATGAAATTTTAGACTATTAGACCTTCACGCATCTCACTTATCATTTTCTTTTATTAAACCAAAACCGTTCTACATTTTCACACAAAAATCAATAATCCGAACAATGTACCACAGACAGCGTAACAGAGTCATAGAGTCATAGAGTCACAGAGTATAAACTACACATACAATTTATCAACGTACAGAGTAATGTTCTAATATTTTTGATTTTTAATACCAAGATAAGATTGTTGTTCCTTGTGTAATAATTTTCTCACGAGCTCATTATACCGGCAATACACTTTGAACACGCTACCCCATGTCACGGCACGCCACGCTACGCCACGCCACGCGTCAAAAAAGACTTGATTAGTAATTTCTATGGGGTCCATTTGACGATAGTTATTGCTGGTGGCTTTGTCGGAGTCACTTTTGTTACTGACGGATAACCTACCATCTAATGAGATGACTGACATCGCATCACCAACACCTGGAAAATCCGCTGTGTTACTGGCGTGGCGTAGGGTCGGGCTTGTCAGTGCAGCCGGTCCATTGCTCTGCCTTGTAAATAGTTAAACAGTATTCTTATAAAAGCTGTATCTTCTTCTTCTTCTATCATCAATACTTTTACTTTTGACCTAAGATTATGAGGTTTCATATAACCTTCCAGTATATTATAATATTATATAGGTTTATTTTTTGTTTAATTTTCTATAAAATTACGATGGAAACTTACACTTGTCAAACAAAGCCTGTAAACGCACGCCACCCGACCCGACGCAACGCGAGTTGGGTCATATGATCAATATCCTTAAGGCCAAATTAGACGGTGCCACGTTCATCGTTCATTTTTGCGGTGAACGATGCACGATACGATATTTACTATGGCAAAGTGCCTGTGAACGATGAACGGTCGGTGTTTAGTCGGTTCATTTTCGATGATTCACCGATGAAGCCTCGAAAAGTCCCTATTTTAGTATCATATTCATATTCTGTTCTAGCTATTTTTAGTTCACAGAGTCCCTGACTTGAACCACATGAGTAGATATCCCTACAGAGGGGAAGCTTTTTAACAACGTCCAAAATTTATACCTATTATCATAGGGTAGTCACCTGTTGCATCGGAACTTAAACATATTGTTAACTGTACAATGGTTAGGCATTTTTGTCTAAACACACCACTTAAGTCTAATTTTTAATATAATTTACACTATTTTACACAATCTTATTTATACTGAGAATAAAGTGTTTGCCGAGAGTTTAGACTCTCGACCAACACTTTTCATTTGCCTCCCAACTGAGCCCCAGCGCTCCGTGAACCGTTATTGGTGAGAGCTCATGTGTGCGTGAGCTGCGCTGTGTGAGTGTACCTGCAAGGGTATGCAATATGCATACCTCTTCCAAGTTAGCCCGCTTCCATCTTAGACTGCATCATCACTTACCATCAGGTGAGATTGCAGTCAAGGGCTAACTTGTACTTGAATAAAAAAAATTAAAAAAATATTATAAAAATTAAAAAAAACCTACAGCGGGCCACTTGTATGAAGTTTCCTCTCTGTAGGGATATCTACCAGGGACTGAATAACCGGAATATAATGGTAGTTTTATTTAGCGGTAATGGGCCTACCCTTTTAATAAAAGTACCGAATTGTTTAAATACCTATAATTTCGGTACCGCTTCATTTCGGTACCTCTTTATTTCTGTACCTTTATATTTCAGTTTACCGGTACCGAAATAAAATTTCGGTACCGAAATTTTATTTCGGTACCGCTATTTATATCGATATTTTTATCTAATAAGGCTTTACTTTGATGTGCCGTTGAATGAATCCCACCACTTCGGCATTCTATATTCTTTAATATTCTTATTTTTAGATTAAAATTAGCATTTGGAATTTCTTAAAATCCTTACGTTTTAACAAACACAGGAACCGACGGGAAGCGGGGGACGCGCGGCGCGCGGCACGTGGTCAAATTCTTCACCCCCGCGCGCGCACCTTTTCGTATTTTTTCGGTACCGAAATCGCAAAGCGGTTAAATAAAGGTATCTTTTATAAAGGTTGAGATTTCGGTACCTATTTTGTACCGGTATGATAACGGTGGTATGTACCGGTATGCTCTACCGCTTTCAGTCCCTGATATCTACTCATGTGCTTGAACCTCAGAACAAGGTAGTTCAGATTCATTTTATTATGTCACTAGTAGTGTTTCGATACCCGAAATCTATCAACGTTTTCGAGTCGTACTAAAATGTCGCACTAAACCTACAGAAACACTAAGGGCCGGACTGCACTTACGCGGCGCTGCGCGTCGCTGCACTGCGCGGCACAAAGCGTCAAAATATTCTTTCTATCATTTTGTATGGGGCATATCGCACTAGAGCGGCGCCGCGCAGCGCCGTGCGGTCCGGCCCTAAAAACTGCTTACGTGACGTAGTGTCAGGTCGGATGGTGAAGTGTTTGGCTCATTGTGCTTCCTATTTTTTTGTTTGTGTAATATCTTGACACTAGTGCCAATACCTAGATTTCTTGATACGCAGCACACATTTCGTTGCACAATACAAAAATATAATTGAAAGTTAAAAGTTATAATTTTATTGCATGCTGTTGCATCGCTATAATAGGTATATATTTTATTGTTATTTTTTTTAAGTTTCTCTTCGGAGCGTCATTTTATGTTTAGTTTAGTCAAAAGTATCCAAAAACTAACACCCTTTATTCAAAATAACTCTACGCACTGGAAATAGAAATATGTATAATATGTATTACATAATAATGTGTAAAAACTACAGGTCCATGTAACAATAATTACTTGTGGTGATTTTTAGATGTACCCTAAATCACGAAAGTCTAAAATCATTAACATTCAATACTTTCTTACAAAGCTTTCATAATAGTTACATGACAGTGTCAAACGGCTCGTATTCTTGTTTAGTTCTAGTCGCTTTTTAGTTTAAGCCAAATGTTAACTATTAAGTAGCTGTAATTAATAATCAAATTGTATGGATTTATTTCAAAATCTCTCGAGGCTACGGCGTAATTTTTTTTTTTTTTATAAAATCGATTAACTCTCAAATACTTATTGTTAGACTACATGTTAATGTCGATTTAGCGAAAAAATCAATTTTTATTAAATGTTAGTATACTTTGTACATATCTATACCCTTTACGACCTTTGTCCCCGAACAGGGGTGGTTATTCTGTAACTTAGTTAGCAACTGAAAATAGTTGCCAACGAATTAGTTTGATATACATTGCTGCTTTACTGTGTGAAATTATGAAAACACTTTATAATTTCCCACAGTAAAGCAGCAATGTATATCTAACTAATTAGTTGGCAACTATTTTCAGTTGCTAACTAAGTTACAGAATAACCCCCAGGTAGATACTATTAACATTTTGTAATAGTAATAGCATACCATTAGTATTTTCACGGGGACAATAGAATGCGTCAATAAATCGTAACCTGTGTGGTTAGTCCGAGCTTGCACACCTCGAAAACTTTACTAAATGCTACATATCGAAACACAATGTTGTCAGATTGAAATGGACCTAAACTGGCTTGTTTTAAGGTTTGACTTCGGCTTCGCCAATACATTCATTCATTCATCTACACTACAGCCAGTGCGTGAAGCGGAAATGTTGTAAAATAAATATTCGAAGTATTGAATTACGACTTTAAAATAAGAATCTTTGGGTTCATTTTGCATTACATATTACAGTTTTTCGATATTATGTAATATTTAGTAAAGTTTTTGTTCGAGTAGAGTAGTGCTAGCGCGGAATAACCATACTGTATGTAAGTAAGCCGACCCTGGTCACAGTATGCGAGGTCGGAGGGCCGCCTATAGTATTAGATTAGTGAAATACGAACCTTCGACGTCAAACATAGTATTAATACACAAAAATGTATACTTGACAAAATTTACACAATCAATATATATATATATATCAATATTGTAAAGATCCTTCATCGAATAAATATGAACCACACAATATAAATGTTATTGTATAAGAATATCAAATATAGCTGTAATTTTTGGTGTAAAAAAAAACATACAGAAAATTTTGCCCTGTGTATGTTTTTGTGCGACTGCAGTACATTGTGTCGACACTTTACGGGCTAAGTTCAGATTGTTGCGCAATTATGCTTACTTTATGTATGAAAATATTCTATTCTTAAAGGTTCTTAGGCTCGACTCATATTGCGGGAATGTTAAAGCGACGCGGCGCGTTTTTTTTTTTAATTTCAATATTGCAAAATAAACTATAACTGTACTTTACTGTAACTGTCAGTAAATAACATCATTGTATGTATTTTAGTACAGAGAGGAACAAATTCAGCAATATAAATTGACTCGCGCATTCGAGCTTTTCATTTTGCATTCCCCGTACATTACGTAATTGAGATTATGTTCCGGTATGTATGTTTAGGTACTTTGTAACGTTTCAGAAAAAGCATCGACTCTGCCACAATGTGCCTTGAGCCTTACAGTTCAAGTATGAAGTTAAGTTTCAATAATAATATTTAATCGATATGCACTGCAATATATGTGTATTGTGATGAAACTCGACAGTGCGCGATTATCTGAACCCAGCCTAAATGTAGCTATAAGCATGGTGTGCCTCTGTGTATAGAAATTAAAAAAAAAAAGTTTAATAAAATATTATTCTAATAAAAAAAAAATACTATTGTTAGTCACATAAGGACTATCATCAAAAGTTTTGTGAGTAATGATTCTGTTAACAAAAATTTTAGTATCAAAAATGTAACATAATAGAGGATATTATTATAGTTTTATAAGGATTGCCTTATGAGCTTGTCGAACGAACAGCGAATTGAAAGTGAGCGGCGGAGATTATAATACTTACATTATTCAATTGTATAATATGTGTTGATCATATTTTTTGAATACGCCACGCTACTCCACGCCACGCAACCCCACGCCACGCAACCCCACGCTACGCATCCACGTGGCGTGTAGACTCAAAATTCAAATCGGGTATGTATTTTCTTTGTCCTGAAACAAAATAACCGTTTGAAGTGTCTTTGTTGACAGTTTTTAGTTGCGTTTTCTGGTTGGTTTGCGATGGTATGTTATAGTAGCATTGCAGTTTCTCCTTAAACTATTGTCAGTGGTAAATTTTGCCACGCTTAATAGATACTTATAGTTAATTTTGTTGAGTTTACATTTAGTAGAGATGTACAGAAAGATCTCAGTTAATATAATTCAGATTGCATTTAGTTTTTCACGCTCGGTTCGTTGTTCACTTGAATTAGTGACATTAGCGGCGGTGAACGAGAGAGACTTTGTATTGGCCAGGCTCGCGTGCTGGCAACACTGAGGAATGGTGATATTACAGCTAAGTCTAGCTCTACGATTAACGATGTTATGCGAAATTGATGGTTTTATGAGTCGTAACATTGTATCATTGGTTACCATAAGCACTTATAGTATTTGAAATAAATATTTACATTCAAAAAATTTGCTTTTTTTTTTGTTAATGTGTACCCTCTTAATACTCATGTAAAAACCAATGAGTCATGATATGAATTACTACTGAATTACAACTACACTCATCGATATAAATTACTACTGCACCAGTAGACGATTTCTGCTCCTCTATACACATATACCTATGCTTTTTAGGCTTTGAACGTCTCATTAAAAAAATAACTTTATGAAACGAATGACTATAAGACGATTCTACTCTAATTCTACTATTTATAGTCTTATTGATCAGATTATTATCGATTGACCGGTCAAAGATTTAAAATCAATAGATCCTCCATTCTCACTATTTTATGTGAACATTAGGTACCTACCTACCAGTTGCCACTAGCATCAGGATTGAGAAGTTGGAACCCGAAGTTCAATGATTGTCTACTTGGTACCCACAATTTCAATTCACTATCGGCAGTTTTTGGACTTTACGCAGCTTAGGTGTACAAGACCTATGCAGCGTCAGAATTAAAGAGTTCAAACTCTTCTGATTCTGATCCGAATTCCGAAGTACCTAGATAGGTAAATTGTAAGTTGTAACTTCATATGAAATAAATTCTAGTGAGAGTGAGTTCTTTCTACACAATAATATGATTTCTACTGAATCGATTCTCATGAATCTTTCATGAGAATCAATTCAGTAGAAATCATATTGTGTAGAAAGAAGTCCCTAGTTGAAAACCCTAAACTATCTACACATTGATACATGAAACAAACCCACCTACCTAGGTTTCGCTCGCGTGAATATCGGTTTTTCACAAACCCGAGAGAATCGTGGATTTCCCGTTTCCTGCTCCCGTTTCCTGCTCCCTTTTCCAACCTTTATAGGAAGGAAGGAATAACCTACTTTCAAAGAAGTTTGCTATAGTAAGTAACCTGTTATTCCAGGTAATAGGATAAGTATGTATCTACTTATGTTTTAAATTTCAGCCAAATCGGATCAGTAGTTTTTGCGTGAAAGAGTAATAGGTATACATACATCCATGTTTACAAACTTTCGTTAATCGTTTGTATAATATTTATATTAACTAGTAAAGGATAAGTACTCGAAAGTCGAACTACATAACACAACTCAAAGTAGGTATCTACCTACCTATCTAAATAAATAGGTACAGCTATTTCTATTACAACACGCACTCTCCCCTCATAAGAAACGAGAGGCGTCGAGATTAGTCGAGAATCCAATTACATTTTCCAAATACCCATTTTTCCTCGCTGCGGGTTCAAAGCTCACAGAAAATTATTTTCTTCGCCCCTTAAGAAATGAAAAATAAACGTGTCTCGGAAAAAATGGAGGCTATAGGAGAAAGAGAGGCAGCAAGTTAGGAGAATACGCATATGCGCGAGAGGGACGGGAATAAGATGGTTCGTAGATCACACTCCCGCCTCCAGGGTATTTGTCAAATGACTCAAATAGTGTGAGATTCTTTTTCTTTAGGGCTTTAGGGCGAATTCTGACTTCAATAATTGCAAATGAAGCGAAGGCAAACTTTTCTCGTGGTAAAGGCAGTTAAGGCGGCTCGAATTAATCATTTGACGTCTTGATTCAAGTAATTTGGGGCATTGGCTATTTATTTAGTACCCGATACTTGGGGTGCTAGCCAGGTAACCTCCAAGTGTGCCTGGGTGCTGCAGCTGGTCCTCTTGGATACGTCCGAGGGGAAGAGCAGTATTGCAGTATTCGAGCCGGTGCGCCCCGGTAACATGGTTAATAATTTTCCAATTGTTAGCCATGGCCAATGACCTGGCGGAGGGAGGTTTCTCCGCGTGTCCATCTGACTTCTGACCGACTAACAGAGGGCACTGCGGATGAAATTGGGGGTGAGACACCCCGGGGCGGGGGGCAGCGATGCCCATCGCGGGAGGAAGAAAACCTCGTTAAAAAATTACGGGAGGGCGCGAGCCTCTGGAGGGACAGCCCAGAGGAGCCCCAGCTGGGGCGGCTGCCGGACGCCTGGGATGTATACTTTGGGTTCCCCAGGCGTCCAGCACAGACAGCATGAGGGTCATGCCGTGGTGGTTTTTAGTGGGTAGGTACGTTATACCTGTTGGAGTCCCACATAACCTTCGTTCTGCCGCATTCGGCCGCAGAACGGGGGTACCTATAAAAGGTTTTCCACCACGTCAAAAAAAAAAAGGCACCCGATACTTATATAAACCTACAAACTGAAAATCGGTCCTTTTAATAGGTTAATCTCCAAATTATGTACCTATACTAACAAGGAGACGGCAAGGGCAGGGCCGGATTAACCTTATCGGGGCCCCTAGGCAATGCAATTCTCGGGCTCCTTTCCTTTTACATTTGTATATATACTTCCTCCATTGAGAATTTTCTCAAAAAAAAAATTTGTTAGATGAAGCTTTTTTCTTGTTGCGTGGCCCGCATCGACTAGGGCCCCCATCGACTAGGCGCTCACGGGGCCCCCGTGGGCCCCTAGTCGGTGCGGGGCCCCTAGGCAGTTGCCTAATCCGCCTTATGAATAATCCGTCCCTGGGCAAGGGTGTGGGATCCTCAAATTAAACGGAGGTTCCGCGTGTAGTTAGCACTCAGTGAGTGCACTGGTGCATATAGTCAAATCCTAGAGCGCACTAGGTACTTAGCCATTACCGAAAAAAATTCCTAAAGTTTGAAAAAAAAATCTAAGTATTCACAAATATCTATTCACATTCCTCCGTCTTTTATGAGTTCTAATCGTTAAAAAGTTAAAATAATTAAATTCGCGATTCAATAATGTTCAAAAGAAATGGTTTATGACGATTTACTTATTAGATTTTAATACAAACAAAAAATTTTTTTATAAAAAGTTTCCATTTTATCGCAGTTGCTCATAAATAAATATACTTAATTAGGAAGGTACCGATAAGCACCTAATATGATGTGACATCAATGTTATAGTTACGTTTAAAAAATAATAATATTATCACCATTTAGAAAATCATAAATTGTCACCCCAAACTTAATTACGTAAACTACCCAAAATGCTCGCCACCCCATTGCGTAAACAGGTGGCGAGTGGATGCAATCACACATTTCACTGTAAACCGGGGAAAATATTAGCTAATAAAACCTATAAAGAGCCGCAATGGTTAAATGATTGAGTGACGTGTGGCGTAATTATGCATAGGTACGTACTCAGATTAAGTATCAAGCTCTCTTTGTAGCTACTTGTTCCTAGCATACGTATAACTAGGTAGGTATGCATTATGATGGGTCACCTACTTTGGAAATTACTATAGTCTATAGGTATCCGCCGTTTAACCCTAAACCTAGGGTTAAACGGTGGTTGTGAATCGTTTTAGGTAACCCTAAACCTATTCACACAGACTAGTACCTATTCATGAGGTAATAATATTCTAATGTACCTAAATGATAAATCATAATATTGTAAGTACTTAATTAATTATTAAGATATTATTAATTCTTAATCATACTTCATAAATCATATACCTACATATATTTATTATTAAATAAAGACGATTACTTTAGTATATTCTATATTGTATTTATCATTTATCATTTATAATTTATAATAATCTATACTAATAAATAAAATTGAAGTGTCTGTCTGTAATATCGAAATAACTACCTCATATTAAGCTCATATGGTTATTTGAACGCTACCATAACCGAATCACACGTTTTTAAAATTTTTGTCTGTCTGTCTGTCTGTCTGTCTGTCTGTCTGTCTGTCTGTCTGTTTGAACGGGCTAATCTTCGGAACGGCTGAACCGATTTTGACGGGACTTTCACATACAAGTAGAGAATTAACCAGGGAGTGACATAGGCTACTTTTTTAACCGACTTTCAAAAAAGGAGGAGTTGTGTTTTTCTACCTATGTACACCGATATCTCCGAGATTTCTGAACCGATTTGCGTAATTTTTTTTTTAATCGATAGAGAAACATTGCGACCCTGTTTTATAAAAAATTTGGATTCCAACTCCTCAATCCTGATGCTGTAGGGGACCTAATCCCCAAAACTAATGGGTTTTAGAAACTTTCGGTTATTTAAATTGATATTGGGGGTACCAATTAAAGACTTTATCGTTGAATAAACTCGAGTAGGTACATATCCAACTCCTCAACCCTGATGCTGTAAGGAATTGTATTCCGAAATCGTGGGGATCCCACGGGATTTTTCCGTTTTGGGGACGGGTTTCTACAGATAAGCTACTTTTTGTACTGGAAAATCAAAAGTTCCCACGGGATTTTTAAAAACCTAAATCCACACGGGCGAAGCCGTGGGCATCATCTAGTTTATAATAAACAATATTGAAATCTATACTTATACTTATAATAAATAAAATTGAAGTGTCTGTCTGTAATATCGAAATAACTACCTCATATTAAGCTCATATGGTTATTTGAACGCTACCATAACCGAATCACACGTTTTTAAAATTTTTGTCTGTCTGTCTGTCTGTCTGTCTGTCTGTCTGTCTGTCTGTCTGTCTGTCTGTCTGTCTGTTTGAACGGGCTAATCTTCGGAACGGCTGAACCGATTTTGACGGGACTTTCACATACAAGTAGAGAATTAACCAGGGAGTGACATAGGCTACTTTTTTAACCGACTTTCAAAAAAGGAGGAGTTGTGTTTTTCTACCTATGTACACCGATATCTCCGAGATTTCTGAACCGATTTGCGTAATTTTTTTTTAATCGATAGAGAAACATTGCGACCCTGTTTTATAAAAAATTTGGATTTCAACTCCTCAATCCTGATGCTGTAGGGGACCTAATCCCCAAAACTAATGGGTTTTAGAAACTTTCGGTTATTTAAATTGATATTGGGGGTACCAATTAAAGACTTTATCGTTGAACTAGATGATGCCCACGGCTTCGCCCGTGTGGATTTAGGTTTTTAAAAATCCCGTGGGAACTTTTGATTTTCCAGTACAAAAAGTAGCTTATCTGTAGAAACCCGTCCCCAAAACGGAAAAATCCCGTGGGATCCCCACGATTTCGGAATACAATTCCTTACAGCATCAGGGTTGAGGAGTTGGATATGTACCTACTCGAGTTTATTCAACGATAAAGTCTTTAATTGGTACCCCCAATATCAATTTAAATAACCGAAAGTTTCTAAAACCCATTAGTTTTGGGGATTAGGTCCCCTACAGCATCAGGATTGAGGAGTTGGAATCCAAATTTTTTATAAAACAGGGTCGCAATGTTTCTCTATCGATTAAAAAAAAAATTACGCAAATCGGTTCAGAAATCTCGGAGATATCGGTGTACATAGGTAGAAAAACACAACTCCTCCTTTTTTGAAAGTCGGTTAAAAAAGTAGCCTATGTCACTCCCTGGTTAATTCTCTACTTGTATGTGAAAGTCCCGTCAAAATCGGTTCAGCCGTTCCGAAGATTAGCCCGTTCAAACAGACAGACAGACAGACAGACAGACAGACAGACAGACAGACAGACAGACAAAAATTTTAAAAACGTGTGATTCGGTTATGGTAGCGTTCAAATAACCATATGAGCTTAATATGAGGTAGTTATTTCGATATTACAGACAGACACTTCAATTTTATTTATTAGTATAGATAAACTCGAGTAGGTACATATCCAACTCCTCAACCCTGATGCTGTAAGGAATTGTATTCCGAAATCGTGGGGATCCCACGGGATTTTTCCGTTTTGGGGACGGGTTTCTACAGATAAGCTACTTTTTGTACTGGAAAATCAAAAGTTCCCACGGGATTTTTAAAAACCTAAATCCACACGGGCGAAGCCGTGGGCATCATCTAGTAATTGAATAAAGATTCAGTACCTACTCAGTAGAGTATAGAACTTAGGAATTATAGACCACTTCATCTTGATAAGAGAGGATGATCTGAAAAAAATATCATCAGCTAATGTACCAGATAATGCAAGTTATCTCTGTAATCATAGAAACGATTCAGGACTTATGATGTAGAAAATATACGAGTCATTGGCGCGATGTACACTATATGTAGAGCCATCTATCGTTGCTCGTGGTAAACTTTTACGTCTACCGGTGGTAGCGCCGCACGAAGGTCAACGCGGGTCATCTTTTCAGGCTCAGGGAATCCGACCTATTATATTTTGTAGACTAGATGATGCCCACGGCTTCGCCCGTGTGGATTTAGGTTTTTAAAAATCCCGTGGGAACTTTTGATTTTCCAGTACAAAAAGTAGCTTATCTGTAGAAACCCGTCCCCAAAACGGAAAAATCCCGTGGGATCCCCACGATTTCGGAATACAATTCCTTACAGCATCAGGGTTGAGGAGTTGGATATGTACCTACTCGAGTTTATTCAACGATAAAGTCTTTAATTGGTACCCCCAATATCAATTTAAATAACCGAAAGTTTCTAAAACCCATTAGTTTTGGGGATTAGGTCCCCTACAGCATCAGGATTGAGGAGTTGGAATCCAAATTTTTTATAAAACAGGGTCGCAATGTTTCTCTATCGATTAAAAAAAAAATTACGCAAATCGGTTCAGAAATCTCGGAGATATCGGTGTACATAGGTAGAAAAACACAACTCCTCCTTTTTTGAAAGTCGGTTAAAAAAGTAGCCTATGTCACTCCCTGGTTAATTCTCTACTTGTATGTGAAAGTCCCGTCAAAATCGGTTCAGCCGTTCCGAAGATTAGCCCGTTCAAACAGACAGACAGACAGACAGACAGACAGACAGACAGACAGACAGACAGACAGACAAAAATTTTAAAAACGTGTGATTCGGTTATGGTAGCGTTCAAATAACCATATGAGCTTAATATGAGGTAGTTATTTCGATATTACAGACAGACACTTCAATTTTATTTATTAGTATAGATATAGATAGATTAGTTGATAGGAAGAATAAAAGGTTATATAAAGTTTTCCATTTCAGTGGTGAGAAAAGCTTCTAGCTGCACGCTCTCACCTTCAATAGACGATTTTTATAACTTTTTTCTTTTTTAACCCCTGACGCAAAAACGACGGGGTGTTATAAGTTTGACGTGTCTGTGTGTGTGTGTGTGTCTGTGTGTCTGTGTGCGTGCGTGCGTGCGTGCGTGCGTGCGTGCGTGCGTGCGTGCGTGCGTGCGTGCGTGCGTGCGTGCGTGCGTGCGTGCGTGTGTTTTGAGTCGGCGTCAAACCACATTCAATTCGTGTAAGTAAAATCAGAATATCCACTTTTGAATGCGAGCGCGGTGAACCATAATAGTCGCGAAGGGTGAGTCTGGGACCCGGGGGGCACATTTTCGACTTGAAGTGAACTTGAAGTCATTTAGCGCCGACTTCAAAAAATTATATAATATATAATTTTACCTAACTCAAATGATAATATCATTTGAGTTAGGTAGTTTAATCGTCAATCTAAATGAATAAAAAAATATTTTAAACTTTTTAGATCGATTCGTTTGAAGTCGGTTCATTTTTCTTTGAAAAAAATTATTAAAATCCTGTAGCAACTATTTGCTTTAAAAGTTACTACAACTATTAAGTCAATTTCCGGGACGCGACCTCTGTACCAAGTTTCGTATATAAATTGGTTAAACCCACGGGATTCTTAAAGGTCCATCCACCTTTAAGAATCCTGTGGGAACTCTTTAATTTTCCGGAATAAAAATAGCCTATGTCCGTCCCCGGGATGTAAGCTAACTCTGTACCTTTCATCAAAGTCGATTAAACTGTTGGGCCTTGAAAAGCTAGCAGACAGACAGACAACTTTCGCATTTATAGTATTAGTATGGATGTCCAAACATAATAAAAATTTAATTGTAGTAAATTCCTTTTTCTATTAGTAGGATTGGAACAGTGCGGGTTGGTATAGATATCGATCGGATTCGAACTTGGAACCGCCGCGCACGCGAGCTCGCCTTCAACCACTGATTCGCGCGTCCCCGTTGACAAGTGACGTACGTCTAGCAGCTGACTCCCGTACTGTTGTAAACAAAACTGTTTACTTATTCCTTCCATATTTAAAAACAATCTTTATTCAAAAGTAGCTGTACTCTGCACGCGTTGCAATGCTATGACGACGAAAAGTAGTCTGGAACAAACATAGAAACATACATTTTCTTAGGTATACCTGTATCAATACCTGTATATATTTTTTATAGATAACTTAGAATACTATGTATTTTTGAATGTCAATTTCATAAAGCATGGTGATATTTTTTTACAACTTAAACCTTTTTTACAACCAAGAGCCCGAGCACAGCGAGCAATTTCTATCAACGCTTTGTCGATGAAAAAGCGTAGTCTGGTCGTAATTATTGTGCTTGGGATGCCTCTAGCAGAAGGAGAAAACCAAGTGGATAAGGAAAAAAAATTACTTAAACCTAAAAAATCTGTCGCTATTCATAAAACGCATTGTTGCAACAAAAAAACCTACCTATAAATTCGGACAATTTCCATAGTTGATACTTCAGATTGGTGACGCCAGACAATCGACGCCCTGATACTTTCACGGTGTCGGGTTAGGCTGTTTTATACACTGTATCATTAGGGGCCATCTATAAATTACGTCCCAAAAACATGATTTTTTACCCCCTCCCCCGTCCTTGTCACAGCTGGTCACATTTGTGACTGTGAGACCCCTCCTCCCTAGTGTGACGTCACATATTTTGTAATTTTTCCATCTAGACATTGAATTAAAAAAGCACTTCCGAATATTTTTAGTTTTTCTGTTCATATTTCGTGTTTTAATAGTAGTAACCTCCTTTAAATATGATTGATTGATGATTTTGAAATGTGACGTCACGAAATTTAGGACCCCTCCCACCCCCTTGTCACACAATGTCACAATTCGTCAACCCCCTCCCTCCCCCTTAACGTGTGACGTATGACCCCTTACCAAGTGATATAGCGGTGTGACGTATGACCCCTTACCAAGTGATATAGCGGTGATATAGCGGTGATATAGCGGTGATTGCCTAGTACCTAGTACCTACTTCCTACCTCCTTTTCGGGGGGACCGAGTTCGATGTCCGGCACACACCTCTACTTTTCGAAGTTACCTATGTACGTTTTAAGCAATTAAAAAAAAATTCTCGTCGAAGACAATAGAGCCTCCATTGTCTTTGTTTTTTTTTTTTTTCAAATTTTTGTCTTTTTTTGTCAAATTTTGCATGCTCGCTTCCCTGGTAATGGGTTGATGATGATGATGATCATTACCAGGTAGGTGCTTGGTCGAATCGCAGTTAAAAACAAACTAACATTTTCTCGTTCAGCGCTCGAGTGTCCGCTGCCTGCGGTCGGCGTGAGCGACGCGCACGCGAGGCCCCGGGCGTCCGCCGCGGGCACGCATCCACTGTTTGCTGCTCAAAGGAAATACACCGCCGGGGAACTTACACGAAAACCGAAACTAACATTTTCCTTAACTACTTAGCTATTTTTTTTCGAATTCCAACTCCAAACGCTTTCAATTCAAACAAACTAAAATAATACAACTTTATTTGCGACGTCAAGTCAAAGGCTGACTTACCTATTTATAATCAGGGTCAAAGCTGTGTCTGAAATGAGTGGATATTCTTTTTATTTTCACGTAAAAATCTTTAGTCAGTAATCTTTACCACGAGATCCTACATTAAACTTGCGAGTTACAAAAAAGCCGACTGAATAGTAACCACTGCACCAATCATCACAATTCACATCTTCTAGAATTCTCTTGGACTTAGTACGTGACCGGTGACTCAATAGAATATGAGCAATTTTTTCCACTAAATGCTTGAATATTACAGGACTCATTTAGCATTTTGCAGGACTCGTTCAATTACTCATAGTTTTTGTCTCCGCAACAATACACCAATTCCAAAAGCGGAAACAGATGGATAACTTTTGTCTATTCAATAGTTTTGTCACTTGACTTTAACGTGTAGAATTGTAAGCACCATTCCGAACCAGTGGTAGATTCATTTGTCGATTCAAAAGCACTTGTAAAAGTTTATCTGAATAAAAAATATGTCTTAGACTTGCCTTTACACAAGTTTAAGAACTTTATTAAAAGTATGCTCATAAAAAAAGCTTATTATACAATTGAAGATTATATAAACGATAAAAAAGCTTGGATTTAACTCGTTCCAGCAATGCGCGAGACGGCATTTCAATCATGTACATTAATAATAATAATTGTTATAATGTTATTTTTAAAAAAGAGCAACCGCCGAGTTTCTTGCAGGTTCTTCTCGGCTGGAACTGCATTCCGAACCTGTGGTAGACTCAATCGACGATTCAAAAGCACTTGCAAAAGTTTATTTGAATAAAAAACTTTTCTATTCTATTCTATTCTATTCTATTCTATTCTATTCTATTCTTGCATCAAATGAAGGAAAAGTAGGAATATATATAGGTCGAGAATAGTTAGGTAATGTGTTACATAGTCGTATATATACAAGTGAATAGTGTATATCAAAGTAGGTATACATCGGTAGGAGCAGCGGGACGGGATATAATCGGGTGTTAGTCGGTGTGCGGCGAGTATTCCCTCAAGTTATTACGGGCAGTGGAGCGAGTAACGAACCCCTGTTAATAATACATCGTTGTTATCATAAGCGCGACACCCGCGCAAGTTAAACTACCTCTATGAAAATCGCGACATTACAGTTTTTCACCAGAATCCCGTCCTTATTCCTTTGGGGGTATTCATCTAAAGAACAGTTTGGGTTTGACTTTGCTGTCAACCATCGAACTATTACGCTTAGAATGGAAGTTTCTAACAAATTTCCGCTCGAAACGTAAGCTATAAACCAACCCATGTGTGCCCTGTAATTACATTTGCCGACACGCACACAAGCGCATGAGTACCTTGAGCACTGACGCGACGATAGCCTCCGAGGCTTGCTAAAAACGGCTTATCGCCGCGTCGACGACTGCCTTTCTTTACCTATTTATTCTAAGCTGTCAACGTAGTTATACTGTATATGGTTTCGTCCGGCATAGGTTACTAATGCCTACTAAGTTAACAACTATACGGTTAGTAGCTAAAAACTTTTCCTTCATGATGCACCCAAAAAACTTACCTGAGCATACCTAAACATTTTTTTTTACGAACAAAGCCTGAACTTGGGAAGAGTGGCGTATGAAAATCAGCCTTTCGGATTTCAGATCGCCTTTTTATATTTACTTAGGCTATACTATACCTACTTTAAGATAAATACTCTGTAACCTAAATATAAGAAATGTACGACGTAGGTACGTTGCTTATTTCAGGTAAATAAGGACACAGTATAACAAGAAATTATATAGAAAGGAACAACCTAATATGACATAAGGACAAACAATTGAATCTCTATACACGATCATCAATTGTTAACGCTACAAACTGGTTATGATTTATTAAATCCCTGTGGGACGGGACTACCATAGGAAAACTTAAAACAGGGATCGCGTGCCGTTCAAATTGTTGCAATTTAGCTCTTCTGATGACGAAATTAGGAAGTAAAATTGTATCGACACAATGTTTTGTCTGGTCCCAATTTATCATGCACCACTGTCCTGGTTTAATTTTGGTTTGATATTAATTTAGGGCATAGGGCTTCTTTAGACTTAGATACTGCATTGTCAGACAGGAAAGCGTCATATGTACCAATAATAATTCTGGATTGCAATCGTTGATTGCATTGAAAATCTGTATCAAGTTAAGACTACAAGACTTTATTCTTACAATTCATTTTAAATAACCTCGGTACTTTTCTGGAAAAGTTGCAACTATTTTTACATTTTCGTGGCCATTTTCAGTCACGTAATTTTATCTACGCAGTCCAAAAATTAAATTAATTTCGTAAACCTGAGCTTATCTTTAATGCCAAAAAAAATTTTGTCGCAAACTTTTGTGATTGAACAAACTCGAAAGTAAAGTCTGAGCAAAATCAAAGTATGTATAAGCTCTATAGATCAATCATCTAATATTTAACGCTATTTAACACGAGTTGAAACTTTGACCACATAGATAGATAAGTCATCAATCAGTGCCAGCCAGATGTTGGTCAATTTCTTATATTTTATTTTATTACCCCTTCACACTTGTACCGCGCATCGACACACAAAATCAAACTTGAATCTGGGGACATCTGTACACATACATTGTCCCCGATCGTTGTAATCGTATGTACATAATGAAATGAGTGCAATATGCGTCCTCGGTCTCCTGAGGCCGCGAGATTCAACACCATTCACCGTGATGTGCTATTTTATTGATGTGGCTTTATCTATAACTAGCGGTCCGCCCCGGCTTCGCCCGTGGTACATAATATATAGCCTATAGCACTCAAGGATCACGTACATATATCCAACGGTGAAATTTTTTTTAAATCGGTCCAGTAGTTCCTGAAATTAGCGCGTTCAAACAAACAAACTCTTCAGCTTTATAATATTAGTATAGACTACTCTATAACTACCTACTGACTTTACATAAATGTACCTTGCTATTTTACCTACCTAAGACTAGGTACACTTTGCAGTGTGTTATACTTACCCGGAACAAGTGTGAGGAAATCTTAATCTACAGGGCCTTACTTGTTCCTTATGAGAACATTATTATTATTAAATTTTTCAATCATGAATAAAAACTCTCTCATACATATTGCTTGAAATGTAACCGCCGGTTGCAGTCACCGCTGGTCACGATCAAATCACGAATCACGGATTGATCATTATGAAATTGGGTTGCAATGAACTATAGGAACCAAAATAACTGTCACTGTTAACAATGACAGCTATTTTGGTTATCAAAAGCGTGGTTGCAAATAGCGGTAAAACTGACCACAACAATACTGATTTTATTAATACAAGTAGGTATTCTGGACTAGCGATAAACGACGTGAAAAGGAAGCAATTGGACTATCGCCATTTTGGCACTGATTGCTCAGCGAAATGAGAGTGAAGGTATACTCGGAACTAAAGTGCATTGTAATAAATTGTAATAAAAGAGGTCATTGCCAAATAACAAAAACTTAAAGTATGTACATTGTACAATGTTCCTACCTAACCTAATTCATTACAAGTATAAATTAAAAATTTCAAAACCCCCGACATTCGCCATTTTGTGGCGGTGGCCATCTTGGATTTGCATAGTGCTATTCTACTAGTCATTTTGATACCCTTTCATTTGATACCCATATTAAGGGAGTTGTGAAAAAATATATAATCCGCCATTTTGTAGCGGCGGCCATCTTGGATCAATTTTCATCAAACATAGCTAACAACACTCTCGACTAATTCATCTTTCAATATAAAAAAACCGCATTGAAATCGGTCCACCCGTTTGAGCGCTACAGGGGAACAGACAGACACACACACACACACACACACACACACAGACACGTCAAACTCATAACACCCCGTCGTTTTTGCGTCGGGGGTTAAAAATAAAAAGTAAGTAGGTAGGTACTTAGTAATTACATAAAACTAACTAAGTATACTCCATAGGATTTACAATCCAATCCAAGTTATATTCGTAAATCGTAGTTCTTCTCCAGGTTACTAGGGACTAGGGAGCTTGCCCCGGGCACCGGGCACCATGAGCGCTGATTTATTTGTCCCCGGACGCGACGCGCTAGCACAAGTGTGTTTACTGACTCGCCTCGCGTTGTTTACTGTTCATTTATTTTTTACGCCGAGTTTGTAATGGCGGCCGGTTAAAACGGGGGCTGCTCTTTACTTATTTTAATTATGTAAATTAGTAAAATTTTATTGATAATAATATTGAATGATTTATGAAACCTATTTGTAGCTTAGCTCTAATTACTGTACAATGCAATGTAAATGTATGTATGTACATGTATGATGGAAAATATAGGAGCTCTAAGGAGCTCTGCCAAGGTACCGAGTAGGTAGGTATCCTTTTACTACTTACACGTAAAATGACAAAAAATAATATAACAATGAAAAAGCCTGTCAGTGATCTGCCACTTTATTAACTTCATAGAACTAAACTGATTTCTATTTCCTGAGAAGGGAAGATGGCAGGAATTGGAAGCTACACCGATATTCGCTACAATAGATCGAAAACTTTGTCCTATTTTTTTCACTATTCTTCTGTTACCTATTTTTAGATTAAAAATTGTGCATTCAAGGTGTCACAGAACATCAACTCACGACCCGTGCCCCGTGGGATATGCAAATAGAAGCGGTAGTAGTATTTCGCATTTATAATTCAAATCTAACCTAGCTTAGCGAATTTCCTCCCCCGACGCGACGCCCGAGCTGCGCTTGGTTCGCCGGTCGCCCGCCAACCCCGCTCTTTGTGCGCGCGACGTGAGTGCACCGCCTAATCTATACACGTGGCGGCCACGCGCGCGTCTCCTGCACACGACAACCAGTGAACACCGGCCTTATGATGAAACGCTTTTTTTAAACCGTACAACGTTCCGTACACGACTCTATTCGAGTGAAACTAAAGCTAGTTTTGCACTAGCGCATTTTGCCGCTTAAAATCGAAACTACAGTAGCGTTCGACAAAAAGCGTGTCCTTTATCTTAACTGATTGGATAATCTGTGCTCAAACGTTATGGTATATCGTATCGGAAACAGAAATGTAAGCCCCGACGTCCTGATTAAGTTCTCTGTTGTGGGGCGTTTTTGGTTGTCGGAAATTATGGTGATTCGACGGCTGTATTGAATTTCCTTTGTCGTTCGCGATTTTTGGCGAATCTGTCAAAAACGCTCCGCTCACTAATTATTGGCTTTCTTTCGGGTGGGAGGGACCGTGGATAAAAGGTTTGTGTAATGACGTTATTGGTTATTTTTGGATTAACTTTATTGTGTTCTGGGGAAAAGCCCTAACAAAGTAACATAATGGATTCTGATAAGATTATCTTTACTTACCTAAGTTGTCATTGATAATTCAATTTTATTTTAAACAAGCAGACACCCGCGACTTCGTTCGCGTGGACATTGATTTTAAAAATCCCGTGAGAATCATTTTGTTTTTCCTAAGCTCTTTTGAGCTCATACCTTGCTAAAAACTGTTAAAAGTTCACTGGCGGATGTTTAGGTAGCTCAAAATGTAAACATCCGCCAGTGAAAGTCCCATCAAAATCGGTCCAGCCTTTCAGACATTAGCCAGAAATCTTTAAAGTATTTCCTTTCTAACAAAAAAAGAATGAATGAAATCGAACCACCCGTTAACGAATTACAGCTAAGTACACATTTTGACTTTCATCCCCTCTCCCAAGGGAACCGTGCTGAATTTCAGGTAGATATGAGCGCCGCGCCGGCGCGCCGTCGTCGCCATGAGTTCACACAGCGCGCCGCCGCCGAATGAAACATGCGGCGCGCCGCCGTGCCAAGTTGCAACTTGCTTTCCCGCTCGCACGCACTTATTTATTAGGTACACTATAATTATTAGGGTTCAGAACCGGGAAATCCCGGTCTCGAAAGTACCGGGAATTCCCGGTTCTTATTTACTGACAAAAGAATCAAATTTGATTCCCAGTTCTTTCGGTAGGTACTTTAGGGAATTTTATTTTAATTACACGATTCACGCTACTACCTACATGACATAAACTAATTTTACTTTTTTATACTTTCTACTGTTCAAAAGTTCAAAACTAACGTAAATTCAGCGCTAAAATACATGGCGCGAGATAATAGTACGGCAGCCCTGGAACAAAATTTATATTTTTTGTTTTTTATCGAAAGCTCAAATACCAATTTTCATGGATATAACTTGAAAAATGACAGACTTTCATACAAACTTTCATCCCCTATTTAACAGTATTTTTTTACAGTAGCTTTCTTTTATGATGTAGGCGAACACTCCTCCTTGCGTCAATCCCCTAATACTGTCGTGACTCGTGACCCATCAGGGATTTAATTTCTTACGAACGATGTTGCGCCATCTGTTCCGGCTTTCAGCCACGTGAACCGCTTCGGCAACATTCATGTTGAGAGTAGTGCAGATCTGGTCAGTCCAGCGAATTGGACTCCTCTATCTACCTCTCGATCTCTTGTTGTCCATTTTCCCGGTAACTATAAGTTTTGTAGGTTATCGCCGGGTTTACGGGTGATATGGCCGAAGAAAGTCTTCGCAGGTCCGGCGTATGATGCTCTCTCTGTAGATGTTAAACTGAATAGGTCCTATTCAGTTAGGAGTTCGTCAAGGATGCATCGTATCTCTTATTCAATAGGATCCTTTGCCAAACGAGAAAAGTGTTGATATCGTCTTGTCGGTTCTTACTACCCCCGGACTATCTGAGTATACGCCTTGAAGCACTCCGACCAGATGTTTTGGGACTCCCATTTCCTGGAGAACTGTCCATAGGAGCTTCCAGTTCATACAGTCAAAGGCCTTACTATAGTCGACGAAACACATAATTACAGAGGTACATTGAATTCGTAAGATTTTTCAACGTAGGCGCATACTAAGAAAGGATTATTGGAAATTCTACCCCTATGGGGGTTAAATAGGGCATGTTAGTTTGTATGAAAGTCGGTCATTTTTCAAGAGATATCCATGGAAATTGGTATTTGAGCTTTCGATAAAAATTAAAAATATGAATTTCAGGATTTTTGGAAATTCTATCCGAAAGTGGGTTAAATAGGGGATGAAAGTTTAAATAACAGTCCGTCATCAATTATGACAGATTCAAACTAAGCGCTTTGATTAAGATTTATTTTATGTTATAATAGAGAATTTTGCTCGCTTATATTGTGTTTTTCAATTTTATCAAAGAAAAACTATTTGTTCTTCGTGATTGTGATGTATAAATTTTGTTTTTTATATATTTTTAAATTTAAGACAGATTCAAGCTAAGCGCTCCGATTTAAATTAACGTTATGTTATTATGGAGAATTGTAACTGCTTATAAAAGTAGTTCATAATTAAATGCAGGTAAAGAATATTAACTGTTTACAAAAAGAAAACAAATTTTGATTAAAAGTGTGATTTGTTGTTGCTAAGAAAGTAAAATGTAAGAATTAACGATTACCTACATTGTTTTTGTACCACGTTCCTGTATAAGAAGAATATAACGCCTTTTTGAACCTACAATATGGGTTTTATTTAATATTATTTTTAAAAAAATCGATCCCTGATAAAAACTTTAAGGCCCACGACCACGCCGCCGCGACGCCGCCGCCGCCGTGAAAATTTTCAGAACACGCCGCCGCCGCCGTGGAATTGGCCATCGGCGCTCATATCTAATTTCAGGATAAAAAGTATCCTATATGTTACTCCATAGTATGAACTTAAATCATGCCGAGTTTCATTTCAATCCATTGAGTAGTTTTTACGTGATGCGCGCACAAACATACAGACAAACAGACAAACAGATAAACAGACAAACAGACAAACCGACAAACAGACAAAAATTTCAAAAATAGCTTTTTTACGTTCTATTACTTATCCCTAACATCCCCCAGTTATTATTTTGCAAAAATCTTCAATGTACAGATACGGCAATTCTACGATTTTATTATATGTATAGATACATCGATAAATAAATCAGATTTCTAGGTACAGAGCCTAAGAGCGTTGCGGCGCTGAATCACAATGATTTTGTTGCATGATACCAAGTACCAACTTATAGATATGTCACGACCGGCTTTGCAAGTTTATTGTGACATGTGGCATTTATCAGTGCACTGTGTAGCAAACCACGGTTTTTCATATTATGTAAGACGTCGCAGAAGCAGCGCAGCGACACCGCAACGCATCGCAGTGTTGCAGCGCACCGTGTGACAGTTTAGTCGAGGAGCTTCCCTATCTCTATGACCTAGGACCTAGGTAGTACCTAGGTCCTAGAGATATAGGTAGTAATCACACTAATATTATAAAGGCGAAACTTTGTGTGTGTGTGTGTGTGTGTGTGTGTGTGCGTGTGTGTGTGTGTATGTGCGTATGTTTGTTACTCTTTAACGCCGCAACTACTGAACCGATTCGGCTGAAAGGAGAATGACCACCCCTGACCCAAACGTTTACACAAAATGTAATTTATTAAAAATTATCTTACGAATATATGACAATTTGAAAAATAATAATTATTAATGCAAAAGCTGCCGATAAAAAATGTAATAAAAAAGGAATTAAACTGTCTTTTCAACTTCCCGTTTAAGTCTGACGGCCATTTGCATTACATTCTACGCATAGGTACATGCCCAAATAAAAAGAGGTTTGTTATATAAAAAAATCATTTCATTTAAAATAGAACGGATATTAATTATTTAAATACATTATTTTATTTGTTAATTGTTATTTGTTGTAAATCGTACAATATGATTAAAGTAAATAAGTAATAATTAATAATATTATTTTGTTATATTATTTTTTTAACTTCGTTGCGTTTTGTGCAATGAAATATATAACTACAACCTTCTTGATTTTGTGTACCTACCTAACGAAACTTATTTGAAGATGTCAATGTGACATGTCATTGTTTTAGTTGTGTGTGACGCTAGTGACGTCTACACTGTTTACATTTTGAATGTTTATTGTAGCGCAGCGGAGACCAATATTAATTCTATGGTTTATTGTTTTTGTATTGGACATCGTTGCAACAGGTATGTTAAGTATAGTGCGCGCTAAACAAATACTTCCAATCGGCAGGAATGATACACGGCTTTCCTTACTAGTTTAACAATTATATACACATAAACAACACATAACCTAGAATCATTTTTAAACTTAAACTTAGATTTATTCAAAAACGGCAAGTCCTAGAGGTATTAAAATGGTGTGTTTGGTTATCAGGAATAAATCTGCAATAAATGCTTCATACAACATGCGTGTAAACGACTGGGTTACACGCCCATAGATTTTTGGGCATTCTCCTTTAAACGGAAATAGATTATGCCTCGACTACACATAGGCTACTTTTTATCCTGGAAAAATCCACAGTTCCCACGGGATTTAGAAAAAATCTATAGTTACAGCTATAAGTAGATTAGGTAGATTACTGTAGCAAACTTCCTTGAGTATAGCTAGGTATAAAGGTTGGAAAAGGAAGCGGGAACGGGAACCAGAAATCCACGATTCCCTCGGGATGTGTAAAAAACCGAAATTCACGCGGGCGAAGCCGCAGGCAGAACCTAGTATTATATAAGTACATACTCGTGATTGCGAAAGTATAATATGTTTGATGTTGGTTTGTCTTTCAATCACTCCGCAACAGAGCTACGGATCGACGTGATTTTTTTACATGGGTGTAGGTATAGTTGAAAACTTGGAGAGAGGCATAGTTTAGGGGAAAGGGGCCCAAAGCGGTTATGGTGCCCAAAGCGGATTTGTCTTTTTAAATGAACGCGCCAATAGTTAGGTGTATAAAAAGCGCGCGGGTACGATGCGCTCCCCCCGCTCCCCTTGGGGCATTCGTCCGACTCAGCAAGAACGTTTACACGAGTAGGTGCAGTAAAAAATCAAAATTGGGTGCATTTCGAAAAAAAACCGCGGTAAGTGTAGAGCGTTTTTTTTTAATTTACAGTTAAAATAAGCCCTGATCAATAAATTGATCTTGACTTTTGTGTATTTGACTATGATATGAAAGTGCCGACTTGTATGTACTCGTCTGATTTTGAAGTTATTTTTGATTGTGAAAATGAACAGTCTAAAAAGGCAAAGCGGTTCGGGCAAAGAGGTTACCTAACCGCTTTGCCCACGACTAGGGTGAAATGAGATCTGTTATATCAATTGTATGTATCCTTTTAGATGGTGAATAAATACTAACGAAAAACTGCTCAAGCTGCGTGGGACGAAAAGTCCATGGCCAGTGCTTTAAAGGAAGGCCATATTTTCATTATCATTATTAATTTTGAAGATTTCTTTTATTTTGCTGAAAGGAGAGATTGAATTTGCTCTTTTTTAAATTAAAATATTTAAATTGTGCGTTTTTTATTAAAACAATAAAGATTATATGACTTATTTTGCATTTCTTTGGTATGTCCGCTTTGCCCGATACCAAAAACCGCTTTAGGCCCCCCCTGAGGGCAAAGTGGTTTTTCTTTAAGTTTTATAAATTTCCTTGTAACTTTATTATTAATCAACCGATCTTTATCTGTTTTAACGACTTTATGCGCCATGAGACACACTATTCGTTTGTGTAAAAGTTAATATTAACATCGATTAACAAACTACTGATTTTCAAACTCAATCTTAACGTATCCGCTTTGGGCCCCTTTCCCCTACTTTTTTAACCCCCGACGCAAAAACGACGGGGTGTTATAAGTTTGACGTGTCTGTGTCTGTGTGTGTGTGTGTGTGTGTGTGTGTGTGTGTGTGTGTGTGTGTGTGTGTGTGTGTGTGTGTGTGTGTGTCTGTCTGTTCCCCTGTGGCGCTCAAACGGGTGGACCGATTTGAATGCGGTTTTTTTTGTTTGAAAGGTGAATTAGTCGAGAGTGTTCTTAGCTATGTTTGATGAAAATCGGTCCAAGATGGCCGCCGCTACAAAATGGCGGATGATATATTTTTTCACAACTCCCTTGATATGGGTATCAAATGAAAGGGCTTGACTAGTAGAATAGCACTATTGCAAATTCAAGATGGCCGCCGCCACTAAATGGCGAATGTCGGGGGTTTTTTAAATTTTCAATTTACACTTGTATCCCGGTAAAGTTCTAATGGGATTTAAAACAAAGTAAATCCGCAAGGAC
Source organism: Melanargia galathea (assembly GCA_920104075.1). Taxonomy (NCBI): domain Eukaryota; kingdom Metazoa; phylum Arthropoda; class Insecta; order Lepidoptera; family Nymphalidae; genus Melanargia; species Melanargia galathea. Next base: position 20,864,046 of record OV049857.1, on the reverse strand, counting down.
GAAGTCGCGGGCGTTAGCTAGTGAAACAATATTTTTGGTAGGTTGGTAGGTACATATTTTATGATAATAGAAGGTAAGTACATTATTCATGATAATATTTTCTAAACGAATCACGTAAACAATGTAGGTACCATTTTCCAACTCCTACCTGCCCAGTCAGTTAGAATTTCGAATATTTAAAAACTCTTGACAGGAAAGAATGTTTTTATCAAGATTAAATAAATTCATACAGAAAGCAAGTAGATCTATCTACTTAGGTAAATTAAAATATTCAATTTTTGTTTTAAATTATGTATCGACATTCTTCGAAAGATTTATATTGTGAGATAGGTATAGATATTGACCCTTCGTGATATTCGTAGCTCGTAGCAGAAATTTTCATTTCCCTTCGAGTGGGGTCGCGGTGGCGGTATTTACCGAAGATTTGAATAGCAAATTTTGGTATGATGGCTCAAATATTTACTCGAAATGAATATGTATTTAACTACTTACAGGCTGTACAGTTATCCAAGCTGCATCCAGTCATTTAAGATATCTATTAATTTCTTATTTATTGGTAGGTTCTCCTACCTATAAATAAGTCCTACCTTATGGGTAGGTTATAAGTACCAAAGCTAATTAAGTAAACTTACCCCCCTCCTCGTGTTCCCCTCCTCGTACGACTTGAGTACCTTCAAGGCAAGAGTGAATAGGCATTTTATAGGCAAGCGCGTTCCAGCTTAGACCTCATCATGGCTTTTCAGGCATGATTGTCGTCAAGCGTAAGCCTATTATACAATTTAAAAAAAAAAACCTACTAACTACTTAATTAATATTTTGTTGAGGAAATAGGAAATAAGAATTACCTACCAGGAAAGTCGTAAGTACAAAAGCTCACGGAGAGTTCGTGAAAGAAGATTAAATTCAAATAAGAAGCACAAGATTCGTTCATTTATGAAAACTGAGACATTTCAAGGCTTTTCATGGTTGTACTTTTTGATATTTATAACAGTTTATACCTATACAATTTTACTGAGAATGTTTATAATATGTATCTGACTATCTCAAGACACTATTTTAAAAGACAGACAGAGATATATCTGGATCTATATATATAACTAGTACGGCGCGTGGGTGCGCGGCCCGCAAGCGGACCGCGAGGATTCGAGTAGTTTTTGTTTGAGCACGTCCCACCTATCTTCAATACCCTCGCCGTGCTCTTCATCCGTCTCCAAAGTCTTCGATCATCAGCTCTTTCCGTATTTTTCCTCCGCATGAATTTTTGTTTTCTACACGAAACCATCAAAAATTTTTTTTGTGTAGAAAAATAAATTCCGCCATCTTGTTTTTTAGTTCTTGATCATATTTTTCAAAGAAACCACTCTTCCATCTTTTATACTTGGTGAGATAGACACCGACGAAATTTGTATAGCCGCCATCTTGAATCCGCCATTTTGGTTTTTTTTTTCACCTCAGTGCCAATTGGATGAGGTTCTGAGTATTTTTTGTTTGAGCAGCCCCCATCTATCTACAAAACTCTGCCCGGGCTCATCAATCATCTTCCAAACCCTCAATCATCATGTCTTCCCATATTTTTCTTTGAGATTTCTCCAAAGAACCGCATCAATCGCCTTGCATACCTAGTTCACAACTTTATACTCTCTCTCAATATTCGCCATACATTTTCTATGGAAAAATAAAGTCCGCCATTTTGAATTTTTTTTGTATTCATCGAGTAGACCTTTGGATCCTGATCATGTTTTGCTAAGAAACAACTCTTTCATCTTTTATACCCTTCGAGATGGACACCGACGAAATTTGTATGGCGGCCATCTTTTTTTCGCCATTTTGAATTTTTTTTCGGCTCACTGCCAATTGGATGACGTTTCGAGTGACATTTGTTCGAGCACCCCCCACCTATCTTCAATACCTTAAGCGTGCTCTTCAACCGTCTCCGAAATCCTCAATCATCAGCTCTCTCCATATTTTTCCTCTTAATGAATTTTTGTCCTCTATACGAAACCATTTGTGAAAAAAAAAATTTTCATACAAAATTTTACAGGAGAGGCGATGAATGAGTCAGTGAATCAGAACGAACAGCTATATATATATTAACTAGTATGGCGCGTGGGTGCGCGGCCCGCTAAAGCGGACCGCGAGGTTTCGTTTTCGGGTATGTTTTGTTTGAGCAGCTTCCACTTGTCTTCACCCATCTTCCAAACCTTCGATCATTATCACTCTGCATATTTTTTCTCCGAATCAATTCTCGAATGAGAGTTCTTCCATAATAAAAACAAATTTTGAAAAGAAACTGTATCAAAGTCTTGCATAGTTCCCAACTTGTATTATCTTCAATATTCGTCATATATGTTGTATGGATAAATAAATTCCGTCAGCTTGTTTTTTTTTTCTTTTTATCAAGTAAACCACGTCTTGATGATCTTTTGCCAAAAACCTACTCTTCCATCTTTTATACTTGGTGAGATAGACACCGACGAAATTTGTATAGCCACCATCTTGAATCCGCCATTTTTTTTTTTTCAGTTCCGTGCCAATTGGATGAGTTTTCGAGTAATTTTTGTTTGAGCACCTCCCACCTATCTACAATACCCTGCCCGGGCTCCTCAACCATCTTCCAAATCCTCAATCATCATGTCTTCCCATATTTTTCTTTGTAATTTCTCCAAAGAACCGCATCAAAGCCGTGCAGTTCAAAACTTGCAATCTCTTCAATATTCGTTCGTTTCGTTCGTTCGTTTCAACCAATGGACGTCCACTGCTGGACATAGGTCTCTTGCAAGGATCGCCACAGCACACGATCTTGTGCCGCCTGATTCCAGCGGCTACCAGTGACTCGCTTGAGATCGTCTGTCCATCGAGAGTCTTCAATATTCGCCATACATTTTCTATGGAAAAATAAAGTCCGCCATTTTGAATTTTTTTTTCTATTCATCAAGTAGACCTTTCGATTTTGATCATCTTTTGCCACGAAACCACTCTTCCATCTTTTATACCCTCCGAGATAGACACCGACCAAATTTGTATGGCGGCCATCTTTTTTGCGCCATTTTGAATTTTTTTTCTGCTGCCTGCCAATTGGATGACGTTTTGAGTGACATTTGCTCGAGCACCCCCCACCTATCTTCAATACCTTAAGCGTGCCACTCGCTCGTCTCTGAAATCCTCAATCATCAGCTCTCTCCGTATTTTTCCTCCGAATGAATTTTTGTCCTCTATACGAAACCATTAGTGAAAAAAAAATTTTTCATACAAAATTTTACAGGAGAGGTGATCAATGAGTCAGTCAGTGAATCAGTCCCAGCAGCTATATATATATTAATATAAGAAAAATGTTAAATGTTAAATTATAAAGTTGCTCTTCAAATAACTTTTGAACCATTTGGCACTACAGAGTACAAAACGCTACAGGGGTCAACATATTGGTAACAGCATGGTGTATCTATAACCTATTGTATAGTAGAGATGCTCCCAGCTGTTAAACGAGGAGTGTATGTAATATCTCTTAACTGGAGTGTTAGCGAATAATTTCATTTCGTCGAGTATCCTTCAATTTGTTACAAGTATCTATTGTACCTAGTACTTTGATTTGATATAGTGTAGCTTTTTTTATAAACTATTTTCCGGTTAAGAGGTATGAGGCTTCTTATTTATAGAGAAATAAGAAAACAATAAATACCCATTATGCGAATTCAAGATTTTAGATTTATTACGTGGTTTATTAGTAAACAAGTACCAGAATTATGAAATGTGGAATCCAATTGTAGAATCATGTCAAACGGGTAGGTAGGTAGGTAGACTTTACCAGTGTGTCTGTGTGTGTGTGTGTGTGTGTCTGTATGTGTGTGTGTGTGTGTGTCTGTGTCTCTCTGTGTGTGTGTGTGCGTGTGTGTGTGTGTGTGCACCGTAGCGCTCAAAAGGGTGAACCGATTTGAATGCGGTTTTTTTAAAGGTGAATTAGTCTAAGTGTTTTTAGCTATGTTTGATCAAATTCGGTCCAAAATGGCCGCCGTCACAAAATGGCGGATTACATATTTTTTCACAACTCCCTCAATTATATGGGTATCAAATGAAAGGGATAGTACACACTACACATAGATACATTAGTAGACTAGCACTATGCAAATCCAAGACGGCCGCCGCCACAAAATGGCGAATAAGTGATTTTTTAATTTATTTAATTTACTTGTAGAAACGGGGTTTCTGACTTCTTGCAATTTAAACTGTAGACGCACCCCATGTTGTATCCATTATTAAACTAATGAACTACAAGGCCACACAGCTTTTTAATAAGCTAGAATCTCATCACTAATCTTTTTACCACACATTCTGTACGGCGGGCTATCATTACGAGTAACGACCATCAAGGATTACCGCCAACCGGCTATTACAATAAATAGCATAATTACTGTACAAAACGCGGGACCGGGCTCTCGAACAGGGCTCTGTGCATTCTACTCGTACGTCTAGTTAGTTAAATCACGTTGGTCAAAGATCAATCAATTGTTGAAGGGATAGAAAACTGTTCGAAAACATTAAAAAATCAAATAATTCCGAAAAAATTACTTCGGCCTTAGCCTAGTAGATATGTGGACGACGGTATAGGACAGTTCGTAGAAGAATAAGGGAAAACTTTGCTTACCATTTCGCTATAAATTTAGGTTTGCTTATATTTTCTACATGCAATCAGATTAACGTCAAAACTCGTCGTCTCCAACACCAAGACAGTGCAGGCAGCGCCATTAAGAAAGGAAATAAAAGAAATAGAATCATTTGATCACATAAATAAATAAATAAAATACACATACAACTTACATCATAGTTCAGATTAAAATAACTAAACTAAATGAATTAGAACTACATATGTGACTAAAATAGAGATCTCAAACTCAGCATCATGCTGTTAGCTATAGTAGGTATAGTAGCAGGCTACTGCGTCCATTTTTCTGGAGAGCATGAAGTGGTTGAAGTCACGGACGAAATTATGACGACATTACAACTAATCTGTACTTCTAATCTGAAAGCTTACAAATAATATAACAGACGCAGAAAAATACAAATAATAACATTATCTATATCTATCTATACATATAATGAAATCGTAGAATTGCCGTATCTGTACATTGAAGATTTTTGCAAAATAATAACTGGGGGATGTTAGGGATAAGTAATAGAACGTAAAAAAGCTATTTTTGAAATTTTTGTCTGTTTGTCTGTTTATCTGTTTGTCTGTTTATCTGTTTGTCTGTTTGTCTGTATGTTTGTGCGCGCATCACGTAAAAACTACTGAATGGATTGAAATGAAACTCGGCATGATTTAAGTTAATACTATGGAGTAACATATAGGATACTTTTTATCCCGAAATTCAGCACGGTTCCCTTGGGAGAGGGGATGAAAGGCAAAATGTGTACTTAGCTGTAATTCGTTAACGGGTGGTCCGATTTCATTCATTCTTTTTTTGTTAGAAAGTAGATACTTTAAAGACTACTGGCTAATCTCCGAAAGGCTGGACCGATTTTGATGGGACTTTCACTGGCGGATCTTTACATTTTGATGTACCTAAACATCCGCCAGTGAACTTTTAAGTTTTAGTAAGGTTTAAGCTCAAAGGAGCATAGGAAAAACAAAATGGTTCCCATGGGATTATTAAAATCAATATCCACGCGAACGAAGTCGCGGGTATCCGCTCGTAAAACAATAAAAAAGAAGAATTAATAAACTTTAGAACAGCATGAAGATCTAACCTCAAGCCTCTCGGAGACAAAAAAGCCGTATCCAATAATACTCACGTTTAGTCCATTGTAACATCTAGAAATGAGCCGTGTACAAAACAAATCGGCAACAAGGGGAGGTGTGTCGGCGTCCCGCGGCGCGCGTCTGTTGCCGTGTTGCCAACAACAGAAAAATTATAATTCCTGCCATTGTGCTGGTAACCCCGATGACAGGTCGCCGTTGGACACATGTTTGAGGCATTTCGGGCAATTCCTTCGCGTAATGGGTGGTGTTTTAATGTCCTCCGTGGATTTATGGGCAGGGGATCACCCTCGGTTCTGTTTTAATGATATTAACACGAAATTACCTATAATATGTGTGTTAATGTTTTAAGCGTGTGGGTCTGATGCTTTAAAGATGCTCTGAGTATCTTACGTCGTATGTAGGTAGATACCTACCTCACTTAAAAAATATTATAGGATAAATAGTGGTTAAATGTTGACCATTTTTAATATCGAAGAGACGCTTAGGAATGGGATGAATACAAATATGTGGGTAATAGATAGACAGACTCACTTTTGCATTTATAATGTCAGTACGGATAGGTAATATAAGTAGATATGTAGATAGTCCTTCTGTGCTCATCAACCTTTCTTCATTTAAGGAGAAACTAGCCAATGAACCGTCAACGGCGATCATTAATCAAAAGCCATTGATTATTATTTTTTATCTATTGATTGACGCATAGACAGAGGCCGTAATGGGGCTTTGGAACTACGATCCTGTTGAAGTTATCATTAGCACCGCTTGTGGTGGGGTCAAGGCTAAAGGGTGAAACAAACAGAACGTGGAACCGCAACGTCAGTGTCTAGTGTTCTCAGCATATATGTATATCTCAGGATATGTTATGATTGTGAGTGAAAGAAGCACAGTTTTTGACTTCAATTGTATCGCGTTTCTCTTTATATATTCTAAGATTGACACTTATTCTCATTTTATATTATGAGATAGGTATATACATACTACCTAAGCAAAATCTATGTGCGGCAAGCTTTGTTGAAAATTCATGAATATTTTTTCAATTAGATTTTGTATGGGACTGCATATCCAGAACATTATTTATCGAAGGTCATGCCGGAAAAAGAACTGGTCGAAAATAAATGGTTCATTCAAATACCTCTTCAGGATTTACGGGCGATACGTCATATAGTCAATTCTATTTAAAAATCTCCCCTGCAAAGCGTCGCATTACAGCTTATCTGTCGATGTTGCAGGCGTCCGGACCCTTCGAGCGTTATCGTGATACTGCCAGATTTTATAACAATAACACCTCCCTTCCCCGACCTTATCTCCCGACCAATCACTAGGGGACGCAAAATGCGTTCGAATTTCCAACCTCGTAACTGTAAATTTTATTTAGACGTATACCCTTAGTACAAGTTTGTACTTCTCAGTTCTCGGCATCATTGATAGTCTTCGATCATCGATATCGTTTTTTATGTGGTCATCGAAACACATAACGTCAGAGTAAAGTAAGGCTTGCCTTGCGTAAAAGCTAGTCGTACATTCAACAATACCAACATTTATTTCGCAAAGTTCGCTCGAGGCTTTCGCTTGAGTCACTGACTGAAGATAATATATTATGTACGAAGTTTAGCCTTAAAACAAGACTTTTTAGATCTATTTTACTTCATATTCTATTGATATTCTAAATCTATCAACGTTGTCGATATTTATAAGCTCGTACTAACCTAACTGAAATAAGATCACGTTCCTACTGCAAATTTTAAGTAAAATTCTAAGTTATTCTGGGTAGGTTTGTACAGCTTATTTCAGTATGTTAATATAGACCAGCTATTAAAGTTTTATTTATACAAGATAGTACACACTCACATACTTACTCTTGCATTCCTTATTTTTTTAGGATTTGGGGTTTAGGACCCCAAAAGTTTGAACTCGACAAAGATGTTAAAGTCGTATGAATAGTCCATCTACGAGGAAATCCATGAATCGAGAAACGTAAGTACATCGAACGTAGAATAGACTGAAGTGTGTGTGAATTGTGTGTTACATATTCCGGCGCGGCGTAGCGACGCCCTGTGACGTACACAATTTTTCTTCGCGGAGAATAAATGTGTGCGTCACTGAGGCAAAGGAGTTCTCACCTCACCTCGCCTCAAAGTTCGGCACAAAATATTTTTCACACATTCTGAATACGTCTAAGCCACAACAGCCTTTTAACGTCCCACTGCTGGGCACAGGCCTCCACTCTCATAGGAGAGAGGGATTTAAAGCTTAGATCCGCCACGCTGCTCCAATGCGGGTTGATTTCAACGACTGTTATCACATAATAGTGATAATAACCGTGACCGACCTGCTCTTCGAGGCACGGGGGTGAAACACCGCCAGCTTCCAAAGTTCCAACTTCGGGCTAGCACTGAGAATTTCTTGCCAGAAAAACCCACTAGGTACCTACTTAGGTACCTAACATTATTTGCCCGACCCGGGATTCGAACCCGGGACCTCGTGATCTGCGGTCGAATAAGCTAACCACTAGACCAACGAGGGAGTTTAGATAAATAGGTAAACACATGCACATAACCGCCAAGCACTAAGTAGTAAGTAGGTAGGTACTACCGTACCGTAGTCGGGTCAAAACGGGCCGGCGAAGTTAATTCAACAACAAAGCACCAGTCGTAATCCTCAATATAAAACATATCACAGTAACAGTTGGTCGCAACCCTCAGGGGTGTGCTCACTCGGAAGACGGCTCGCGGGCCGCGCACTCGCCGTATGGCGTGTTACGATTATGGTTATCAACGATTAATTTTGGTCGTAACAAGCAACAACCCCCGCTCATGTGCGTGTGCGAACGCGGGATGTGACGTGGATTTGTTGCCCGCTTTTTTTAAGCGAAGATTCTTCTTACATAGACCAGGGAAGATCCCTTTAAAAATAATAAAAAGTAAAAGAAAATCACAGTAGGATGAAACCCATTGGAAAAGGAGGAGAATATTATAAAAATAAAAGGAAAATAATTTACGGGCGATCTGAGCTCGGGAAAAAAAAGGGGGGGAGTTTTAAGGGTAAAAAACGGTTTATCTTGATTTCCGGCAAAACTACAAGTCCTATGGAAAAATAGTCCTATGATTTTTTTTGGTTTCAAAAATTATCGACACTGGGCTATTATGTGACTATAAGTTATGTACCTGCTTAGTAAAATGAAGTATGTACTATATATACCTAATTATTATACTATTACCTAATTAGGCATTATGCTTCGGTTGGTATGTCAAAAAACTCTTTGACTTTTTTTCTCAAAAAGGACAAAAGTTACTTATATAATATAGGTAACTATATTTTTATAGGAATAGCGGGCAACTGAGCAAGCGGGTCACCTGATGTTAAGTGATTACCGCCGCCCATTAACATTAGCAGCACCTGAGGAACCACTAATGCGTTGCCGGCTTTTGAGGAAGGGGACTGGCTCTTCAGCTCGCTGCCGGAACTCACGGATGCTTTGCGGCAGATTACGGCTGAAGTGTGGTCGCTAGCCAGGCGGATTCGGGGTAGGATCCTACCACAAAGCGGTGATACCATCCAGATTACGTTGTGTGGTATCAGGCACAACGACCCGTAAAGGGGACTGAGAGTGTCAGGGCCTCGTTAGCATATTGGCAGGGTGCACCGCGCGCAGGTGAGGTTGAATTTGGCCACATAGGTGTAATTTGGGCCACTTACACCCTCTCTGTTATGAACTATGGCAACTGGTACCTACCGGCAAAACTGTGTCGCCAAGTGACTTATCGTTCCGTTATGATGCCGCGTAGAGAGCGATTTGTGGTAGGTAGGTACCTATAGGTTTAATAAAAACTACTAATAAACTACTAAGTACTAACTACTACTAAACTACAATCCCACTTCCAGATTAGCTCGCTTCTATCAGACTATATAGTTACTTACCACTAGATGATACGGTGAGAATTGAGATCGCACTCAAGGGCGATATCTAGAAGAAAAAAAAATTGAAAAACATTCAAAAAATTTTTTAAAATATGAGTACAACAATCTATTACAAGCACAATTTTGGCTTCCAAATTGTACCCATTTAGTGAAGGGTTAAGAAGCCATACAGTGTCACAATGGGGTGTCTTTTTAACGCCGACTATTTTGATGGGCCGGTCTTTGTGCCCCCAAATGAAGGGTTGGTGCCCTCATAATTTCATTCTAACCCGTTTTTTATTTCATTTTGAAGTGTAAATCGGAAACTTTTCATTAGTACCTATCAAAAGGTTTGGACTATAATCGACAATTTAAAGTAAACTCAGATTGGGTACTTTCTAACTGGCGACTTGCCTCGGTTTCCTACGCTACGGTTGCAATTTACAATTTTTACATGACGTGGTGTCATTTATATATTAAAAAAAGTACTGTTCGATTGATTTGGAGTTTATGTGTTTGATCATAAGTTTGAATTATTGATTTCTTGCATTGGTAGGTACCTATAGGCTACTTTTTATCTCGAAAATCTAACGATTTACATGGGATTTTTACAACAACTAACTCCATGCGCATCATCTTATTTATACCTACCTCAGGCTACCTGTCATATTTATATCTTCCAAAACTAATTATTCCAGAAGAATATCTGACGTGTACCTATGGTCATCATATTAATCTTATCTTCATTTTGATTTGCTGTTACAGCCACTAAGAATGTTACCTACCAATAAAATAACTACAAAAAAACAAACAAAACGAACAATTTTCTTTTCATACAAATCCTTCATCCAACTATTATTCAACACGCTTGCCCTAGACCCTACCCTAATGTTGCCCTAATCTCGGCAAATCTAATCATTCATCGTGCGCATCTGTGTTGCCATCAAACGGAAATTTATAAAGTCGTCCGTGTGGACCCACACTTGGTACCCAATGCCGGCAAGGCTGAAAAACACACGGAATTAGTTTGCGCGCGTTCCTGCTTAGTATATCTAATGTATGTACCAACGCGCCAATTTTTATGGCCGCTCTGAAGTAAGTGTGTTTCGTTGTGCAAAACAAAACTTTTAGTTAGTTATCAGCGGGAAGCAGTGGAGCAAGGGACAGCTGCCCTTCCGCGAGAGTGCTATTCTCGAAGATTAAAATACATTTGCAATACTACAAGGTACTGGTAGGTACATACTAAGTACTCCACACTACGTGGAATGTGTTGACTCAAACTAAAGCCTTGTATTTTGTATGTTCATAAGCACAGTGCCAAAACCCGACATTACAGTCATCTTCTCAGGTCATAGAAACAAGTCTAAATTGAAAATTTAAAAAACCCCCGACATTCGCCATTTAGTGGCGGCGGCCATCTTGAATTTGCAATAGTGCTATTCTACTAGTCAAGCCCTTTCATTTGATACCCATATCAAGGGAGTTGTGAAAAAATATATCATCTGCCATTGTGTAGCGGCGGCCATCTTGGACCGATTTTCATCAAACATAGCTAAGAACACTCTCGACTAATTCACCTTTCAAACAAAAAAAACCGCATTCAAATCGGTCCACCCGTTTGAGCGCCACAGGGGAACAGACAGACACACACACACACACACACACACACACACACACACACACACACACACACACACACACACACACACACACAGACACGTCAAACTTATAACACCCCGTCGTTTTTGCGTCGGGGGTTAAAAATTATAGTGAGCTAGTTTGAGCTGGCACGCTCAAAACAAAACACGATGTGTTTTCAAAAGTACTCGACGCCGAGGGATTCCATGAATTAAATGACAATTTTAACATGTAACCGTCTGGTGATAGGATAAATATCATTTGCAAGAGGGGTCGCATTTTATTTGTAACTATCAGGTGCCAGAAAATTCTGCTTACTTAGTTACTTCTAGTCCTACGTCCTCTCTGAGGCAGCGATTGAAAAGATTACTTACCTACCTACTTGTATTTTACGTACCTATCGTACCATGATAAGTTTTTGTGCAAATGTGTCTTCCAATAAAACATTTTTCTTTTTTTCTTTCATCCAGATCGAGAGATTCATCTCGCAAGCAAATAAGAGACCTTGCTTCGGGTCGATTCCATTAAGATGTTGTTCGTTAATTATGGACTACATTTTACATAAAATCCAATAAAAATTATAATTACTCACTATAATAGCGAAGTAATTTCAGACAAAGTTATTTGAAGCGAAATGTCCTTAATACACATATTTTATTAAATTATGGTTCCTCCACAAATAAGTATACCATCCGATGGTTTGCTCAAATCTTTATTATACTTGATAGATATTTCATGAGGTTGTCAACAATCTATTACAGGGACAAAACATTTTTAAACGCTGCTGGTGGAATCGATTTTTTTCGACGGCGATACAATTTGTCACCGGGCCGCCGCGGCGGGGCCGCCGAATGTGTCCTTTGTGAACTGACACTTGTTAGGGTTCATCCACATTTGAGTGTTCAATTGCTTGTTTACAGTGACAAATGCTTAGTTTAGTTGGCTTACTGTGGGTGCAGCTTTTGTGTCCATTTATCATGTTTGACTGATTTTGATGTTTTCAAGCTGTAGCCATAATTAATAATAACATAAATAGAATAAATTAATATGTTTTAATTTCTTAACCGAATATTTTTACTTTTTGCTACAGCCACTTCACTTGCACGTATGTATCTAGATCTACCCTCTAAATCTCATTTACTTACTTAAATCTTCTGTATCTGTTCCTTTTCTTGTCGAAACATGACAGCGTTACAAAGCCACCTTTATCAGATTTAGTAGACCTACAATAATTTAAATTGGGTGTTGGTATTGTTTATTGCTAAAAAATATAGTTAGAATGTAATAAGCCATTCATCCTGATGAATATGAGCCTCTAATCTAGGATCTAAGAAATCTAGGATTTTACATTTAATTCAGTTTGTTTTTTACTATATTTTTTGTCGATTAGATACACTCTTCCTTTTTTTGAAGTCGGTTAAAAATGTATCTTACTTTACTTCTAAGTAATAGAATTTCTTAACTTTGGTTAGAGTCATTATTGCATATGTCGAGTTTTTCTCTCTCATTAATAAAATTTATTCTATTTAAGTAAGTAGTTAAGATTTAATATCGTAACAGAATCAACATAAAATTTTATTGATACTTAGTATAAAGTGTAATTGGTAAACTTTACTTTTATCTACGATTTATTACAGGACATGAAGTGGTAGGTACTTAGTTCTAGAAACATATCTAAGTGGATGAAAAAATGCAGTTACATTTTTTTAGCATTAACACAAACCGGTACCCTGCGTGGTAAGATATCCTTGTTCAGGCACCCACGGCTCAGTTCTAAGCTTAAAGGATTTACCTAATTCAACGTGACATGGGCTTGACGAGAAAAAACGTAAAAGACATAAGTTGACAGCACTGCGTCTTACGACATCGTTAAATCCCGTCCGCCCGATAAAGATCTGTGACACCTTCGCTTTTTAAAATGGGAGGAAAAAAAAATTAAAAATGTAAAACGTCCGATGCCACCTGGGCTACTGTATTCAAATTTTTTTTTCTCGAAACCCCGCGGATTTCGGGAAACCACCCTTAAAATGTGTGAGGTCGAATTTTAAGCTCATTTCGATGGTTTTTGTTGTTATAACTAGTTTTTATAATGTTTGTAGTGTGCGATGGGGTTAGTGACATCGTTGTTTGTGGTCACAAAACGGGTGCCTATTTAGATAACATCGATAGGTCCTTTCGAATACAATCCGATTCCTTTTTAACCCCCGACGCAAAAACGACGGGGTGTTAATAAGTTTGACGTATCTGTGTGTGTGTGTGTGTGTGTGTGTTGTGTGTGTGTCTGTCTGTCTGATCCCCTGTAGGGCTCAATCGGGTGAACCGATTTGAATGCGGTTTTTTTGTTTGAAAGGTGAATTAGTCGAGAGTGTTGTTAGCTATGTTTGATGAATATCGATCCAAGATGGCCGCCGCTACAAAATGCCGGATTACATATTTTTTCACAACTCTCTTAATATGGGTATCAAATGAAAGGGCTTGTAGTAGAATAGCACTATGCAAATCCAAGATGACCGTCGCCACAAAATGGCGAATGTCGGGGGTTTTTTAAATTTTTAATTTATACTTGTTGTAAAGTTTTCGACTTCTCATTTTAAAGTAATATTTTGGTAATTTGCAGTTGTCACAGAGACGAGAAAAATAATTAATATAAAATTAAGAAACAATGAAATAAAACGTATCCTCTTTTAGTTAGGATCTTCTTATCTTCCTCTGGTGAGGCCCGCTAAATAGCGGATGCACTTCAACCCTTATGGATCTTTTGTACCCGTAATAGATAGTTAGGTAGGTACATTCCGTACATAAAAAGTTTATATTAATGATCATTGACTCGACATAAGAGAGGTTGAGTAATTTAAGGTGAATACTTAAAATCGTTAACTTTACTTTCTCAGCTCCAGTATATATACGTACGCCTTGTAAATTGGCCTTTACCAGCCTTTACTGAAATTACAAACTTTTTCAAAATGTTTAAGGTTTGTTACAAAGCCCTTTGGATTCCTCATAATACGTGCAGTTTCTATTGTACTCTTGAAACACTTCTCTGCTACGTCTCGCCCAGTTTATTATTGTCTAAAGTATCGATCTCGGTAGCGGCATTGTATTCAAATGGTTGGAATTTAAATACAAAACGCGATTATGTGACGAATACGAACATTATAAGTCGATGCGTCCGCTCCAGATTGGCATCTCGGCAGCGCACGCGCTGTCTAAAAACGTTCAAGCGAAAACAAACGCTTCTAAAACGACCGTTAATAAATGTACAATGGTGTAAAAAAGACTATCACAAAAGCGTGTTTAAGCATAGATTTTACTTTTAAATTATTAACATTAGGTACTTTTTAAGCGTATAACAATAGGTATATTTGAAGCTGTGATAGCCTAGTGGTTAGGACAACCGACTTCTAATCGGAGGTCGTGGGTTCGATCCCGGGCACGCACCTCTAACTTTTCGGAGTTATGTGCGTTTTAAGTATTTAAATATCACTCGCTTTAACGGTGAAGGAAAACATCGTGAGGAAACCTGCACGCCTGAGAGTTCTCCATAACGTTCTCAAAGGTGTGTGAAGTCTGCCAATCCGCTTGGCCAGCGTGGTAGACTATGGCCAAAACCCTTCTCACTCTGAGAGGAGACCCGTGCTCTGTAGTGAGCCGGTAATGGGTTGATCACGACGATATTTGAAGGTGTAGCTGCTGTGCTGAATGATCCACAGTTCAAACCACTGAACAGATCGGAGCTGATGTTAATTTAGCATACAGATTACAGATATTATGACGTAGGCATCTGCTGCGAGAGGATTATTGAATTCTTAACGGATTGCGTTGCGATAGCGTTTGCAATAGGGGCAAAATACCAACAAGTATAAATTAAAAATTAAAAAAACCCCGACATTCGCCATTTTGTGGCGGTGGCCATCTTGGATCGATTTTCATCAAACATAGCTAACAACACTCTCAACTAATTCACCTTTCAAACAAAAAAACCGCATTCAAATCGGTCCACCCGTTTGAGCGCCACAGGGAAACAAACAGACAGACACACACACACACACACACACACAGACACGTCAAACTTATAGCACCCCGTCGTTTTTGCGTCGGGGCCGGGGTTGAAATATATCAAATAAAACTCTTTAAAATGAAGTTCTGTGTTTGAAGCTACATATCCAGATACCCAGCATTAGCAACCACTTTATCGATTGAATTGGACCGTTTCCCATTATTTGCTGTTGAATTATAGATACCTAAAGAAGGCGAGCATGTAATATAAATTAGAATATCAGTTACATATTATATTCTACTTACATTATGTCTGTCTTTAGATACAGCCTGTCCTCCCGTACAAGAAACGCAGCGCTTTAATGTTACCCGTGCGTAGTTTCTGTAACTCTTCATTTTAGATTGAAAAGTTGGTAATCTGTCATGTTGGAGTTGCTTCGCACTTATACGAGCCTTTGTATGGCTCTTCCGGTTCAGAGTTGGGCTTTGTTGTCCTCAAGTCACTTCCCATGTGGGCAGTGATATAATATTGTGTCAGTATTATTTAACTGTGAAATGCTTTGAATAATCATTGACGTAGATAATATAAACAGACTAGAATTATTTGGATTTCTAAATCACCATTCATATTTTTTTGCCTAGGTAGGTACCTACTCTAAGTTAATTTTTGGATAAAAATAAGATATCAGATTCATAAACGAGATGTTGTGTACTTATGTAAATATAATATCAACTACCTACTAATAGTTAATATTAGTATTTATAATATTATTATTACTACCATCGCAATATAAATACGTTTCAAGACTCAAGGCATATTGGTGCAGACAGCAGAGAGAAGCGCAGCGCCGCGTCTTTTCTAAAATATATGGGAACAATGAATATAAAATTATTTTGCTATAATCCGCTAACAGCGACAAATTTGTAGGCACAACACCACACAATCTTGTAGGCACAACACCACACAATCTTGTAGGCACAACACCACACAAATTCACCACAAAACAAACTCGACGATCGTTTCGCTCCGACACCGGAGCATCTTCAGGAGATGTCGACTTCACAACGGACGATTGCAAAGTGAGTTCGTGTCGAATGAGCGGTCTTATATATACTATCCCCGCTTAGTCATCTACCCTCCTTTCTCTTTCTCTCTGGCCACGCCCCCTAAATATGTTGAGCAACGGTGAAGATGACACATTTATTTGCTCATTCAGCAATTCGACACTTCTACCGCTGTGCCCAACTATTTCCAATTGTTCCAACACGCACAGTCTTAAACTTTTACAGCATGTGTGTAAAATTTCAAATGTATGACCCTCGTCTATCCTATGTCCACTATCCAAAAGATGTTTTGCGAAATGAGATCTTTGAGGCTGGTTGTTTCTAAAGGCAGCTATATGTTCTTTATATCGAGTTACAAAATTGCGCCCAGTTTGACCAACATATATAGCACTACATTCGGGGCACTTGAGTTTGTACACACCTGACTTTTGTCCATTATTTAATTTATCTTTACCATTACAAATTCTTCTGAGCGTATTATTTGTTCTAAAAGCAGCGTGTACATCATGTGATCTAAGAGTCCTAGCAATACGCTCAGATATTGGTCCGAAATAGGTCAAACTGGTTTTATATTTATTTATTTTGTCTGATGGCGCTGGATATAGGTTTTTCTTGACCTGCACTAACTGTTGTTTTCTAAGTATATTATTTACAATATTAGGGTTATACCCATTTGAACGCGCCATGTGATAAATAATATTTAATTCTTTTTTATAATTGTCTTTTGTAAGAGGAACGGACACTAATCTGTGTATATAACTATGAAAAGCTGCAAGTTTATGTTGCCAAGGATGGCATGATGATGCGGGTATGGTTGTGTCTGTATATGTAGGCTTGCGGAAGATCTCAAATTGATGTTTATTATTGACACGACTTATAGTTAAGTCGAGAAAATTTAGTGACTTGTTTTGTTCTATTTCCGACTTAAATGTAATTTTGGGGTGTATTTTATTAAGTTGCTCAACAAATACATCCAGTTGTCTCATTGTCCCTGTCCAACATATAATGATGTCATCGACATATCTGTAGTAATATAGAATGTTACTATTTTTTACAATATGTTTGTTTTCAAAATTATCCATAAAAATTTCTGCCATTAATGGACTTAGAGGAGATCCCATTGCTAACCCATCATTTTGTTGGTAGAACTTATCATTGAATTTGAAATAATTTTGTTGCATACATATTTGTGTTAATTCTACCAATTCTAATATTTCACCAGGGTGTAGCCGTTTCATTTCAAGTAATTTAGTCAAAATATCTATGGTCTCTTTAACTGGTACATTAGTGAATAAACTGTCCACATCTAATGATAATAATTTACACCGGACCGGCAGTAACATATCTTTAATTTTATTTACTACTATTTTTCAGTGCAAATGTGGGCTGAAAGGATGTCTTTGATTTTATAATGTTATTTAACTGCTTAGCCAATTCATATGCCGGTGCGCTAACGTACGAAACAACTGGACGTATTGGAATATTTTCTTTGTGGATCTTTGGCAAGCCGTACATAGTTGGCGCATGTGGGTTCATCACAATTACTTTCTGTTTAGATGATGTTTTCGGAAAGATGTACTCAGATTTATTTACAGTTAATCTAATATCATTAGATGTGGACAGTTTATTCACTAATGTACCAGTTAAAGAGACCATAGATATTTTGACTAAATTACTTGAAATGAAACGGCTACACCCTGGTGAAATATTAGAATTGGTAGAATTAACACAAATATGTATGCAACAAAATTATTTCAAATTCAATGATAAGTTCTACCAACAAAATGATGGGTTAGCAATGGGATCTCCTCTAAGTCCATTAATGGCAGAAATTTTTATGGATAATTTTGAAAACAAACATATTGTAAAAAATAGTAACATTCTATATTACTACAGATATGTCGATGACATCATTATATGTTGGACAGGGACAATGAGACAACTGGATGTATTTGTTGAGCAACTTAATAAAATACACCCCAAAATTACATTTAAGTCGGAAATAGAACAAAACAAGTCACTAAATTTTCTCGACTTAACTATAAGTCGTGTCAATAATAAACATCAATTTGAGATCTTCCGCAAGCCTACATATACAGACACAACCATACCCGCATCATCATGCCATCCTTGGCAATAAATAAATCTGAGTACATCTTTCCGAAAACATCATCTAAACAGAAAGTAATTGTGATGAACCCACATGCGCCAACTATGTACGGCTTGCCAAAGATCCACAAATAAAATATTCCAATACGTCCAGTTGTTTCGTACGTTAGCGCACCGGCATATGAATTGGCTAAGCAGTTAAATAACATTATAAAATCAAAGACATCCTTTCAGCCCACATTTGCACTGAAAAATAGTAAAAAAAAAAGGGACAATGAGACAACTGGATGTATTTGTTGAGCAACTTAATAAAATACACCCCAAAATTACATTTAAGTCGGAAATAGAACAAAACAAGTCACTAAATTTTCTCGACTTAACTATAAGTCGTGTCAATAATAAACATCAATTTGAGATCTTCCGCAAGCCTACATATACAGACACAACCATACCCGCATCATCATGCCATCCTTGGCAACATAAACTTGCAGCTTTTCATAGTTATATACACAGATTAGTGTCCGTTCCTCTTACAAAAGACAATTATAAAAAAGAATTAAATATTATTTATCACATGGCGCGTTCAAATGGGTATAACCCTAATATTGTAAATAATATACTTAGAAAACAACAGTTAGTGCAGGTCAAGAAAAACCTATATCCAGCGCCATCAGACAAAATAAATAAATATAAAACCAGTTTGACCTATTTCGGACCAATATCTGAGCGTATTGCTAGGACTCTTAGATCACATGATGTACACGCTGCTTTTAGAACAAATAATACGCTCAGAAGAATTTGTAATGGTAAAGATAAATTAAATAATGGACAAAAGTCAGGTGTGTACAAACTCAAGTGCCCCGAATGTAGTGCTATATATGTTGGTCAAACTGGGCGCAATTTTGTAACTCGATATAAAGAACATATGGCTGCCTTTAGAAACAACCAGCCTCAAAGATCTCATTTCGCAAAACATCTTTTGGATAGTGGACATAGGATAGACGAGGGTCATACATTTGAAATTTTACACACATGCTGTAAAAGTTTAAGACTGTGCGTGTTGGAACAATTGGAAATAGTTGGGCACAGCGGTAGAAGTGTCGAATTGCTGAATGAGCAAATAAATGTGTCATCTTCACCGTTGCTCAACATATTTAGGGGGCGTGGCCAGAGAGAAAGAGAAAGGAGGGTAGATGACTAAGCGGGGATAGTATATATAAGACCGCTCATTCGACACGAACTCACTTTGCAATCGTCCGTTGTGAAGTCGACATCTCCTGAAGATGCTCCGGTGTCGGAGCGAAACGATCGTCGAGTTTGTTTTGTGGTGAATTTGTGTGGTGTTGTGCCTACAAGATTGTGTGGTGTTGTGCCTACAAATTTGTCGCTGTTAGCGGATTATAGCAAAATAATTTTATATTCATTGTATATCATGGAATTCCGCAAAGTAACGCCTGCTTCCATTCAATATATGGGAACTTTTAATCCACATAATAATTGTACATAGTTACATGGAATAAATTCCCTGGGAATGCAATGTCAACGCAGTAACTCATTTTGCTTCATACCAATTTATACCATTGCGCAGTGAAAATAAAGTTCAGTGTCTACTTCGGTATACTTTAGAACATTTCAGAAAAGACGCGTCACCGCTTTGCGTCAATGTGTCTTGTTCCTATAATGTACCTATATGAAAAAAAAAAAAGAATAAACCAATTAAGATTTACAATTTATGTGACAAGTACTTTTTGTTACAAAAAATGACAATAATGTATAATATAATATGTCACATCGTGTAGTTACTTATAGACATGAGAGAATTCTTATGATTCATACCAACCACATTGTAGGTATTGGCTACATTTCATTTTAAATAATAATATATCTACTGAGTGATCAATATACATACTTACTTAGTTTTATACTAATAATAAGTTATCAGTTATAATCGTCGGCGCACGAGTTTGATAACTGTCATAGAGTAGGTAGCTAGTTAACATAATTATTTTATTTTTAGGCGTTTTACTTGACTTGCTTTTTGCGTCGGCTTTACCAGCGTGAAAATTGGAACAATTTCGAACTGATAAGTTTCATCTCAATCAGTCCAATAAATAATTAATTTTTCTCGATGCGAACAAATAAATATATTATAATTATTAATTATACCAAAAAGCTATTTTTTATTAAATAATAAAATTTCAGTAATAATTTATTGCAAACATGAATATTGAATATATTATAAACTACGTGATACCAGTGACTTCGTTCGCGTGTATTTAGATACCTATTTCAAAAATCTTGTGGGAAACCTAGATGATTTTCCGGGATAAAAATTATCCCGAGTCCGTGCGCAGTAGGCAAACTCTTGGCTAAAAAACGGTTTAGCGTTTGAGCCGTGCAAAGGTAACAGACAGACAGACAGATTTATAATGATATTCACATATATATAATGATAGGTATATAAGTAAATAGTAAATTAAGAATGTAACTCAGCCTTTTAATTAATTAAAGAATATTCATGTTTATTTAAAAACCTTTATTCAAAACGTAAGTATCTGCCGTTCACGCAAAATTTTAATACCTACTAGGTACTAATACGTTCAATACAATAGGTAAAAAAGCTCAACTGAAAGGTCTATCTATTTGAATTATTTAATCTATGGCGCGTCTCGTATGTCACTGGGATTAAGGCGCGCGCGCAGGTAGTCTGAATGAATTGTCACTGTCTACAATAAATGACAGCGCGGTCAGGGTTATCAAAATCGTCTAAATGTGTTTATAAGATGTCATTTTAACATGCATGCGATATGGATATGCAAGCTGAAGTGGCAGTCGTCAGGTAACAGGTTATGCCTGTCGCAGAATTGATGGCTGCCGGGACATTCTGGAGTGAAGACCGCGATAATTTATTTATTGAGTTACAAATGATGCGAACTATTGTGAAAAATAAATTGAACCGAGTTATTATTATTATTTTTGTCTAAAACGTGACGTCTTGATTCATTCATATTTTTATAAAAGATTAAAATCAATAATGGAACGAACTCACCAAAGGGCTGCGACCGGTGGCAAAAGCGACGGTATAGCTCAGCAGCAGCAGGGCTATTCTGTAAAGCCATTTTCGAATTATAGAGAGTGAATTCGAGATGAGTTTGCTAATTTGTACCTACTCTGTAAAACTCGATAGTACAGGTCTTCTCACTCAAACTCACTTCACTTCGCAAGTGCGTAGCAGATGTTTACAGAATATCAAACCAAGGTGAAGTGAGTTTGTTTTCAAAGCGAGTTATCTCACTTGAGTGAGCTTCGATATCGAGATGGTATTTTAGAGAATAGCCCTACAGATAATAGCCACAGCGCGGCGTTATGCTCAGGCGTCTCCGTCTTGATTCTGCTCGCACTCACACTTATCGCGAACAAAACACTTATGTGGATAGCAAAACGGATTCAAGGACACGCGATTCATCCCACTTCTGAATTTGTCAACACATTAACCTAGAAACAGGATATCATTTAATATTTTAACTTAATCAAGCAATTATTTAAATATCTGCATTTATCACCCGCACCAAACTTGATTAATATCAAATCAGAGATTCTTTCTGTGTTGAAACTATACACGTTACAATTTAAATAATATTTAGAATTTAAATGGAATTCTATATGAATTATTTAGGTAAGTAGGTAACTAGGTAGATATATAGTTTCATACTAAGATCAAAATTTTTTGGGCAACGGGTTTCGCATGGAAAATATAACATTCGAGCTAGCGCATGGACATAGAGATAGGACTGGGTTTCTACAAACGTGTAAGTAAAAAGTACCTACTCCCCACGATTTCGGGAGTTCTTCCTTTGGAGGACGAGGGCTAAAAACATTACTAAGAGAGTTCTTAATTTGGATCAACTGTAGATTTAGTAGGTATTACCACGGGGTATTACGGAGTGGCAGCCCTAAGCAGAGCCGTCACGTCTAATCCACGTCAGCGTTAGCAACACGGGTAGCGCGTGAGAACGGGTGGATGTGTGACGAATGTCCTTCACACCTCACCTCGAGGTCGTTCCCAATCGTTCTCTGACTCAAGAAGACGAGTAGGTAAGTGATATTGCCACTTTAAATCTACTGTTTCGTGATAGAATATCTACTTTGAACTTTCCCATTCCTACTATATCTGACATCCCATTTCTAACTATAGTCTGATTTTCAATTCGGCGGAAATCTGACAGTTGTCATTTAAAAATAGAATGAGTTATTTGTATGAAAAACCGGGTTACCACCTGAAGTTCGATTGCCCCAAACTAAAGTACCTGAAGTACCTACTTATCTGTCAAGCATTTGTCATATCTACATGAGGCAATTGATTTTTATTTAGGTATGTAAGTTTTGAATTTATTGTCTTTCTTGTGGGAACTGTTTTATCTCTGGTAACATTATGAAACGTCAGAATTTCACAGAATTAAAAATCAGAGTATAGATCTACCCGTGGCATATGGATAGGTAGCCACTTGCTTATGGGGTAAATTCAGAATTTACGCGAATTTTCGTGAGCCGCAACTTGAAAACTAAGTAGTTTTTTTTTTGGGTTTTTATCTAAATTCGCTATGATATAGAAAAACACAAAATCTAGAAGTCTTGGAACATAATAGCTGTTATAGATCACAAAATGGCTCACTAATTGAGAGATTGGCACCACTTTTATGTTCTTTTTCTTTACCCAATTTAGACGTTCCGAAGACTTGGAATTTCAGCTATGAAATACAAGGTGTAACGAAATGTATTTCACTTAGTGAAGAGTTTACATAAGCTATCGTATAGTAGGTAGGTGTTCGTAGGTGAAAACATTGCAGCCACAGGCGGCATGCACGATGCACCTCCGAAATCTCGCCAGACGTGGCTCTGACGGCGGCTGCCAGTCAAAAGGGCTTTAACCTAATCCCGGTTGGATTAAGGAAAAAATAAACCGACGGGACCCCTCGTGTCCCGCGCAAGCGTTCACGCTTCACCGCGCACACATCCAACCAAATAATCCTTATCAATATCAATGACACAGCCGAACAATTCTCGACTCTAACTACATTGAAATAGGAAGTTTTGAAGAAAATACAACTGCAAAAGAGATTGCAAAAAAAGTTCGGCATTTGACGCTTGAGGTTTCGCCGTATATTGTAATTGTTGTACCTATAAAGGTTTGTTTTTTTTTATCCGCGTTATTTTTTTTTGTTTGCTTAGTATTTTTTTACAATACATTTTTGCAGGGCGTTTTCTAAAATACTGTACAGTCAGTACACCTGACAAGTGACATAGACCAAGATCCCAGTGTGATCTGACATAACTTATTTTCGGAAAGATGAAACTTTAGGCCCTCAGTAGTGTCTCATTTGCTTTGAATAACTACGTAATTGTGGAGTTCGTAACTGGGGTACTTAGAATAGAATAGAATAGAATAGAAAAGAATAGAAAAGTTTTTTATTCAAATAAACTTTTACAAGTGCTTTTGAATAGTCAGATGAATCTACCACTGGTTCGGAATGCCGTTCCAACCGAGAAGAACCAGCAAGAAACTCGGCGGTTGCTCTTTTCCAAATTTACAATATCAATATAACAATTTTATGGTAAGTACATGATTGAATTGCCGTCTCGCGCATTGCTGGAACGAGTCAAATCCACGCCTTTTTATCATTTATATAAGTAATCATAATTTTATTCAGATAAACTTTCGGAAGCGTTTACGAATCGACAAATGAATCTACCACAGGTTCGGAATGGTGCTTACAATTCTACACATGTGAAGAAGGGCAGACAAAAGTAGCCCCATTTCCGACGGTGGCACCCGTTCACGAGCATGACGCATGATCCAGCCATTGCTTCGCTCAACCATATTCGAGGGAACGTAACAACCCGCACCACACGACACCACCACAGAAATGTTTAAAGAGAGCGTGACATACTTAGGCTACCCATGATCAAAGCATCGAATTGAACACCAATAATCAAATACTCGGTTTAAGACATTGAGAAATTGCTCCATGCTTTTTTATCATTTATATAATCTTCAATTGTATAATATGCTTTTTTTATGAGCATATTTTTAATAGAGTTCTTAAACTTGTGTAAAGGCAAGTCTAAGATTGCTTGTGGAATTTTATTATAGAACATTACGCCCATTCCCACAAATGACCTTTGGACCCTTTTGAGGCGTAACTGAGGAATCACGAGCCTATTTCTATTTCTTAATTGCCTGTCGTGTAATTCGCACTTTTTAATGTAACTGTGAATGTTTTGCCTAACAAAAATTATATTGTTATAGATATATTGAGAAGCTACCGTAAGAATACCTATTTCTTTAAATTTCTCTCGAAGGGAATCCCGCGGTTTTAAATTATAAATTGCGCGAATTGCCCTTTTTTTTTTTTTCTTATGGAGATAAGTATCAAGTGTGTAAGGTAACTGCTCTCGCGCTCATACTCACGGTTGAATAATGTTTGTGATTAGTGGATGTTTGGTCATTACAATTTGTCTGACTGATGAAATATATAACTTTATTTAGTTTACTAAGACAGTTAAGTACATATTTAACAAGTATAAATTAAAAAATAATAAACCCCCGACATTCGCCACTTTGTGGCGGCGGCCATCTTGGATTTTCATAGTGCTATTTTATTAGTCAAGCCCTTTCATTTGATACCCATATTGAGGGATTTGTGAAAAAATATGTAATCCGCCATATTGTAGCGGCGGCCATCTTGGATCGATTGTCATCAAACATAGCTAAGAATCCTCTCGACTAATTTACCTTTCAAACAAAAAAAAAACCGCATTCAAATCGGTTCACCCGTTTGAGCGCTACAGGGGAACAGACACACACACACTTTAAAGCGTCTGATAAAAGTTCTGGCCCATGGAATGTTTCTGATACTGTTGGTAGTGGAGTGATATTCTACAATATATGTATGTATATAATATCTATACTAATAAATAAAATTGAAGTGTCTGTCTGTAATATCGAAACAACTACCTCATATTAACCCTAGGTCGGTCGCGCTATTTTTTGTAACTTCGTCGGTCGCATGGGGTCTTTGAAAGCCCAATTTTATTTTATATTTTTTTATATAATTGCTTCGTATATTCTGATTTTTTATTTATGTATTAATAAGGTACTAAGATGTATTTTAAAATAAAAGTATTATAATCTTTTAAATCTTTATAAGATCACGTCAGTCTCAGTCCCACTAGAGAAAAACATTTTTGACTCATTTTCGGCAACTTTAGTTTAAATTAATATAAAACCAATCATTTATTATATTTTCTTTTTAAAATCAACACAAACTATCAAAATAAGACTTATTTTAACGAAATCACAAAAAATAACATGAATGAATTCATATACATTAGTAAATTTTTACACCTCATTTTGCAATTTCGAACAGCTTGCGCAAATTGATGCTGCATGCCTCGGGTACATATTTTGGTGACATAAAAAGCATCCTGTCGAATATTTTCTATCAAATATATCGTGGACAATATGTGCATATCTTTCTGGACATTTGTGGCTGATTTTCACATCGATTTTGCAGGACAAAAAGACCAAAAAGCGCTTCATGCGCTGCCACGCTGGAGCGTTCTCCGGAGGGTGTTTATAATCATCAAAAAGATGAAATGCATGTGTTTTGAAATAGTCTTTGCGTATCTTGGTCCTATTTGGCTAATTATATTCCAATATTGTCTCTGACTGAAGGATTAGGAGCAGTTTTCTTCCAGCTAAATATCGTTTCAGTATTTCCATGGCGTAGTTTTCCGACTAATAACATATGTGGTTGATGTTAAATAAATAAATAAATAAATGTTATTTGTCGAGCGACTGGAACCTTATCCTCAGCATCGTCTTCTGAATCCAGTTATTCGGGCAGCTCAGGATGCCTCAGAATCAGTTTCAAGAGAACTTTTTTCAATTACTTACGTCAGGTCCAAAATCAAAATGTTTACCAATGTTTCATCGATCGTAACATCTACATCATCTTCGGACTGTTCTTCTAGCCTTCGGACAATCTGCTGTTTTTTTAAATATTCCATTTTCGGTTAAATTTAACATGATGTAAATGTCTGCCTTCAAACAAAAAATGTTACACGTTTGGTCGCGTGGGGTCTTTTGAAGCCCGCGCGCAAAACAAACGTTTATCATGCGCAAACGCAGTGCGCCAAATCAGTGATAACTGCTCTATTTTATACTTAAGTATATTTTAGGAAGCTACTATAAAGCACAAGTTCGTACCATAACTATTTAAAAAAATATGACAGTTTTTGCAAACCCCGGGCTTTCAAAGACCCCATGCGACCGACCTAGGGTTAAGCTCATATGGTTATTTGAACGATACTATAACCGAATCACACGTTTTTAAAATTTTTGTCTGTCTGTCTGTCTGTCTGTTTGAACGGGCTAATCTTTGGAACGGCTGAACCGATTTTGACGGGACTTTCACATACAAGTAGAGAATTAACCAGGGAGTGACATAGGCTACTTTTTTAACCGACTTTCAAAAAAGGAGGAGTTGTGTTTTTCTACCTATGTACACCGATATCTCCGAGATTTCTGAACCGATTTGCGTAATATATTTTTTAATCGATAGAGAAACATTGCGACACTGTCCTACAAAAAATTTGAATTCCAACTCCTCAGTCCTGATGCTGTAGGAGATCTGATCCCCAAAACTAATGGGCTTTAGGCACTGTCGGTTATTTAAATTGATATTGGGGATACCAATTAAAGACTTTATTGTTGAATGACCTCGATTAGGTACATTTCCAACTCCTCAACCCTGATGCTGTAAGGAATTGCATTCCGAAATCGTAAGGATCCCACGGAATTTTTCCGTATTGTGGACGGGTTACTACTTACTACAGATAGGCTACTTTTTGTTCTGGAAAATCAAAGTTCCCACGAGATTTTTACAAACCTATTTACACACGGGCGAAGCCGTGGGCATCATCTAGTATATATATAAAAATCAGCCATGTGAAAGTCATGTAAGTTAAGTCAGCCATGTAAGTCAGCCATGTAAGTTAAGTTACTCTTATTTTTAGTTACCTTTCACACTTGATATCTCCAGAAGTACCCCAGTTACGAACTCCACAATTACGCAGTTATTTAAAGCAAATGAGACACTACTGAGAGCCTAAGGTTTCATCTTTCCGAAAATAAGTTATGTTAGATCGCACAGGGATCTTGGTCTAACATCTTTAAAGAAATAGGTACATTAAAATTGATAGATTTTATAAATTGACGTTTGCCTTAATAATTATATCATGTATCATCATCATGATCAACCAGAATCATGAGCACTACAGAGCACGGGTCTCCTCTCAGAGTGAGAAGGGTTTTGGCCATAGTCTACCACGCTGGCCAAGCGGATTGGCCAGCGTGGTAGACTATGTTGTATATTATACCTTAATAAGTAATTTAAATAATAATTGTTTCTCTTCATTTAGGTAACACCATAATGACAAGTATGTTTATCGCTGGTTATCTGCGTTGAATCGATACATTTTTCTGGAAAAGATCCATATTTTGCCACGAAAAGCGCGCTAAAAATCTAATTAAGTAGGTATCTAATATTGATATCGTTATTAATTATTCTAACAAAATATATTGCCGATGCCGATATTGAGATGTAGATATTTTTGAAAGCGATCATAAAAGTAACCACAATATTAAATTCACTTTCATAAACGTTTGCGGTTTCAAAGAACCAGGAAAAGAAAAGAGATCGGCCTCAAATACAATTACTAGTAAGCGGGGCACTATTGAAAGTAAAATTTCTAGAAGCCTATACAAGTCCTCTTCAAAAATGTCAACTGTCACATTTGAAAGGACCACACAAACTAGCGAATTACTTATTCGTACTGCAGGATTTACCTTCCCTTCCCGTGAAACACCTTTTCAATACATGGATAAATCAACAATGAAGCGTCGAAATCCATACCTTTGCTAAGCCGCTAAAAAAACAATCCTGCTAAAAGTTGCCAGACCGAAAAGTAGAAAAGACGCATCCAAAAACAGATTATGACAAGCCCCTATTTTGTTTGTAAACATATCTATGGAGATCACAAAGGAGGTACGTAATGTGACACCTTTGTTGATTGGATAGATCATAAGTTGGTTATTGATACGTGAATTTTTCATTGTGGTAACTGGTAACACTAGGTGTGGATTGGCGGCAAAATAGGCAAATTGTTGACATTTGGAGGTACTTACTGGACGCAGATGCGCGCTAAAATGGGCGTGCTGTTGGGTAATTAATTGAATTTGGTGAAAAAAGGGATGTAGCTGGATTCGGATGTATGGATGAATGGAAGGGATGTTGTATTATATCCTGGTTAGTTATAAATAGCGATGAATTGAACCTCTAAGGATAAGGCTGGCCGTAATTCAACTTTGAAAGATGATTTAGAGGTGGCCTGCAGGATCATCAGAAGTATAGGCACAACTGAAAATCTTTGAGTACAAGTTAGGTTCTTACAATATTTAACCTACCTACCCTAGGTTTCCTTCATTTGAATTAAACTACTTAGGTAGGTACTTATACTATCATATATATTAAAATATTTGTCAAAGTTCTTTTCTAGGCATTCCACAACCTAGATAGGTACTACTAGTTACCAAAATATCAAAAATATTGCACTTAATCCACCATTTGCCATGGTCAAGTATTTTACAGTGACGTGATGAGTTTTACAGTGTCGATGAGATCCTTTTTAGTGTGACTATAAACTAGTTACTACAACGAATAGAGCAACTCAAATTGGTTTCCCAGTCCAGCGATCTGGTACAGTATGTCTTCTTATGTAATATCTTCCTGTATGCGGAACATCAAACTAAGTGTACCGACGGGTTGGTATGTCTGTAGAGCCTCGAGACAAAGCTTCCTTACCCGGATATAAGAGCGGGGCAGAACACTTTCCCGGTGAACCGTGAATGGCTTTAAGCTTGAAGGCTAAGACTGTCAATCTTAGCTTGGGGACTAGCTGCAGTCTCCAGTCTTCATGTCATATCCGATTAAGTCGTGCAGTAGGCGATAGGCTCGCTATGGTGACGGTGATCGCAAGAGTGCGCGTGGTACAGTGGTTACCTTTTATGACATACTCTGTTGTGCGTCGGGGTGGAACTGCTCAAACTTGTTGTCATAATATTATCATTAGATGCGGGTCTATTACATACAACTCCAGCAACATTTGAAATCCGCGGAGTTAGCGAAGTCATTAGTCGTACTGGCGACTGGCGAGCGGACGCAGTCGGTAGCATGCAAAATTTTGCGTCTGGCCACTCTCAGGGACTAATGATCGCAGATAGCGGCCGCCCTCTCATCCCACATTAGGGGTGCCGACGAAGGAATAAATTATTCATTGTTTTCTTCAATTGCCTCACTAACTTGTGTTGACGGCTGTTAATAGAAGATGGGAAATATTCCATAAATTAGTTTTTCGAAAATTAAAGAATATTTTCCATTGTTTTTAACTTCTTTCAAAAAAGGAGGTTCTTTATTCGTTCCGTATGTATGTAGTAGGTATGTATGTTAAATGTACATAATTTTAGTAAGATTTTAGTATATAACACACCTAGCTAATTCTTATGTACCTACGAAGTTATACGCCTAAATGTATTCATATCTATACTTATCACTAATATTTTTTTATTGGTATACCCATTTCTCTGAGATTGCTGGACCGAAGTCGGTTTAATTTTTCCAAAAAATAGATTGTTGTTTTTCTTTTACCCTACTCTAGCGGCACGCTATGATGGCCGGTTTGACGTTTGTCCGCTCATGAAGTTCCGTATTAATTGATAACGACTTTGAAGGAAATAATTGTATTACTTTATTGACGATAGTGATGTGCAGAGATTCATAAATTTTATCGAATGTAGTTTTAGGTTTAGGACTCAAAATTTATTTATTAAATTGATTTCTTAAATGTATACAAGTGTAGAAAAATCAGTTTGCACCATTTAAGGGGTGAATGTACTTGTGAATATGAACAATTTTCACTATGTGGACAAACCTCTGAAATCGCAAAAAAATATCAATAAATTTTTAAAAATGGAATCTAATACGATCGTCACATAGGATCGCTGGCTAGCACAACTACTACCTCCGGCAAACTCGCGTCAATGCTCAATGCAAAACAAAGCAGTTTCGAATTGACGTTGCTTCGAAAAGTATAAACTGTCAGTGCAATGCGATTGTGATATAGTTTTGACCTGGCTTTGGATTTCAAATATTGATACTGCATTACTGTTGACCCTTGCTCGTTAATTTGGACTCTGTTCAAGCCCTTTGTTGTGGATTTCGTCGATATGACCGAACGTACGCAGAGAACTGTTCTAAATAGTCAGACACGTGAGTTCGTAATACGCCTTCGTAACTATTTCGATCGTGAAGCTCAAAATGGAGGGCCAATTTTACCTATAACGTCAGTGGTTGAACGCGTAGCTGATGCGCTTAATATTGGACAACGAACTGTTAGACGGATAACTAAAAAAAAATATGGCGAGACTGGCACAGAAGAAAATAAACTTCACACACCAAAAAAGAGAAAACGAGCAAAACCAGTCGTAGGCATCGATAGCTTTGATGCCGATGCTATCCGAAGACATGTTTACGGCTACTATTTACAGAAGGAGTATCCAACAAGAAAAAAGTTGGTGCATTCACTGAAGGAAGCTGGATTATTCTTCGGTGGGGAAAGTTCTTTAACGAAGATTTTGAAGACCATTGGATTTCGATACAAAAAATGTAACAAACGCAAAATATTGATGGAAAGATTTGATATAGCGATGGCAAGGTATACTTTTTTACGGCAAGTGAAAGAAATCAAAAATTGGCAAAATGTTGTGTTCTTGGATGAAACATGGCTTAATGCTAACCATACTGTAGGCCGTTCTTGGAACGATGACACAGCAGCATCTACTTCCAAAGTTCCTGTAGGAAAAGGATCGCGACTTATAATTTGTCACGCCGGAACCATCAACGGGTTTGTCGAAGGTTCTCTCATGGCTTTTGCGTCAAAAACCACTGGAGACTATCATGAAGACATGAATGGAGAAAAGTTTACTGAATGGTTTACCTCAATGTTGTGTAGCCTCCCTGAACCATCTATTATAATTATGGACAACGCCCCATACCACTCGATGCAAATTGACAAGCCACCTGCCCAATCCCAAAAGAAAGCTGATATCGTCGCATGGCTTCGTAAAAATGGCGTAGATGCAAACATGAATATGTTAAAAGCGGAATTAGTACGTCTTTTAAAAGAAAACAAACCAACCAAGATCCGATACGTCATTGACGAAATAGCATTAGAACATGGGCACAGAGTTATACGGTTACCGCCTTACCATTGTGAGTATAATGCGATTGAGTTGGTGTGGGCTCAAATTAAGGGATATGCTGCAAGACACAATACAGAACCCCCATTTACCACAAAAAAAATGCTAAAATTATTAGAAGAAGCTTGTGAACATGTGACTAAAGGAGACTGGGAAAAGGTTGTGAATAGAACTGTTAAATTAATAAGGGAAGATTATGAAAGAGATGTGAAAATAGATAATATTATAGAAAACGAACATATAATTATTAATGTATGTGATGATAGCAGTGACGACAGTGAAAATAGTAGTATGGACGAATCTGATTAATTATGGCCTTTTGTGGCACCTTTTTTGGTATCTTTTGTATTCATATGTTTCTTGTGTGCATATAAAGTATGTATATTCATTTTCGTTCAAATATTCAGTTCGTTCAAATAAATTAAATAAACATATACATTTTTGTTTTATTAAACCTATTTAATCAGGTACAAAAACAAAACTTAATTGTTTTTTGTTCGAGAATAAATTGACATTCCACATCACTATTGTAATGTGTCAAACCGGCCATCATAGCGTGCCGCTAGTTTAGGGACAAATCAAACAAATTACAAAGTGGTTTGAAATTTATTCGTTTATCAAAAATAGAGTCATCAATATAGCTTGCTACCTACCACGGAATTCACAATATGTATTAAAGTGAGCGTGAAATAGTCATTTTAGTAAAAAGTTTTAGTTAAAATTACATAATTATTTTGTAAAAAGAGATCGTATTTGCTCAATATATCTACCATTTCTCTTCGTACCTATTTATTTCCGAGTGAGCTACAAAACAGAGTAAGCTAAATAAATCTGAGGGTATAATTCCATGAATAAGAATGTCTAGTCAGTTCTCTAGCTTTTTAAAGTTTGTGAGGTGAGATGGGTATTTCATTCCGATCTGCCATATTATTGTATGTTATTTGGACAAAACTTTTGCTTTAAAAGGAGCCGTAAACCCCATTTTTCCCAGTAGACAACCCTACTCTCCGGCGTCTAGTTCTATAATGAAGCAATTTAAATGCATGAGGCAGGGCGCGAGAGCCGCTTGGTGGGGGGATCAGTTTTCTCCTTAGAAGAACCTAACTAACAGTCAACCTTCACTCAAACATTGATTTTATTTTAATAGCAATAAGATTAAATTTTGTGCGATAGTTGGTTGTCAAATGGATTTTCTGTATAAATAGATGTGTGGTAGGTATGGATGATAGTGGCTGTGCGGGGTAAGCACGGTATATCTCTGCAGGTAGAGGATTATACGAGGGTACCGAGCTTTGTAGGCGAAAATGTTTTCCTAACTTATTCGGGAGAGTGAAAGGAAAAGTGGGGAAAGTGGTATCAGTTCGCTGTGCACTGTGCAGTTCAAGTTTGTTTAGTTTGTGATAGAGTTTATTAACTGATTAAACAAGTCTTGGATGTTTTTCGCGATGAAAAAATTTATCAAAATGTATAAGTACCTACAATAATAATTGTTTGTCCATTTTGAAAAAGTGTTTGCTTAAATGAAATTAGACCAAAAAATTGTTTACCTACTCATAAAATTATCTATGACTGTATCAGTATCAGTATCTGGCAACAGGATATTTGATTATTTTAATAGATAAATAGTTTTAAGTATTATTTCTTCGAACAGATTGAACTTTAGCTTTCAGCTGTTGAAAAAAATAGCAAATAAATACCTACCTACCTCTTGCCTAGGAACAAGTACCTACTCTCCCTCTTGCAGCTAGGTCTAGGTACTAGGGTTGCCGATATATAAGTAGGTATATTCGACTCCGCGAGGATCCTTGATCGATGTCACTCCATTGAACTGATCCTGAACACAACCTCCATTTCAAATAGGGTTGGCACTAATAATAATTGATAATGACATATTGTGGATAACATACATTGCTATTAGATATAGAATGGAAAATAGGTTCATAAATGGAATTCAGTTTCGCCTTCAACTCAAGGTCGTCAGTCCATTGGGGTGATGGACGGCGCACGATGTTACGGACTGTTTTTTGCCGGAGGAACAACATGCGGCCCTGAACAACAACCATAGCAGGTAGGTACCTAGAATGGAAGGTAATAGCAGATAACGATAGTACTTACTTATTTAATTTCAAAAATAGAACACTTTATTCACACCTCTCGCGGAATATTGCTTGCTGTAGTCGATTCGCTGTGTCCGACTGGTGCGCATTTTACACCTAATCGAGGGAAATTCCGCTTTTAGGCCCTGCTTTGATCACCGTAGGCAATAGCTGATATCAACAGTATTTTTTTAAATAGAACACTTTTAATCACACCCCTCGCGAAATTACTTCTTCTTAGGTAGCGTTCCTGGGTCTGACAGACCTGTGATCATGAAACATACCTACAGTGGCCCTGTTTTGATCATATACCTAATAGCTAGAAAGTAGCAGATAACGATAATAGTATTTATTTTAAAAATAGAACCATTTTAATCACTTACTCCACGGAATTACTTGTCTGCGGTCGCGTCGCTGCGTCTGACGGGCGCGGGCGTGCTCATTGCACCTGAGCGAGGGGAACACCACTAGATTGTGGTCCTATTTTCGAACGTTTAATCGAATTCTTGTCATTAAACAACTGGAGTTACTAGTCGTTTGTGTTATAATTTTATGAATGCAGTAGGTAAATTGAGAATTAGTCGCGATTAGTTGAGCCGCGAGTCGAGAATTTAATTTTCAGTGTCCATGTGTTCTTATTACATGGGCGCTGTTGTATAGGTAATGTTTTTTCATACATTTATCCTACTAATATTATAAATGTGAAAGTGTGGATGTTTGAATGTTTGGATGTTTAGATGTTTCGATGTTTGGATGTTTGTTACTCAATCACGCAAAAACTACAGGATGGATTTGGCTGAAATTTGGAATGGAGATAGATTATACCCTGGATTAACATATAGGCTACTTTTTATCCTGGAAAAACCTACAGTTCCTACGGGATTTTGAAAAAAACCGAAATCTACAGCTACTGCTATAGGTAGATTACTATAGCAAACTTCCTTGAAAGTAGGTATAAAGGTTGGAAAAGGGAGCGGGAATGGGAACCGGAAATCCACGATTCCCTCGGGATTTGTGAAAAACCGAAATTCACGCGGGCGAAGCCGCGGGCAGAAGCTAGTCACATAATAAAACAATAAGTAGGTACATAATTATGATGATCATAATACATCTTTATGATCACCAGATTCTATTCTATTCTATTCTATTCTAAGAACAGCTGTTAGCTAGGTTTTTATTAGTAAATTCAAAACAATTTTAAGCTATTGATTTTCCTTCTTACAAAATGTCTTTCTAAAAGACCTCATAAAAGATAGCGGCTCCAAAATAGCTTGCCGGTCTGGTTCAACTCATAGATCGTAGAATCGTCCAGGAACTGCCAACAGCCGCGACTCCAGCTGACTTGACACACAGTTTAGTTCGTTATGTTAGCAACATTGCTAAGTTAAAGCTAGGTATAGGAAGGGAGAACCCCCAGAGATCGCTTGAGACGATCTGAAGCAAGGCGCTGGGAGCTTGACACAGATCTGTGGCGATCCTTGCAAGAGACTTTTATGCGGGTGTCTATCGGTTGAGACGACGACGATAGAAAAGAGCGGAAGAGAATACAGTTAAGAGTGTAAGTATACACGGACGAACTACGAAATCTTGTAGAAAATCAATTTACTCCTTACCATTTCAGAGCTTGAGAACGGAATATAATATTTATCAAGGGGCAAGGAACGGCCGGGGGCGGTTTCGTATAATTTATAACCGCTCGCTATAGCTACTCAACAACGCCTCTACTTTCCATTCGTTTATTTTCTAAGCAAAAAGTTTGAAATTATCTAAGATGTAGGTATTTCCTCTCCCTTCTCGTCTAAGTACCTACCTAACATGCCAGTGCATTTTTGAGGAATTTGGTTGGGTAAAGTTATCTAGTTGAGTCATCTATAGTTGACATAACCCTATAGAGTCCAGACTATACTATCTATGCTAATGTTTCCTTACATTTTGTATGCATCCAACGGATGATCATCTGAAGATACTCGTACCTGTCTATTTTATTCATCGTGACAGTTTCTATTTCAGTTGACCTTAACAGTGCACGTAAGTTTTGGCACCTATAGATAGAGTAGGTATAGGTATAGGTCAACAAACTATCCTACCAACCCGTAATTACTTAAGTTTTTGGCTTTGAAGGTAGAATATTCGAGTCCCGGTAGCACAACAAAAGAGTCAAAAGCTTAGCTTCTAGTTATTCTACTTTATATAATACCTAATGTTAATGTTCTGCTTACCGAATTTTGCAACTATACGCAGGGGATATTAATTATTAAAGTGCACTCTCTACTTCTTCACTCTCACAGTCCAATGCGACTGAGAGAGATGAGGTTCAGGAGTTCAGGACCGAAGGCTTACGTGATCTCCGAAACCCGGGGGTGTATTTAATACCGCCAATTGCCCAACTGCGCGTGACTGTTACCGAGAATTTCTTCACAGAAAAACCCAGTGACCCCAGAACCTCATGATCCGCAGATGAACAACTTGTGTAGACCACTGAGTGTCTACTACCTGCTGTATTCTATTCAGGAGAAAGATTTCGAAAGCGAAAACCAAAAATATCAACTTCGCCGACCGCCGGTTATTTTGGTTGTTTATTTTTTTAATTCCAAATGGGCGTCGCGGTCATTACGTCGGAGCTGTCACTGTGTAACGACTGGTAATATTATTCCGCCCACCAATTCCACCTATTCTAGAGATACGCATCGGTGGCCGGCACGCCTACACAACAAATGAGTGCAGTGTTTTGATCACGCGAACGACGCAAGGAAAAACACCAAAAACTGTTATTTCATAAGCAGTTGCTTTTGATTGAGGGCCATGTGGAATGTTTCATGGAATGGCGAAGATAAGAGGTCAGCAGGGAAAATAAGAACATCAGGAAAGTTTTGATTATATTTTATCTAAAAAATATTTATGGCTCTTAGAATTTTTCAAAAAACCGACTTCAAACCTCATTAATATTACGAAGTATAAAAATAATGTTTGTCAGCTCAGTACACTGCTGCATCAGGAGTGAAGAGTTGAGCCCGGGGTTAATTGATATTATAGGTAGTCTATACCTACTTGGTCTACGATATGAATTCACAATCGATATTTCCTAAATTCCCACCGTTTAGGTACCTACCCATGCATCATCAGGATTGAGATTTTGAAACTAGAAATTTCTACAGGACCATCTCGCAAACTTAAAATATATAATATTACTTACATTATAATATTACAAACTTAAAATATATAACCAAAAAAATGTATACACAAATCGGTCCGACAATCTCAGAGCATTCGTTGTTGATGTACATAGGTACGTCTTCCTATTTTCAAGTCGGTGAAAAAGTACTCAATAATTTCATTTGTTTTCATCTCGTTTATTGCATACAGATTTTGGGTTACTGGACAACTCGACCGCAATAAAATCGACCGAATGGTCGAGTTGTCCACATCCAATTTTTTGATGGTCAACTCGGCCAATAGCAGAATACTGATTTGTTTATGTACAGTCGAATACAAAAAGTGTTTCACGTATCAAATATTTTGATTAACTCTTATATGAAATTACTTATAATTTATCAGCGTTTTATTAATTATTATCAAGATATTATGAATAAATGGTATTTTTTGAAAGAGCAAAATTTAGGTATTCTTTGAAACAAATTATAAGTAGCATCAGTAAAAATTAACATCACAAAAATTAAAAAGGTTATAAATATGAAATAAAAGTATTTATATATGTATATGTGTATAAAATTTCGCAATACTGTATGTAAGTCATCAAAAACATCATAATATAACGTACAAACCTAAATATTTTACTCTATAAAAATATAAGTCTTATTTATAAAATCACAGATTTGTATAATTGCTGTCAATATTGAAACGGTAAAAGTATAGATATCCGGTACTTGCGTACGAGTGTGGGAGGGGGAGGGGGGAGGGGGGGGGACGTAGGGTAAACCCCCCTCACCTTTCCCCTCTGTCGGAAATGTATAGTTTTTGAGTAATGTTTTTTTTTATAAATCATAACCTCACTTCTTTTACACAGGAATATTGACATATAAATTGATTATCCTGTGTTAAATATGTCCTTTTCGTGTCAAATTATAGGGGACGCCTCGCTCCGCTTCGCTTCGCTTGGCTCTCGATGCTTTTATTATGTTCTAACCTAACCTAACCTAGCTTCTTAGATTTTGACCTATATATTAATTACCTATCCTGTTAAATATACCTTTTTCATGTCAGATTATAGGGGACGCCTCGCTCCGCTCCGCTTCGCTCGGCTCTCAATGCTTTTATTATGTTCTAACCTAACCTAACCTAACTTCTTAAATTAGATTTTGACCTATATATTATTATCCTGTTAAATATACCTTTTTCATGACAGATTGTAGGGGAAGCCTCGCTCCGCTCCGCTTCGCTCGGCTCTCAATGCTTTTATTATGTTCTAACCTAACCTAACCTAGCTTCTTAAATTAGATTTTGACCTATATATTAATTACCTATCCTGTTAAATATACCTTTTTCATGTCAGATTATAGGGGACGCCTCGCTCCGCTTCGCTTCGCTTGGCTCTCGATGCTTTTATTATGTTCTAACCTAACCTAACCTTGCTTCTTAGATTTTGACCTATATATTAATTACCTATCCTGTTAAATATACCTTTTTCATGTCAGATTATAGGGGACGCCTCGCTCCGCTCCGCTTCGCTCGGCTCTCAATGCTTTTATTATGTTCTAACCTAACCTAACCTAGCTTCTTAAATTAGATTTTGACCTATATATTAATTACCTATCCTGTTAAATATACCTTTGAATGGAAGCAGGCGTTACTTTGCGGAATTCCATGATATACAATGAATATAAAATTATTTTGCTATAATCCGCTAACAGTGACAAATTTGTAGGCACAACACCACACAATCTTGTAGGCACAACACCACACAATCTTGTAGGCACAACACCACACAAATTCACCACAAAACGATCGTCGAGTTTGTTTTGTGGTGAATTTGTGTGGTGTTGTGCCTACAAGATTGTGTGGTGTTGTGCCTACAAGATTGTGTGGTGTTGTGCCTACAAATTTGTCACTGTTAGCGGATTATAGCAAAATAATTTTATATTCATTGTATAAATATACCTTTTTCATGTCAGATTATAGGGGACGACGGACGCCTCGCCCCGCTCCGCTTCGCTCGGCTCTCAATGCTTTTATTCACACTTTTTTCCTCATCTAATTCATAAGCTAGACCAAATACGTATATTCTGCATTTCGTTAAACGCAATTTTTAGTAAAATTTATTTTTATCGTAATTAATTCAAAATGAATTTCCGACATCCAAAAACAGTGTATATGGTTCAAGTTTAACCCTGACAAAGCTCCTAAACTGTAAACATAAGTAAAATCAAGTACCGGATGTCTATACCCAACCCATTGAAACCTTAACAATTTCTATTTTCATGGATTGTTTCAGTCAGTCAGTCAGTTTAAAAAAATACCACTTATATCAACAAACAAAAACAAATTATTAGTAGCTTTTGACCTCTTATTATCTATAATATCAAACAGGTCACCTTAGGAGAAAATCACACATCAGTTTTTTTTTTGTTATGAATGATTTTCATAACAAATAAAACTAAACTCACAGTAGCACCTAAATGCACGTCACCAACCAAGTGACAGTTTTAAACAACTAAAACACGTTGGGTAATACGGCGCTCCCACGAGGTAATTTTTTTAAATGTCACCAATAGCCGTCTCTTTCTCCTGAATACAAGAGATAATAATAGGTACGTCTCTAAACGAAAATGAGATTTGCTATCTCTTTCTTTTTAAAGCTGTACTGTACTTTTATACCTCAACCCAACCTATCTGCTACTGTAAATGACTGTACTTTGTACGTGCGGTCGAGTTGACCATCAAAAAATATTAATAAAATTGAATGTGGACAACTCGACCATTCGGTCGATTTTATTGCGGTCGAGTTGTCCAGTAACCCCAGATTTTAGGATTTTTCAATTCTAATTTGCTATACAACATAATATTAGGTATAGGACTGAATTCTCATGATGTTCTTCTACCGATCACGATTTCGATCTTTATAACATGGATAGCAACTCTAATGTCTGTCTGTTTTCATTCTGAAACAATTGAATTGGAATCGAACAATACCATGTGAAGCGAAATGTTGTCAGAAAAGGTAAACTTTCTCATACGCCGCTCTTATATAGAGGTAACGAATCTCACTTGGTTTACAGCGAAAATGTCAACCTGGCGATTTGGAACGGTTTTTATTTCATACCTGTTTTGTCACACGTCATGCCAGGTCCTAGCAGAAGAAATGTTGGGAAAGAACCGCGATGCCTGCTTGAGAATATCGAAGGATCCTTATTTCGATATAGACATAGTGGTAGGCAAACCGTGGAGAATCTATTATACTTGGAACATGAAGTTGGATACTAAGTGCTTGGACATGACTTTCAGAAATGCTACTCGAAAGGTGAGAATGTAACGCCTAGGCCTTTATTGTTAAATGTAATATCTATTTACTTAGTGTAAAAAATGCGGTGATAGCCTAATAGGCTTTTACATCATCATCAGTGGCAAAGATTGACCCCAGATTATGATACCAGGAACAAGCTAGGGAAAAAAATCAAATAATTAGAGTGTCCCGACATATCCATTTTCCACCATTGCACAGTGAATCGCCTAGAACAAGCTAGGTGGACAAAAGTCAATTCAAAGAATCACTTAATTGATGGTCACTTATCACTAATGATAACCCAGGGATAATTAATGCAGGTAATAATTATTGCAAACATTTCTTATCGATGAGTCATACGCAGTTGAAATCTGGTAATAAGGTAATTACATTAACGTAAACAATTTAGTTGCAATTGTGCATTGCTTTCGACAACATATATTTAAATTTGTGCTGAATATTATAGTTTTTGCTGTGATGGATTTTACTTTAGAGGGTAAGTATTTTCTATTTTTACTTCAAATAGATTCTAATAACAGATAATATGCAGTCTAACAGTTTTTGAAATAGGAGTCCAAAAAATGTCGTCTTTTTTTAAAAACCTTTACTTTCAAGGAATGTAACTTTTTGTATCCACATGTATCCAGTCTAAATTTTTTATATAATATAGCTACTACATTAAGCTTCAATATTATATATAATTTGAATACCACAACGATTCCATTTCATTTTAATAAATTTTTTTCAGAACACGTGCATTGCATTTCGAAAATGGAATTTTTCGAAGAGTGGCGGAAACATGCCAAAGAAGACAGAAATATTCGTCTAATGAGTTTTATTATGGAAAAATTTTCTATTACGAATATGACTCCCGACTCACAGAGGAGTATTCAGCTACAAATAGCAAGTATTTCGTCAAAATTAGCTGAAAAGTGGGCTGAATCGAAAATGACGGAGGATCGTTTTCTTCAGAAAAATAAAAGTTGGTTCGAGGGGGCAAACATACAATTTAAAGTTTGCATACATCAGGCTTGTCCTTCCTCATCATCTGAAGGAAGTCGGCCTCAAGGGCGACCTAAAAAGGACTTTGAAGATACGTCTTTCAAAACCAAAAAACGCAGGGTTGAAGATTTAGTGCAATCGCGCAGTGCTTCTGAATTAACTACAGCTGCGGAAGTGGCACATCGTTTGTCGGGTCACAGAAACGTAGCTTCTTTAATAAGAAGTTCCGAATCTTCGGAAAAAAGGAAATCTGTTGGTGATGTTTGTAGTGGTAGGCAATTAAACAGTGACGAGGCGTTAGCTTATTATGTAGATTCTAGGTGCACCAGTCACGCTTATAAAAAGACGCGAAAGTGGTCATTGAAGGCGGGACATGAAGTGTTTCCATCTTATCATAGTCTCTGTAAAGCCAAAAAATCATGCTATCCTTCGGAGGAAGACATTTCTGTGACCGAAACGCGCGCTGATATTAAGCTTCAAGCTATTTTGAATAAAACTGCTGAACGTTTGATTGAAGTGCAAAGTGAAGTCATTAGAAATGTGTCTTCTTCATCATTTACATTAATTAGTAAATGGGGATGTGACGGGAGTTCCGGGCACAGTACATATAAACAGAAATTTGAGAACATTGACGCTACTGATGAGTTTCTGTTTGTATTTGCATTTGTTCCTTTGAAATTGATTGATGATGACCAAAATATTATTTGGCAGAATCCACGGCCTTCATCGACACTTTACTGCCGACCAATTAAATTTATTTTTTCAAAGGAAACAAATGAATTTACTAAAATTGAAACTGACAAAGTGTTAGAAGAAGTATCTCAACTTCTTCCAACATCTTGTAGTGTTGGTGAATCTCAAATTACTGTGAAGCATAATCTTTTATTGACAATGACAGACGGAAAAGTATGCAATGCTTTGACTGACACAACCTCTGCACAAAAGTGTTATATCTGTGGAGCTACTCCTAAAATGATGAATGGCGAATTAGAAGGCTTGGTTGATAAGAAAGAACATTACGGTTTTGGTTTGTCTACTCTGCATGCGTGGATTCGCTGTTTTGAATGCTTGTTACACATTAGCTATCGTTTAGATATAAAAAAGTGGCAAGTCAGAGGTGATGAAGATAAAGCTAGTGTGAAACAGCGTTCAGACGAAATCAAGCAAAAGTTTAAGAATCAAATGGGACTTATTGTAGACAAACCAAAACCTGGTTATGGGAACACAAATGATGGCAATACGGCTCGTAGGTTCTTTATGAATCCGGAATTGAGTGGGGAGATTACAGGATTGAACGTTAATCTAATTAAAAACTTTAGTATTTTATTAAGAACGTTATCTTCCGGCTACGATATCAATATTACCGAATTTGAGAAATTTTGCATTGAAACGAGATCTCTTTATCTGAGTCTGTATTCGTGGTATTACATGCCTGTTACTGTACACAAAATCCTAATTCATAGTACAGAAGTTATTAAAACTTCCATAGTTCCAATTGGGCAACTCTCGGAAGAATCTCAAGAGGCTCGAAACAAAGACTGTCGTAGATTCCGCGAGCACCACACCAGAAAACAGTCACGTAATTTCACGAATACAGACTTGTTGCATATGCTCTTGATAACGTCCGATCCTGTAATAAACTCACTCAGGGAAGTGCCGAGAAAGAAGACTGAGAAATTACCAGTAGAAGTTCTAAATTTGATTGTCCCTCCTTCAATACCAACACATCAGATAGCACGTAATATTCAACCGTGTGATAAAGAAGATTACGTGATATCTGATTCGACTGATTGTGAAAGTGATGATGAGTCTTCTGATGAATATTATTAGCATATATGGTATTATTTGTAAAATTGATATTATTTTTAAGTTGTATATATTATACTTTTTGTATATATTAAGTTTTGTTTATCATAAGGTAGTTTTTAGTGATTTAAACTGGTATTTTATGTTGCGTTTTATTTTTTTCTTTAACTTGTTATTATATTACTGATTTTAAACATATTATTTTCATTTAAATAAGTACATTTTTTATACCAAATTTGATTTTTTATTTAAAACAAGCGGATGAAACATGCCAAGTTTCATTTCAATCCATTCAGTAGTTTTTACGTGATGCGCGCACAAATATACAGACAAACAGATAAACAGACAAACAGACAAACAGACAGAAATTTCAAAAATAGCTTTTTTATGTTCTATTACTTATTCCTAACATCCCCTAGTTATTATTTTGCAAAAATCATTAATGTACAGATACGGCAAGTCTACGATTATATTATATAATTATTCAAAATTTTCCTGAAGCGTTTAAATAATTATTTTTGATAATTTAAGCAATATCACAACAAAATATCAATGTTCATAGCTATAATAGTTAGAATACACAAAAAAATGTTTTTGTCCACCTAGCTTGTTCTAGGCGATTCACTGTGCATTGATGTTAGCGGGGTCCTCCCACATGGGTTTAGTACCCAGCTTGAAGAGGTGCAGGTCTGATAGCGGCGGCAGCTCGACCGGCCTGGGGGGTTATTCTGTAACTTAGTTAGCAACTGAAAATAGTTGCCAACGAATTTGTTCGA
Organism: Melanargia galathea; assembly: GCA_920104075.1. Classification (NCBI taxonomy): domain Eukaryota; kingdom Metazoa; phylum Arthropoda; class Insecta; order Lepidoptera; family Nymphalidae; genus Melanargia; species Melanargia galathea. The sequence goes on along the minus strand of OV049857.1, from coordinate 20,820,071 downwards.
TATACATTGCTGCATTACTGTGTAAAATTTATATTTCCCACAGTAAAGCAGCAATGTATATCAAACTAATTCGTTGGCAACTATTTTCAGTTGCTAACTAAGTTACAGAATAATCCAGCTGGTCAGACGACAGTACAGCCCCCGCCACTGCTCCACCGACGCCACGCAACCCACCATATATACGCAGCGCCTGCAAACAAGTCACCAATCTTGTACAATAACTGTTCAACGTGTATATAGGTAATACACAATAGGGTAGGGTTCAACCAAAACAAAGAATACTTAATTGGATTTTTTCTCTCACTGTGCTAATACTGTAGAATTGTTAAGTTATTAATGGTATAGTTAATACCTATATACATTAACAGTATAGTATAAACTGTCATTTCCGCACTTATTATTTTGCTAACAATAGACTTAGGTCTTAGAACTAGGTCCCCCGGCACGTACAGGCTCTAATTTTTCCGAGTTATGTACGTTTTAAGAATTATTACTTGTTGTAACGGTGAAGGAAACCTGCATGCCTGAGAATTCCGCATAATGTTCTCAAAGGCGTGTGAAGTCTCTTGGTCAGCGTGGTGGACTACGGCCATTCTCATTCTGAGAAGAGACCCGTGCCTTGTTGTGGCCCTTGTGGGCCGGTAATGGGTTGATAATGATGATGATGATTTATTTAGTGTAAACTAATTATTTATCTAAGTAGCTTAGTGCATTGAACAACAATAAAATACATAACACGTGAAGTTTACATAAATGTGCCAATAGATCACCTCACGAACTTGATTAATTAAGGCGCTACATATCTTTGTTTTTAAATTTTATAAGTACTTACTCGTAGCAGAAAAGTTTTGATTATATGATATTTTATCTAAAAAATATTTAAGTATGAAAAGTATCTTGGATCATAATGACCTTTGATCAATACTGCACACTACTACATAATAATATGTATATCTATACTAATAAATAAAATTGAAGTGTCTGTCTGTAATATCGAAATAACTACCTCATATTAAGCTCATATGGTTATTTGAACGATACTATAACCGAATCACACGTTTTTAAAATTTTTGTCTGTCTGTCTGTCTGTCTGTCTGTCTGTCTGTCTGTCTGTCTGTCTGTTTGAACGGGCTAATCTTTGGAACGGCTGAACCGATTTTGACGGGACTTTCACATACAAGTAGAGAATTAACCAGGGAGTAACATAGGCTACTTTTTTAACCGACTTTCAAAAAAGGAGGAGTTGTGTTTTTCTACCTATTTACACCGATATCTCCGAGATTTCTGAACCGATTTGCGTAATTTTTTTTTTAATCGATAGAGAAACATTGCGACTTTCTTTTGCGAATTTGGATTCCAACTCCTCAATCCTGATGCTGTAGGGGATCTGATCCCCAACACTAATGGGATTTAGGCACTGTCGGTTATTTAAATTGATATTGGGGATACTAATTAAAGACTTTATCGTTGAATGACCTCGAGTAGGTACATGTCCAACTCCTCAACCCTGATGCTGTAAGGCATTCCGAAATCGTAAGGATCCCACGGAATTTTTCCGTTTTGTGGACTGGTTACTACTTACTACAGATAGGCTACTTTTTGTTTTGGAAAATCAAAGTTCCCACGAGATTTTTACAAACCACACGGGCGAAGCCGTGGGCATCATCTAGTTATACATACAAACGCACAGTCCCATACAAATTAACGCTGTCCAGGTGGGTTATTCTGTAACTTAGTTACCAACTGAAAATAGTTTCCAACGAATTAGTTCGATATACATTGCCGTTTTAATGTGTGAAATGAAATCACAGTTTATATTTTGCACACAGTAAAGCAGCAATGTATATCGAACTAATTCGTTGGCAACCATTTTCAGTTGGTAACTAAGTTACAGAATAACCCACTGAAAAGAGCCGCGTTGACCGCGCGTCGTGCGGCGCAGCGCAGCGGCAACACGTAGACGTAAAAGCTTACAACGGGCAACGATAGATGGCACCACATGTACTGTATACCGCGCGATTGAATCGTATATTTTCTACATCTTAAGTCAGTGACTGGTTAGTGCGTGTACAGAGCTAGCTTGCATTTTCAAGTTCTGTTTAATAAGCAGACTTGTTAACTGGATATTTTTTTACAGATCATCCTCTCTAATCGAGATGTAATGGTCTATAATCTATTATAATTTTTAATATTTTTAACCCCCGACGCAAAAACGACGGGGTGTTACTTATAGTTTAACGTGTCTGTGACGTGTGTGTCTGTCTGTTCCCCTGTAGCGTTCAAACGGGTTAACCGATTTGAATGCGGTTTTTTTTTGTTTGAAAGGTGATTTTGTCGCGACTCGCGAGTCTTGTGATGAAAATCGTGTCGCTAGCTATGTGAGATGAAAAACGATTTTATTACGTAGTTGGCTAGTGGCAACTACGCAATATGACAAATAACAAATAGTCAGGCAGCCCTGGAACAAATTTTTTAGTGATTAATTAATTAAGTAATTAATTATTAAACAAGCTTCGTTTCGACGAGACGACAAAGTTTTTTATCTATGAAAATTCTCGATAGAGGTAGCTACTCGAATGCGCAGGTGGGAAATCGTTCCACTATAAAGTAGGACTGTAGCCATTTCATTATACAAATAGATAAAAATAGATAGATAAATGATAGATAGATAATGATAGATAGATAATGCATATCTAAACTGGTGGAGTTAGAGCATTGGATAAAATTGTTTTCAGATGGTTAAGAGGGTATGGTCGGATATGAATGAATACTTGGAACAGCAGCCGTATTGGGAAGCGGCCACCCTCCACATGTCGTTGGGGTCCGCGGCGCACGAGGTCCTGCTGTTCGCCGACCAAGGAGCCGCCGGGACGTTTTTGGCTGTGCCTAATATTATGCGGGAGTCTAGTTAGTACCTTGATACTTTAGCTAGGTACATATTTCAACCGTAGGTATGTTGAAGTAAATTGCAATAATTTTTTTCATTTAAATGATCTCCCTGGCGCAGTGGTGAGCGCTGTGGAAGGCCCCGGGTTCGATACCCGATAGGCGCTTTAAGAATTTCTAATTTTTAAACTGTCTCTGGTCTGGTCTGGTGAGAGGCTTCAACTGTGCCTAGTTACCACCCTATCAGCAAAGACATGCCGCCAAGCGATTTCGCGTAGAAACTGATCAGGGGTACCTACGGGTTTAATAAAAACTGCCATACCTGTTCCAACTTAGCCCGCTTCCATCTTAGACTGCATTGTCACTTACCCATCAGGTGAGATCGCAGTCAAGGGCTAACTTGTAGATGAATAAAAAAATTAAAAGAAATCGGCGCCACCAAAAATTCGCCACCCCTGTCCGACTCGGCGAATTTTTTTAATTGGTGGATATGCACTTTTTAGGGTTTCGTAGTAAACAAGAAACCCTTATAGTTTCGCCATGTCCGTCCGTCTGTCTGTCTGTCCGTCCTTGGTTAATCTCAGAGACTATTAGTGCTAGGAATCTGTAATTTGGCATGGGTATAAATATTAATCACGCCGACAAAGTGGTGAAATAAAATTTTGATAAATATTTTTTTTTAGGGTAGCTCCCCTACATGTAAAGTGGGGATGAATATTTTTTTTCTCGTCTACCCCTAGTGTGGGGTATCGTTGAATAGGTCTTTTAAAAATACTGTGGGTGTGGGAACATCATTTTTCGATTTCTAGATCCGTTTGTAAAATATGATGTTTTAAAGTGCTAATTTTTATTAGAGTCAAGTGTCCCCCCCCTCTATCAGACAAATGGCAGTATATAGGAACTTGAAAAAATTCACAGCAGTAGTATATATAATCAATTTTAAAGGAAAACTATCATGGCTAAGTAGGATTTACAGGTTAAGGAGTTATATCTGTTTTTCGAGGATTGTGACTACGAAACCCTATACTGCGCGTGGCCCGCCACGCACTTGGCCGGTTATTTATTTACCCGACTGGGTATATTATGTGTTTCACCTGTGTGTATGTATGTCCATTCCTATGTCCGCTTGTAACTAATCAACGGCTCAACGGATTTTGATAAATGATACGTCATTAGATTTGTCTCAATGACGCGAGTGTTATAGGGTACCTAAATTTAAAAAAAAAAATCAAAATGGCGGACTTTATTCGCTTTAATGTGCGAGCTGAAAAAAAATTTTTTCTTCAAGACCGTCGAGTAGGGTATCAAAAAAAAGGGATTCAAAAGGCAAATACGAAAATGTATAAATTTATATATTTGGAAACAATTTGGAGTGATAAATCGTAGAAAATGACCGTTTCCTATGTCAGTTCGTAACTACTTAACGGCTCAACCTATTTTGATAAATTATACGTCATTAGATTTGTCTTGATGGCGCAAATGTTACTGGGTACATAAAATTCATAAAAAATCAAAATGGCGAATGTTATGCACTTTAATGTGCGGGCTGAAAAAAATTTTTTTCTTTAAGACCCTCGAGTGGGGTATCAAAATAAAGGGCTTTAAAAGGCGAGTACGAAAATGTATACAATCTATATGTTTTAAATCAATTTGGAGTGACAAATCATGAAAAACAAAATAAATAACAACTACACTGTAAGTGGTACGGTGGTAGTTTATTAATTTTTTAGTTCGTTTTTAACCCCCGACGCAAAAACGACGGGGTGTTATAAGTTTGACGTGTCTGTGTGTGTGTGTGTGTGTGTGTGTGTGTGTGTGTGTGTGTGTGTGTGTGTGTGTGTGTGTGTGTGTCTGTCTGTTCCCCTGTGGCGCTCAAACGGGTGGACCGATTTGAATGCGGTTTTTTTTGTTTGAAAGGTGAATTAGTCGAGAGTGTTCTTAGCTATGTTTGATGAAAATCGGTCCAAGATGGCCGCCGCTACAAAATGGCGGATGATATATTTTTTCACAACTCCCTTGATATGGGTATCAAATGAAAGGGCTTGACTAGTAGAATAGCACTATTGCAAATTCAAGATGGCCGCCGCCACTAAATGGCGAATGTCGGGGGTTTTTAAAATTTTCAATTTACACTTGTTTAGCATGGCAGTCGGGTTTTTTTAATTTTTAAATTATAGCTTGTTAAGTTCAATTTTTCTTCCAGATATAAAACCAATGCGTAAATCGGTGCCTCTGCTGAAGTTCCAAATGAAGCTGGTCCGCAATGGCAAGTATCTTCTGGTGATGGACTGCCACGTGGGCGGCGCGTCGCTGGCGGCGCGGCCGCGGCCTGCCAACCACACCTACCGCGTGGAGGTCGCCACTGAAGCGGAAGCTTTACACCTGGGGGAAGGCTATCCGGCTTGCACCAAGGAGAAGAACAGTGATGAGCAGTTCTTTCTTGATTAAATCTAGTTCTATAGTAATTAGTATCTAGGTTCAGTGAATAACTAAAAATTTAGTTTAATAAAAAAATCTTATTTTTGTTGTGTTCTTTAATTCTTATAAGTATGTAATTAGGTACCAAAGTTCTTCTTAAGATTGCCTGTCTGTTTATCCGTTACGGTATCTTTTAACAAAGATTTAAAAAAACCAGAAGGATCCGCTTTCCGAACCGGTGTCTTGACTTAATATAAAATGTCCTAATTAAATAAAAAGTTAGTAAGAAAGAAAGAAAGAAAACTTTTTTATTTGATCAACACAACACAACACAACACAATTGAAATTAAAAATAAAATAAATAAAACGTAATAATAAAAACCTAAATCTACTAAAATAAGGATAAAATAACAATTGTGTTTGATCAAATGTAGGTCTCCCACTCAGCATCGTGCTGCAGCAAGCTGCAGCGCTGGTTTTCAGTAGGAGCCTTACACGAGTGTCATCACGGATACATCATACTTCTATTTATTAACATAATTACATAGTATGATATTTAGTAGCAAATTAAATTAAATTAATTGAAAAGAAAAATAAAATAAAATAAACGAAATAAAAATTACTAAAAGGAAAAATACAGTAAAACAATAGCACAAAACATAGACGAACAATAAATAAATAGCACAAAACGCAGAACAGGCGGCACACAACAGCAAGCACTAAATCGCTGGAACGATTTATTTCAAACTCGATACTGATAATAATTAATTAATTTAAGTTGATAATAATTTTTGTTGCGTTAAAAGGTAAGTTTTTAATTTAGTTTTAAACATTGCAGACGATTTTAGTGATCTTAACGGTGGTGGTAAGTCATTCCAGCACTTAGTTGCCGCAAACTTAAAACCTCCCTTGAATGCCGCTGTTCTATGCCTCGGTGTAGCCAATAAAAGCAAGTAAGAATCTCGCTTAATACGTGCTGACTTATCAGTCCACCACATGAGTTTCTCACGCAAGTACTTTGGAATTCCGCTTTTAAGCACCCCAAAGAGTAGAGTGGCAAGATGTAATTTTCTGCGTGATTCCATTTTTAAGAGGTTTGCTTCATTGATGTAAGGAGTGACGTGTGAGCGAGGAGGGATGTTAAAGCAGAACCTGGCACATGCATTTTGAACGCGTTGAATAATCTTTATAGTCCTGCTTAAGAGTCGAGGCCCATATACAATGTCAGCATAATTCAGTCTTGATAAAACAAGCGATTCGCATAGACGTATTCTTAGCTGTACACTAATATAAGGCCTCAATTTATAAAGTAACTTTAAGCGATACATACTACTGCGGACGGTATTAAGGACATGAGTTTCGAAACGCAGTGCAGTGTCAAAAACTACTCCTAAATTTCGAGCCTCCTTGACCTGTTCAATAATATTATTATCTATTTTTACTATAGGATTAAACAAGTTTATTTTACTAACGACAGTTTTGGAGCCTAATACCATATACTGAGATTTAACGGGATTTAGTACTAAACAATTCCTTTTTGCCCATAAACGTATTTGTTCTAAGTCGGAATTAAGTTTAAGTGCAGCTATCGCTGTATCTACGGGATCAAAGGAAATGTAGAGTTGCGTATCATCAGCATAAAGATGATATAAGCAATGCTTAATGCAATTCGTAATATCTGCTGTATAAATTGCAAACAATAGGGGGCCAAGAATAGATCCCTGGGGGACGCCCCTAATTACAGGAGATAGATCAGAGGTTGAGAATGTACTGTCATTGTTTCTGACCTCAACAAACTGTGTTCTGTTGCTTAGGTAACTATCAAACCACTTAACAGTTGTGATATCGAACCCGTAATATGACATTTTAGAAAGGAGAAAAGTCGTGTTTATGCAATCAAATGCTCTAGAGAAGTCCAGAAGAACCAACAAGGTACCCTTACCCTGATCCTGTGCTGTCAGGATATCATCTACTACGGTTGAAGTTGCAGTTGTTGTGCTATGTCCTTTACGAAATCCTGACTGGAATGTTGGTAAAATTTTATTTTCTTCGATATATTTAGTTGTCTGATAAGCCACGACTTTTTCCAGTACTTTCGATATACAAGGCAGGAGACTGATTGGTCGCAGGTCTTTAAAACTAAGAGGGTTATTACATTTAGGCAGAGGTTTGACTTTAGCCACCTTCCATGCATCAGGAAATGTAGATGTCGTTATAGACTTATTGATTATCGACGTGATAACCTGTAAAGTTTGAGGCAATGTCAGTAACAGCATTTGAAGAGATATTTCATCCACGCCTTGGGCATTAGACTTCAAATTCTGAATAGTTTTTGCAACTATGATTTCGTCTACTGGCCGCAGCATAAACTGAGAATTTCCATGCCGGTGATACTCAAAATAAGTAAGGTCTGATAATGATACTATCCTATCGCCTGGTATATCAAGGAAATGTTTGTTAATTATATTAGGATCATTTAACATAGCTGGAAGCTCTTTAGATTTTTTCTTATCTATTATAAGAGATGATTTCTTCAAATTTCGCCATAATAAAGTTGGAGAGTTAATATATGCATTGATGTAGGTTTCATGGAAAGCTTTCTTTTCAGATTCTAAAGCATGTGTGACTAAAGCTTTCATATCTTTATACTGTCTTTTATGAGTCTCAAGCCCAGTTAATTTTGACCGTTTATGACTTTCATTTCTTAGTTTTATCATTAGTTTTACAACATCAGTTATCCATGGGTGGCGCTCTTTTAACATAACTTTATGATAAGGCGCGTGTAAATTGAATAAATCTACAACTATTCTATTAAATTCATGCACAATTTCATTTACATTATTTATATTATTTAAAGAATTCCAAGGTATATTATTCAGGTCATTATTAAAGTTTTCAATATTAATGTTTTTTAAAAGTCGAATATTTAGCCAGTTTGGCATGACTTCGTCTTTTTTTAGATTCATGGTAGCTGAAACTATCGCATGATTGCCAAGTTCTGGTATGTGAGTCACAGTAACCTCCTGTAAGTGTGAATCTGTACAAATCACGTCAATAAGTGTACTGCTTTGGTCTGTGAAGTGCGTTGGTTCAGTAACTAGTTGCTTTAAATTTGTATAGTGTAAAAACTCGCAAAATAATTTTGTTTTATTATCATCTTTTTTTAATAAATTAATGTTAAAGTCTCCTAACAATACTACATAGTCTGCATTGCCAAACGAAGCTACTGATTGTGTGATTGCATCAAAGAAATCACTTACATCAAGCCAGGGGGGTCTATATGCAGTTCCGATAATTAAACGGCGTTTATTGACGGTTGTCCCTAGCCACATCTGTTCAACATTGTTAGAGCCAGGATGCTGATAAGTACGCACATTAAGACCCTGTCTTACATAAAAACCCTGATACATAAAGACCCTGTCTTACATAGTAACTAACTATACTTATATTACATAATATATTCATCTGTTATAAAGATGCCTGAAAAAGAAAACAAGTAACTAAGACTTCAGTTCGTGTTTAACTAACATTCGGATATTTTGTTTATTGACTGCAAAAATGTAAATATTTTTATAGCAAGTTACTAATATGAAAATATTCGATTTTAATAAGTCAGGTTCAGTTTCTTGGAAGAATTATGAAGGTATAGAAGGTATCGATGAAGCAAGAATTTTATACAAAAAATATGAGTTTTTTTGTATGAAAAAAAAATTGCTTCTAACCTCGGAAAAACGAATTACTAAGATTTATTTTCATATTTTTTATTCATTTTATTTCCATAATGAATTTTTTGTGCTTTTCTTTTCAAATATTTACAATATTATTCTTTTCCTACGCAAATAACACTACTGATTACGATAGTAAATACGGATCTTCTTACAATGAGGATTTAAAAAAAGCGCAGGAGATTCATAAAAATATAACGTCAAATTGGACCACCTGTGAGGAGTTTCTCGCTAACACTACACTCGAAGTGAGCGGCGTCGTGGACACCGACTGGCAAATATTCTACTTCTGGAATTACAATGAAGACGAGTCATATAACATTCGGTTCAGCATCCCAACGTCTATTGTAAGTAACATTTAGCTAATGCATCTATATACTTCCATCTTCCGTCTTACCGACGAACAGCAAAACCTCCCCTATAATAAAAGTACGCGTTCTTGCGACTGCGCTAACGTTATCATGTAAATTTTACACTATCTCTAAATCTCTAAATAAACTCAAATGGCAGGTCTAAACCTGTTGACCCTAATCTAAGAGACAGCTCGTTCACAATGCTCCCTGAAGAAAAATGTAGCACTATTTTTCATCGTCGTCGTCGTCTCAACCAATAGACGTCCACTGCTGGACATACTGTCTCTAGCAAGGATCGCCACAGAACACGATCTTGTGCCGCCTGTTTCCAGCGGTTGCCAGCGACTCGTTCGAGATCATCCGTCCATCTAGTGGGGGGTCTTTCTACGCTTCGTTTACTGGTGCGAGGTTGCCACTCAAGCATCTTGGGACCCCAACGTCCATCAGTTTTTCAAAAAATGTGCCCCGCCCATTGCCACTTCAGTTTCGCGACTCGATGAGCTATGTCGGTAACTCTCGGACCTTCTCATTTGTGATTTGATCCCGCAGGATGCTGCGACCATAGCTCTCCATCGCCCGCTGAGTGACCCTGAGCCTTCTAATGAGGCCCTATTTTTAAACCTTTCTATTTAGTTAAGACAACAGAATTAACCACATTAAATAATAATTATTATTATTAAAATTTTTATCCTTATTGCAGCTTATAGATCGATTTGAAGTAGGTCTAAAAGATATGGATCATAGTGTGAACTGGTCTCGGGCTGCGCTGTTTATGGAGACATCGATAGACTTCAGCGCGCTGTACATCAGCACAGACACTCCTGGGAAATTCAGGCTTATACCTTCTTCTGTTTTTGGAAGTAAGTGAATGTTTAAAGGTAGCCGCCACAAGTCGTGGAAGAGATTTTTCATACATTTTCTTGTGGCTCAAACACGGCCACTCGAGCGCTCAGTATGCGGTGGTACCATATTATAAAATGTATGAAAAATCTCTTCCACGACTTGTGGCGGCCACTAGTCGCCGCCACTAGTGGCCCAGTGTGCGGGGGCTGTATCGCACATAGGTATCTCCTTGGTATTTTCACATAAACTCGAAAAGGTTTCAAATATTATTGAACCTTTCATAAAGTTGAGCTATTTTTACTTGATAGGTACTTAATTTTGAAGAACTTAGAAGGATGAAAAATATTTTAGATGGGCAACTGAATCTCAATAAGTAGATAATAATAATAAGAAATATTAGTTTAATAGTATTTCAGGGATTCGAAGCAATTATTGGAATTTCTTATTATCTACTTATTGAGATTCAGTTGCCCATCTAAAATATTTTTCATCCTTCTAAGTTCTTCAAAATTAAGTACCTATCAAGTAAAAATAGCTCAACTTCAGGACGTAACTAAGTTAAAAAGGAATAACGTTACTTTGGATATCACGATTATTAAGTAATCTATATCTTTACCTATGACATTTTGCAGTGGATCATTTCCCCAAGCTGGTATTTGGGTTAAAGTTCGTGAAACCAGGATACTTGGGTATTATGAACTGCGAACATCAATTATGTTATGCTTTGGCTCCATCGGACAAAATGCCAGAAAAAAATGTAAGTAGATACAATTTTTTTATACTCTAGATTACTACTATATTATCCGACTAGGGAACGGTAATGTTTTTAACTACTCACGTATCTACTTCTATGTTTGCATACGTAGATATAGATCGTTACTTTCGTCTTAGCGTCTCGTGCATAGATAATACACTAATACTATAAAGAGTCTCGTGTATAGCTGTATGACATCATGACAACGAATCGAAGAACAAAAATACTCTAAGAAAAAACAATGTTCCCCTTCTTTCCCAGATAACATTAGAAGCAGAGAAAATAGGATTCAGGGGCGATTACAATTATTCTTATTTGGTTGAAAAGAGTTCACCTATTGCCTACGATCGCTTGGACGAGCACGATGATGACGTCGCTGAGGACGAGGAAGAATTCGAAATCGAACACGAATTGGATGATGAATTATGAATGCGTAGAAGCCTTTTAGGGCGTATGGGCGCAAAATAAGCCTCAATAGCGCAACGGTCGTCGGGCGTGGATCAAAAACCGTAAGGTCTACGGTTCAAATTCCACCCGTTACACTATTGTCGTACCCACAATTGTCTTTCTTAATATTACTATTGTCGAATCCTAGCACAAGTTTTCACTTACACTTAGGTAAAATTGGAGGGAAAGGGGAATATTAGTCATACGTTCATCATGGCTAATTTCTTTAAAAAAAGGTTAATGTTTGCATGGCCAATATCTCAAACATCTCCGCCCCATCAGTTATTCATAGATTATTATGATTGACGGAATTGGCTAATTCAGCCCTTGGTAAGATCGCTGTCCAACGTGAACTTGTCTAGAAAAAAAATTGGTGTCTTGTCGGTTTACGGCCGATAATTATTTTACGTGTTAACGTCATGAGAAAACATTATAGAACACATATTATATCGGCCGATCGTGCCTCTCTATCGCTTGTTCTGCGCTCTCGCTTGCACGCTCGGCTAGGCGGAACGTGACACTTTTTCGTGCGTGAAGCCAGCGTTCATTTATTTATAAGACGTTATCACGTCAAAAACCATAATAATTAGCCGATAGCCGATATTAAAATTATGAAAAGGATTTTATCTACTCTCATATCATAAAATTCCGAATATGAAATCAAAATGTGTCATATATTGGACTACTTTATTCACATACATCTATAATATTTAAAAAAAAAATTAAAAAAGTTCATTATAACACTACTTTGTTAGGAAATTATTGCAAAACAATGTTAAAAAATAATTTTTTCTACATTATAGTACAGGCACTGGGTTCTGGTATTTTTGAGTCATGCCGGGTGTTTATTATTATTATTATTATTTAATACTTTATTGTACACCAAAAAAACATAAATTAAACAAAAGAAACATTTTAAAAGAAATAGGTACAATAGTTAGTTTACAATAGTTAGTTAGTTTAATTTTGTTACTTACAATGATTATCCCGCTATCAAAGTTACCCTATTACTACTACTGCGAAAGTGTGGCGGTAGCAAGATGCGGCCAGAGGACAGAGTGTAGTGCTACCATAATTGACCATAGACGCACTGCACGCACCGCACATTCGAAATTGACAATTGAATTTTGGCGCCTATTATTTAAATTTTTAATTTATTATTTATTTACTATTCAGTTTTTGTAACTCAAAATTTTGCAAGTGATTTTTGTTGCGCGGAAAAATGTCTAGCAGTGATACTGAAGAGAATTTAACTCCACCAGACATTCTGGAAATAGCATCGGGAATGACAAATAATCTTTTGCCAGCAAAATCAAAGAAAATTTACGATAAATGTTACCAAGATTTTATGAGTTGGAAAATTTTGAAAAAAACCACTTCATTTTCAGAAAATGTAATGCTAGCATATTTCCAAGAATTATCAAATAAATTTAAGTCTTTGTCCTTATGGGCTAAATACTCAATGCTCAAAAGTATATTGAGTATCTACAACCAAATCGATATTATTAAATACACAAGACTGATTGCTGTTTTAAAAAGAAAATTGCAGGGCTTTAAGGGAAAAAATGCAAAAACGTTCTCCCCTGAAGAATTGAGTACATTTATAAATTGCAATATCCAAAACATGAATACTTATTATAATAAATAATTTTGTTAATTTCTTAGTCTTTTCTTTTATACGTAAGATACCTATTGATGAGCTTAGATAAAGTAGTGTATGAAACTCTACATAATTAGTTATTAAAACACTCGTGTAATACTATTAAAAAACTCGCCTGCGGCTCGTTTTTTAAACTAACACTCGTGTTTTAATAACCTCTATTATGCAACCGTTTCATAAACTACTAATTTTACCTACTTTATGTTTTTTTGTTTCTGTTGCGATTATTATGGGTCAGACGGTAACTGTTCAGGATGTAAAGTCTCAAAGCAAACAATCAGGTGTCACAAACACTGTTCCAAAAAATTAATATTCTAATTCTTAATGATAAGGTCACCTTTTGTATAAAAATGTTTCCTGTATCTGTCTCTAGTTTTGTTATTAAATATATACCCAATAAAGAAATAGGTAAATAAAATTCTGGCGATCTGTTTTTTATTCGATGATATTTTTTATCAATTATGGAATAGAATATTATAATAGAATAGAATAGAAATAGTTCGGAATGCCTTTAATTAATAAAGAAAATATGTAGAGTGAAAAGATGATAAAACTTAAATGGAATATATTTTCTTGCTATTATGAATTTTCATTTTTTTTAATTATTATAGTTGTCTATATCTTTAATAATCAAAAAGTTTATAGCATCTGTTTTTATGTACTAATCACTACAATATAAAAGACTCCGTCACAAAGTAAATGTAAACACAACAATTATGATACGCGGAAGAATGCATGTTCTCGTAACATTCATTGCGGTTCTGCTCACGGTTGTAAGTGCAAGGAAAATGCTCGCAGACTTGCCTAAAGTGTCCAATTATGAAACCAGTGCAGATGGTAATAGAGATGAAAATCAAATGAAAGCCCAAATTCCAGTGAATTTCAGGCATATGACCAGAGAAGGTTTTGTAGATAAACAACCAATTGATCTCCTAAATTTTCATATTATAGAACCGAGAGACGCAAAGCACGCTAAAGATTTACTCAAGAAATCCAGTAACTTAACTCTAATATGGCTTCCGCCGCAAAGAAAACTGATATTTCAAAGTCCTCGAGAAGAAATGGAGTATTACAAAAACTTTTATAATAGTGCCAACAAGACAAAACATAATCGACCGTTTGACTTTTCTTCTTTGTTAGAGAAGAATTTGCAAGATCCATTCGCAAGTAGGAGAAGCAAAATATTTGATACTCAAAATAAAAGGAAGTTCCCAAGAGCAGATAGGGCAATGCCAAGAAAACATGTAAATATCACGGATTTTTTCCAAGACAACAGATTTTACAGGAGGCCGGTTGAAAATCACCCTAATATTAGTTGGACGACGTGCGATGAGTTTGCAAAGAATGCTGTTTTTCATCCTGATGACATAGTTAATACTAAATGGCTGCCATTTTTTATTTGGTCCAGAAGAGAATTTCGGACAGCTGTAATACATACATTTTCATATCCAACAAAAAAGGTAAAGAATTGTGTATTAGTATCATCTGTGCATTTAAAGTAACTCAGTCCCAGATATAATAGGTTTGATGTCATAATATTATGGGAATAAGTAGTAGAATTCTTTGCACTTGCATACCTAGTTTGTAACTACCTAACTACTTGTTTTGAATAATGTTGATCAATTTGTTTTGAAATATGTTCAGAACCTGATGAAATGTTTCAGAACGTACAATATTTTAAAACTGTGTTTGGCTCACATTATAAAAATATTGATTGGAAACAGCCAAAGTTACTATTGAGCGAAAGGAGAAAAATTGTACTAATCGCCAAAGGCAGAAAAGGATTATTTTATGGCATACCAGATCAGGAGCTACCAACAAGTCCTTTGTGTAAGTAATGAAAGCTTTTTGGACAAAATTCCAGGGCGGCACTACGGTAACCTCGTCTGCAAGGTCAGCACAGCATTACTTCGTCCTCTATTTAGTTTCTTTTTCTTTCCTTTCCTCTCTTCTCAATATATATATGAATACCTGAACCGTGCTGCCAAGTTTTATCAGATTTTGCTCATCCACACCATCACTTGTTAAGGTACCTAACCTTAAGTATCTTAGTTTGGCAAAAACAAAAGCAAAAGTGGATTATCTCTCCATAAAATTAGTATTCTTCCCTCGATGCCTTTTCTATCAGTAGAGGTAGTGGAATAGAAAGCAATCAACAGCTTTCAAGAGAATAACGCAGATGAAAATCGGCACAAGTAGAAAAATGGTCTCATATAGCAATTCTCTCTCAATAGCAACTTTACAACAGTTTGATCTACCGCGAAGCTTAGGCATATTGCAGTCTTGCATCTTCAGGATAGAAACTTATGTATAAAATAAAAAGTATCCAATCAAAAAGTAAGTATTATTCGAACACAATAATGGAATATTTGGGACTCTCCATATTTGTGCGGAAGAAATGTCAAAGAAAACTTCTGCGCACGAAATCCCGGTGGAGTTAGATTTGTGCTTGAATTTGTGATCTTATAGTAACGATAACAGATTTTTTGGAAATAAGAGTTGACAAAATATTGATGACAATGTTTTTAAACGTATAATATTTTCAGACAAAAACGTAACATTACCAGTCATACCACTGCGGTTGAAGATACACGATCCCTATTTAGCGATGATGTACTGTGATGAGCATTACGCAACCATAATGGCAGAAATGGGAACCGAACCGACTACCGAACGCGAGGCACTGGTTGAAGCCTCGTCGCTCAAATTCAGAGGCCACGGGGTTGTACCACGTATAGATATAGAATTTGAAAAATTTAGTGCGAATTTAAAGCGAAAGAGGAAATTGGAAGAAGAAGCGAAAAAGTTCATACACATTCCCAGATTCAGTGGAGACGTGGATATGAAAATCAAAAATGCCAAGTGACTTTTGAGCTAAGGCATCGATTTTACTGCCAACGATCCAGAGCCAGGGTCCTGTGTTCTTAGTTTGATCGTCGCGGTCAACTTTTATTACCTTTTAACTTTTATAGAATTTGCCAGTAAAACTTGCAAGTGAAAAGTAACTTGCATTCTGTTTGCATGTATAATTTTGCGATACATATTAATTAAATTACTAGTTTGAATACATTTCTGGGTAAGTAAGTATATAGAATTACAATTAATTATATATTTATGCAAATAAAATTAAAAATATATTATGTACAAGCACAGAATAAATGATAGAATCACGTACAACTATTCAAAATAACCACTGTTGTGAAAACAATGACTGTGTCACAGTCGATACGATATACATCCTACAGACTACGGTAAACAAAATTCTAAAATTTCAAACATCCACTCTTGGTAATATAAGGCGGCAACTTAAAAAACGCTCATTGAGTCTTGAACTTCTCAATCGCCAAGAAAATCGTCATAAAAATTTACAAAATAGGTATCAATGAACTGTAGATATACCAATTAACTGTAGCTATACAAAATTTTACCGTTCTGCACTTTAAAAGAGGTTTCTCCATAGCGCACTGCGTAAAAACACAACATTCATATTCGAATTACACAATCAATAAAATTTTAGAGATAGGTACGCTCTATTTTTTGTAGATTCAGCTGTAGTTTTTCAGATTCCCGTAAAAAATGTGGTTTCAAAGTTACATGGGCTCAAAGATTGTACACTGTGCTGTAACTTTCAAAGCACGTATTAGTTTCTAGAGCATAATATCAACATTTTCTTCGATTTTGATTGGTTAATATTAAAATATGAACCAAACTAAGTTGGTATGGGCCATGGGGTGATTTCTCTTAAGTGCCATTTAAAAAAATTTGACAGTCTACGATTCTGTAAATTGATTTGGAATCTATTTTCCCTTAAAGTTTGATAACAATGGTTCAATCTGCAATTTTAATGGAAGCTATAATTATTATTGTGTTTATATCACACATTCAATTCGCAAGAGCTGGTACAATGCCGGGTGCGAGGTACGATAACGAGACGACCACTTGCGAGGAGTTCAGCCGTTTCGCCAGATTCAACCCGTACTCCGTAGTGGACGATGAATGGATGTCGTTCTACTACTGGGGACCGCCGATGACACCAGTGTTTGCAGTTTTCTTTGTGCCTACTACTCGGGTATGTTAACTTTTTTTTCTATCCTATTTTAAGCGACGATAGCCTAGTGGTTAAGACTTTGACCTCCCTTTCGGGGGCAGTGAGTTCGATCTCTGGCACGCATATCAACTGAGTTAGCTAAGTGTGTTTTTAGCAATTAAGTATCACTTGTTTTATCTAAAGGTGAAGGCAAACATCGTGAGGGAATCTGCATGTCTGAGAGTTCTCCATGATGTTCTCAAAGGAATGTGATGTTTACCACTTTGACTTGGCTAGCGTGGAGGACTGCGGCCTAAACCCTTGTAATTCTGAGAGGAGAACCGTACCATGCAGTCAGCCAGTAATGGGTTGATCTTGATGGTGATTATGATACAATACAACGAAGTAAGTCATCAATATTATCACAATCCAGCCAGACCATTCAGCTAATTAGGAAGTAATTGCTTAAATCGTCTGACCACCTAGTGGGACGTTTGACGACACTACACTTTGCTGTGCGAGGTCCCCGTTCCAGCAGATTGGTACCCCAACGTCATATCTGTCCTTCGAACGTACATAATATATATTTTTATTGCTTTTTTTATCTGGTTAGAACGGCAGTGCCACTTATACCAAACACACATGGTTATTAATTATTAATTTTAAATGAATACGTAATATACCTAATGATGAACACAATGGAATAATCTTATCAAATTAGTGTATTGTCATCGGTCCTCGATAAATCTACAAAGTTTGAATGAAATCTGACCGTTTAAAGTGGGTCAAAATCGCACTCAAAGGAGCCGGTTACAAACATACAAACATACAGGTGAAGCTAATATAAACCGTGTAAAAAAGAGAACATTAAACAATATTGTGATTATGGACTGTGTCGTTTTATTAGCAAAAGGAGTATATCAAGTTGACATTGGACGGTCACGTGTTGGCGCCAGTGAACTGGACTGCGCGGATGCTGGTGTTGAGAGAGCGCGACAACAGCACCTACTTACTGGTGGAGCAGAATGACAGAGGGCATTATTTGTTGTACGCACTAGCTAAAGGTAAATAAGGGAACATAAAAATACGAGTAAATGATTTAGGTCAGCTATTACAACAGTGGTATGTCAGCTATTACAACAGTGGTATGTCAGAAATTGATTTTGGTCATTTTTATAATCAAGGTTTCAGTATCAACTTCTGACAAACGAGCTAATTCTTTCTTCAAATGTTCCCTTTGTGTGTCCCAAATGTGTCTCCCTTTTTACTAAGTAAGGTAAGTATGTTTGGGCTCCTCCTCGGTCTATTAGCTAGTTTTTTCAGCTCCAGATCATGAGGTGGCGAGTGTGGCTACTTCCCGTTTCTCGGAGAGCACGTAACGTTGTCGATCATGCGCCTGATCTCACTCCGGTCTTGACTGTTCCATTATAGCATGACACTCACTCTCATTTTCTAATTGTACGGATGAAATAGTACGGAGATAGCCATGGCTTGTAACTTAGAGACATACATAACTAGGTACTGTTTATCTGCATGAAAAATAAAAGAGTTCCAAGAGAATTAAGAGATAAGAGAGAGAGATTTTTAATTTCCATGACAAGGAGCTAATTTTATTTTTATAACGATTTGCAGGTCTGGAAGTAGGTGACATTGTACAAGCAGTCCACTATCGCTTCAAGCAGATTAGCGCTGGAAAATACTTTGCTATGTTTGATTGCAATGTAAGCACAGTACTGGCCAATCTTTATGACCGCTCTGAACATGGCCGCGATGCAATGCGCAGAATATAAATTTCAAGGGTACGTCCACACTCGCACTTTACCTTCAACCGTACGCGTTCTATCACTCGCAAAGTTTGTGTATTGCGCAAGTTGGAACTCCTAATTTGTTGGTAAAATTCGCTGCATAATCAGAACGGTCATAAAAATTGGCGATTTCTATAGTTTTATAAGTTGATAAGACATTTAATGAAAAGAATATTTAAATAATTTTCTTGGGATATTTTTCATTACTTTATCTAAATAAATTTTTAGGTATTAATACATATTATAAATCGTAGACAGACTGTCTACGATTTATAATATGTATTAATACCTAATTTAAATTAGCTCATATTTACGGGTAGGTATGTTGTAGGCTATCAACTTATCAACTAACAAAATTTATTATATTTAACGTTATAACGAATCTTCGAAATGGCTAAACGAATTTTGACATGACTTTCATAATTGCTAAACCGATTTTGAATAGATATATTCACAGTCAGATGTAGAGAACTTGGTAATGACTATTTTTAATCCTATAAATAGTGAAAAATTTTGCGAAAAAATTAACTGGGCTATTGCTTAATATTGGTTTTCAGAAGGCCTTAGTGTACATGTTCTCGAGGATAAAAGACGTTCCGAAAAAAGATCAGTTGGCGGACGAAGTAGCAAAATTAGGTTACAAAGGGCGCGGCGGAAGGTCCTACCTCTACCAGGGACACCATTGGATGCCGATACCGGAGGCCAGTGAAGAGGAATTCCAACAAGCTATTAGTCATAGAAAGCCTACTTATAAAGGAATATATTTGTAAAACAATTGCTCTGTTTTTTCACACACTATCTATTTATTTCTAATATAGGTATTATTTTTGTTACGCCGACGCCACTAGTATAAAAATTTGAACACTTATTTGAACATTTGTTTGAACACCTTTGTGGCAGTTGTCTTTAGTATTTGTTCAAAGTTTTTCTGTCAGTGTGCAATATGTAATATCTCAACTGAAAGATTATTCAGTTGAGATATTACATATAATTATTTCCCTGTAAAATATTAACCGATCGTCCATGGTGGTAGTTTAAAAGTACCTACTAGTTAGTCGGCTTTTAATTTTTTAACTGTATCTTAGTTTATGAGTAGGTACGGTTATTCTATCTACCTGAATATTATTTATAAATACATAAAACACAACAGCATAATTACTTGTACATGTACCTACAACATACCTTTCAAAACTAATTTGTCTCGGGCAATTCTCTCTTGAAGGAAGTTTATTCAACTAATTCGTTCAATTAGGTTCCCATTAGGAATGTAAATATTTAAAGCTTTTGTTCCGGGCCTCAGGGCACCCCCAACAATTCTATAGGAACCTTAGTAAATATATCACTTTAAATAGGTAAGCAGGTACTTATATTTGTCTTAAAAAAAATTGGATCCGACTAATGAAAAAATTTCGTTTAGTGAAAATCCGTAAAGAGAACTGTAATTAAGTAGTGATAACAAAATATTTGAATGATCTCTCTCTTCGTCACATTGATCATTGCTGAAACAAACAGAAGCGCACTTTACTGTGCTAATTCCGTTAATTCGTATAATTTTGAGACCTAATGTCCACTAAAAATTACAAAGGTTTTGGCAACTTCATTTGTTGAAGAAGGTTGTAAAACTTACAATTTACTTAATAAATTAAAAATCTAAGGGTTAATTTAACAATCAATGTAGGTACGAAAAGCAGTAGGTAAGTAAGTTAGTAGGAGGGTCTTTCCATATAAAGTAATTTCGATAGGTCTACCTGTAATTTATTAGTGAAACGTTAAACTTTTCGCAGTGTTTATGTTACATAGTAAAATATCTTAGAAGTTTATATAACTGTGCTTATCTTCCGAGTTTATGTTTACTATTTTTGATAATAATTTATGACTGGACATGGACAAAGTAGTTAAGTATGATTTTATTTATATATACGATAAGATAAGGAAAAGTTTCACTCTGTAAAGAAGAAAATTTTATCGATAGGCTTAATTTTCCAAACGACTATGATGCATCAGCTGCCTATGTACCTACCTATAAATGACATAAGTTATTACCTAGTTATTAATAACTGAGTGATTGAGTCTTATTTTGACAAGCACTATACCTACGGGAGAGTTCTGACTTAGAGTTTAGTAGCCAAGTATGTATGTTATTTGTTACTTAAGTATTGCGTGCAGTGCAGTATATCTAGAGTCTACATCTCCTGAGGACTCTCCGGCATCGTGTGGTGTTACTTGGTGGTGACGCGTTGTTTGTTTGGTTTTTCCCGCATGTTTACCAACGGGAGAGCGGGTGGCGCATAGCACATGCTGTGCTGCACCTTATGCGACACAGATTTGTCTGTTTTAGTGGATTAAAAAATATAGATTTATGATTACCGCAAAGAAACTCCTGTTTCTATTCAAGCTACTCATATTAAGTTTTGAATGCTTAATAAGGAGTCCGTTGGCTTAAATTTACCTATTTATCTTTTTGGTGAACCAAAATTATATTACCTACTTATTAAAATATCAATAATTTATTAATAAAGTTATATTTATTTATTTAGTCGCAAGCTAGGACCATTTGTACAAGCAAGATAATTCCTACATACAAAAGTAAATTATTAACTTATCTAAAGTTCAGTATTAAACATCAAACTTATCAACATACAAAATGCAAATCCAATTTTACGCGGCGATGTACAAAACAACATAAAACCGCTCCGAACCTTCGGAAAACGATTAAACATTCAAAATGAGGTTATTTAGTTAAGTTTACAGCGACGTTTACTATCTAGACCGCTTTAATGGCTAGGAAGCGGCGTGCGGTAAAGAGCGCCGATTATACGATTACATATTATGTTACTTGGCCGTCTGGCTGGGATATAAATTATATAAGTTATGGGAGAACTTTTTGTGATGGCAACCTCAACTTCGAACAGAACGCTACTAGGGGTTCTCGAATAAAAAGCGTGAAATCGTTTTTTAACATCATATCTAATATTTAACAAGTATAAATTGAAAATTTAAAAAACCCCCGACATTCGCCATTTTGTGGCGGCGGCCATCTTGAATTTGCAATAGTGCTATTCTACTAGTTTGCAATAGTGCTACTATTCACCTTTCAAACAAAAAAAACCGCACTCAAATCGGTCCACCCGTTTGAGCGCCACAGGGGAACAGACAGACAGACACACACACACACACACACACACACACACACACACACACACACACACACACACACACACACACACAGACACGTCAAACTTATAACACCCCGTCGTTTTTGCGTCGGGGGTTAAAAATATAGTTTGTTTTGCTAATGCTATGATCATTAAAAATTCCAAATAAGAAATGCCTGGAATTTCTAAGCTAGAAATTCTAGCTTAGAAATGCCAGGCATTAGAATGCATACCTAAATAAAATGATCTTCTTTTTGTTTGTAAGAACTTTTCTTTCTTGTCTTTTTGTTGTTTACTTTGTTCTTAGTGTATGTATACCACCTTGTGTATGTCACAGGTGTGTCGAATATATTATGTACCTACTAGGAGAGCGCCATATGCGCGGACAAAATGTCGAAGAAAATTTCCGCGCACTTTTTCCGCTCGGATTTTTCCGTTAGATTAGCCCCTGGCCTATCAATTAATATAATACTTATAGTTTGTCAGATATGCCGGGACAAGTCTGCGAACAACAAAATGCGAACTGCGAATTAATTTAATTTATTTTTATAAAAATTATGGAGAGTAGCTAAATAGGTACTTTATCTAATTCGTTATGTAGATTTTTTTTAAAGAATATTAGCCATGATGAAGATGACTAATATTCCCCTTTTCCCTCCAATTAAATGAAAACTTGTGCTAGGAGCGGATACGACAATAGTGTAACGGGTGGGGTTCGAACTGTTTGAACTGTCGATCCTACATATTCCCGATCCGCGCCCGACCACCGTTGCGCTATTGAGGCTATAAATTACAATTTTGATAACTTTTGATACAATGGTACTAATTCTAGTGTACACAATCTCTATACTAAATAGACAGCTCTAACTTTAATGCTACTACCCTTTTCCGCACGAAACATTGTGAAAAGAATAGCACTATTTTAGACCCGGCAACATAATTTCGTTTAGGAATTGTATACGACAGCATTATTACCATCATCATCATCATCATGATCAACCCATTACCGGCTCACTACAGAGCACGGGTCTCCTCTCAGAGTGAGAAGGATTTTGGCCATAGTCTACCACACTGGCCAAGCGGATTGGCAGACTTCACACACCTTTGAGAACGTTATGGAGAACTCTCAGGCATGCAGGTTTCCTCACGATGTTTTCCTTCACCGTTAAAGCAAGTGATATTTAAATACTTAAAACGCACATAACTCCGAAAAGTTAGCCCGGGATCGAACCCACGACCTCCGATTAGAAGTCGGTCGTTCTAACCACTAGGCTATCACAGCTTAGTGCATTATTACCAATTATTAATAATTTGTTTCTCGATTTATGAATAAAAAGTGAAAATATTACCAACGGTCAATGGTAGGTGCTACGGAGTGCCTCTACGACGCGGACGTTTCCGTAAGACTCTACACTTCTATAGGTACTAACAATTATTTATTAATCATTCATGCGTGTCTTTCTAAAATATGTATTCATATTTGTGCGACGTTTGAATATACACGTAGAGGTTTGGGTGTTTGTTCTGTCTGTCCATTCTTAACATATTCTATACCTAATTGTACATCTAGTATACAGTTAGTATAGTTACCTAGGATACATGACTTAAAAAACAACACAAAGATAAGGTTGGCACCTGTTAACTTGGTACATAGTAGGTATCAAAAATATTTTTATTATAATATAAAGACAGCAACCAGTGAAAAAATTTCCTTCTAATTTTTAACAGACTTCCGAAACTTGTCAATTCGGTGCGTATTTTCTCCTTCCAAAAATATTTTTGTATTCTAAACTACCGAACCTATCGAATCGGAATTCGACAACTTTGAAATTTCTACTTATTGGGAAAGAAAAAGTTCTCCCTTTATTAAAGAGAAACTCAGAACTTCAGAAAATTTATCTCATCTATTAACCTACGATTCTGTCATATTAGATACTAGATGATGCCCACGGCTTCGCCCGTGTGTATTTAGGTTTGTAAAAATCTCGTGGGAACTTTGATTTTCCAGAACAAAAAGTAGCCTATCTGTAGTAAGTAGTAACCCGTCCACAAAACGGAAAAATTCCGTGGGATCCTTACGATTTCGGAATGCAATTCCTTACAGCATCAGGGTTGAGGAGTTGGACATGTACCTACTCGAGGTCATTCAACAATAAAGTCTTTAATTGGTATCCCCAATATCAATTTAAATAACCGACAGTGCCTAAATCCCATTAGTTTTGGGGATCAGATCCCCTACAGCATCAGGATTGAGGAGTTGGAATCCAAATTTTTTGTAGGACAGTGTCGCAATGTTTCTCTATCGATTAAAAATTACGCAAATCGGTTCAGAAATCTCGGAGATATCGGTGTACATAGGTAGAAAAACACAGCTCCTCCTTTTTTGAAAGTCGGTTAAAAAAGTAGCCTATGTTACTCCCTGGTTAATTCTCTACTTGTATGTGAAAGTCCCGTCAAAATCGGTTCAGCCGTTCCAAAGATTAGCCCGTTCAAACAGACAGACAGACAGACAGACAGACAGACAGACAGACAGACAGACAGACAGACAAAAATTTTAAAAACGTGTGGTTCGGTTATAGTATCGTTCAAATAACCATATGAGCTTAATATGAGGTAGTTATTTCGATATTACAGACAGACACTTCAATTTTATTTATTAGTATAGATTTGCTTGACAGCTTTGTAGTAAGCACCAAACATAGATAGACAAACAGTTACCTACTTCGTCCAAATAAAGTTATGTTAGGGATGAATCGACCTTACGCCCTTCGAATCTAATTAGACTACAGATTCGAAAAAAAGTGCTATTAAATTCGAATCAAGAAAATTATCCGTAAAAGAAACTGGAAACCACTTCGCATTCAAAATTAATAAGAAAAGAATTATCACCTGATTCCAACAAAGCCCTTATCCAGGTTTGTATCGGTAATTATCGTTTCGAAGGGAGCTGTTTCATCCATCCATCCATCGGTTCATCCATCTTCGGTCCAGTGACGTGCGTGGATGATTAATGATTTCGACTTGTCGTTAGAAGTCCAACTAATGTTTATTATCTTAGCTGGACCCATGGCCATAATATACCTACCTACTCGTACATTTTTATCTGCTTTAAAGTGAGACTTCTTCAGTTTCGGCTATGTTCGCACTGAATGCAAAAGTTATGTTAGATATTCCCCTGCTACTATGTCATTGCCCACCGCGTCGCCCGCAAAGTAGAAGTACGACTAGCAGTAGACATTAAGTATATGTTAGTCCTTGTCCCGTTCGATTTACTTAATAACATATACCTACCTAGTAAGTACCTACATCTATCTTGGTTCTACCATCTCTAATACTGGAGGTTGTGAGCTAGAAATCCGACGGCGATGTGCTATTAGTAGGTCAGCGGTGGAGAAACTAAATAAAATCTGGAAGGACAGGAGGATCACCAAAAGAACTAAGGTCCGACTAATGAGATGCCTCGTGTTCCCAATCTTTCTCTACGGAGCTGAAACCTGGTCCCTCAGACTACAAGACCGACGCAAAATTGATGCCTTGGAGATGTGGTGCTGGAGGCGCCTTTTAAAGATACCTTGGACGGCCTTTCGAACAAATAACTCCATCCTCAAAGAACTTAAGATAAATGAAAGGCTCTCGTCGACTGTGCAACTACGAATTCTAAAGTTCTTCGGCCACATCTCTAGAAATGAAGGATCATTTGAACGTTTGGTGGTACAGGGTCAGGTGGAAGGAAAACTAACTAGAGGACGTTCACCTACTCGATGGACGGATTTGATAAAAGCTGCGACCCAGACAACTGTGGTGGAGTGCTCCCACAACGCCATTAACAGATACAAGTGGAGAAGCATCGCGCGGGAGGCGGTGCGCCCCAAAGCCAAGAAGACCGATGACGACTGATGTGCCTATCATCATAGCAGCCACGACCACTCTGTCAAGAGTGTACGATTGAGAAGAAGAACCTAGTAAGTATAATCAATTCGTTTGAATGAAGTGTCGCAGGTGGGCCTCTACCTATCTATCGCCATTTTTCAACGACAGAATTTTACTACAGTTACGTACAGAACCCTATAAAAAGCCCGGTAGTACAAATCGTGCACTTCATATAGGCAAAGAGGCACTGTCTGTAAGTACCTACTGCAGGAAATAACAGCCGTATCTAAGTGATATAAAAACTATTACTATAGGTAGGTACTTACTGCTTCGACCTTCCACGTTCACGCTACGTTAACACCAGCAAACCTGAAAAACTACTACTTACTAGGTATTACATGAAAAGTACGCAACGATAAAAAACCTAAGCATATTGTTAGAATTTGTATTGAATCCTACTCAGAATGTCCTGGTCAATTTTACGATAAAAGTTTTACCGACCAAGACATACAATCACGCTCCGCTTTTTCAATCACTACGAGCGACGGTCTATTAATAGATTTTCAATTTAGCGGACAATTCATTTCCAAGAACGAAAAATTACTAAGGACACATATTATAATTAATACCTAACAAGGAGATATAATGTTACATAATATAAGTTAGGTACATCCAAAAATCACAAAGGTTTTTCAAAATCCGGTCACTAACTAGTTACCTACTCGTAATTTTTTTCAATATTATGTTATGTAGAGCCAGAAAAAAAGTAGATCCAAAATGGCTGTGTGCAATTTGCTAATATCGGCTGAGCTTCTAGCCTCTCTAGCATCTATCAAATAGCTTCTAAATAAGAAGCTTATTCTTCTCTATGGTAGCTACGAAATTCTCATAATAATTTCGTAGAAGCTTCTACAAGTATAAATTGAAAATTTAAAAAACCCCCGAAATTCGCCATTTTGTGGCGGCGGCCATCTTGGATTTGCATAGTGCTATTCTACTAGTCAAGACCTTTCATTTGATACCCATATTAAGGGAGTTGTGAAAAAATATGTAATCCGCCATTTTGTAGCGGCGGCCATCTTGGACCGATTTTCATCAAACATAGCTAACAACACTCTCGACTAATTCACCTTTCAAACAAAAAAAAACCGCATCCAAATCGGTCCACCCGTTTGAGCGCCACAGGGGAACAGACAGACACACACACACACACACACACACACACACACACAGACACGTCAAACTTATAACACCCCGTCGTTTTTGCGTCGGGGGTTAAATAATCAGCCGCTTCGCCTGTCGAAAAGTAGCGTTCGCTCAGTTGACGGTGATCTTACTGGGAAAAACTATGAACGATTGCAGAATTAGTAGATACCTACGTATTTAATGACTCCTATATTTCCTTAGAATGGCGTACAGAACAATAAATTTGTAATAAAAAAAACTATGTCAACGCAACACCTATGCTAACAAACGTGTGAAAGGAATCGTAAAACTGTAAAGATAAATAAATATCTTCACGATGCTAATATAGTCTCGTATTAATTATTATCGAATGAAAAACTTGAACGTGACATAGTAGGTGCAGAAATAGATGTTAATCTATACTCCGATAGCGCGGTACATTGAAAAAGCCCTACAAAAAAACTTGTCACCGTTCACACAAACCTGTCGGTTGTTATGCCGTCCACAATTGTCACATTAAGAACGACCGTGGGTTATTCATTAGCCGTTATACAACCGCGATTATCATAAAATCCTAGTAGAAAATAATCTTGGAACAGGCCGAAAAGAATAAATATGCCACGGGGGAATTTAGTACCGAAAGTTGAGGTGCCCCGCTGTGAGCAAAGGACCCGCGGGTACTGTGGCGCTACGGCCTTTATTTTTTATTGTGCACACAAAAAAGTCGCCTAATAAACCAAAGATGGCCGCTGTCTGTACGTCACTAATATATTTCATGTCCTATTTATGAAAGAATAACGATTGTAGTATATTTCTCCTCGATACACCGATTTTGGTGTATTTAGATATTTCATTTCATATGTAATTCATTTCATTTCATTTGTATTTTACATATTTATTAGTACAATTGCCATAATCTAAAATTCATGTTAGGCACTGCAATCCAAATTATACTTAAAATAGGTTGAACTAAATTGATTTCGTACCAAGTATTCTTATTTAAGTTGGTACATAGTTTAACTTCTCGTAAGCAAAGTCACGAGTTGTATAGTTTGTTATAATTTTTTGACCTGTCATCGGGAACTAATTTCGGAAGGGCTTTTTGTGTGTATGCTTTTTTCTGTTTTACCTTTATTATTTGGAGAAGTGTGAGTTCCGTGGCGTAAGTGAAGGTGCTATCAAGGCATAGATACCCATGCAGAGTATCTATTACAACCCCCGCACACTGGGCCACTAGTGGCGACGACTAGTGGCCGGCCACAAGTCGCGGAAGAGATTTTTCATACATTTTTTAAGGTACCACCGTACACTGGGCGCTCGAAAGGCCACAAGTTCGTTCGAGCCACAAGAAAGGAGCTGTTACGGTTTTCTTGTAGATACTTGTAAATTGTAGTTACGCAACCAGTACTTACTAATACTAAGAAGCTATATGTATAACTTCAAATTAGGAATATCCCCTATGTGCCCACTGCCCATCTTCAAAATCTAATAACAAATCTAACGGGAAAACGCTAACAGAATTCCGCAGCTAATGTAATACTGAATTTGAATGCGCCATATCTGCCTGCGCGAGAAGAAGAAGAGAAATTTTGTGCGCAGAATTCCGTTGGCGTTTTTGCGTTAGATTTGTCTCTTGTCTAGAATAGACAATAACACAAGACATAAACGTGTCGAACGCGATATCTAGAAATTGTAACAGGAGGAACTGTACGAAGTGTTCACACTGCAGATGCGCCTTGTTTACAAATTATATCTATACCGGATACAAAAAGGTTGTAACGCTTTTCTGAACTAACTACTTACTTATCTACTTCCTTATGCAAATAGGTAAATATTTTATTCGCCTATCAATATCTTTGTTAGTTCAATATAAGTTGCGCAATTTTACCGCTATAATTTCTCTTGTCACGGGAAAATTCAGTAACTATAGCCACGCGTCGTTCCCGCCCCAAAAATATATCCACGCAGTTCTCCACCGTGGACAATCTTATTTATATATTTCATGCTTGTAAATCTTTAATAGGATCCCTTGATCATTTAAGTGAGGAAATTTGAACTTTAATACATATTCAATAGAGGATATTTTGCGTAACTTGGAAGTAAAATTGATACGCCATTCATTTTGGATAACAACCATAGGCGTAGCAAAACAGCAAAACACGGCGCGTGGCGGTTTATGTGGGAAGGCTCCCGATATTGCAACGGAGTTCAGATTAAAATGCGTAATTTAAACCTCATAAACTTATTATTAACTAAGACACTGGCGTGCACTTGGTACGTTAGCAGATTTCAAAAGGTTTCCGGGTTGGGGATGGAATACATTGGATCTTCGATCAGTAGGTATTTTACTTGTTCATCCACCTGCCACTACAGCCTTTTAACGTCCCACTGCTGGGCACAGGCCTCCTCTCTCATAGGAGAGAGAGAGATTTAGAGCTTAGACCCGCCATGCTGTTCCAATGCGGGTTGGCAAGCTTTAACGACTATTCTGTCACATGCTAGTGACAGTAACCGGGACCGACTGTTTAACGTGCTCTCCGAGGCACGGGGGTGAAACACCGCCAACTACCAACTTCGGGCTGGCATTGAAAATTTCTTGACAGAAAAACCCAATACCTAACAATTATTTGCCCGACCCGGGAATCGAACCAGGGACTTCGTGATCTGCAGTTGAATATGCTAACCAATAGACCAACGAGGCAGTTACTTGTCCATGTCCATGAATAATTAGTTTTGACCCACGATTGGGCAATGGGATAGGCTGAGATGTCATAGTTCTTTTTTTTTATATTTATTTATTTAATCCATCAAAGTACAGAAAAGTTTCTTAATAATTTATCTCGCCAAACTGGTGGGCCAGTTTGTTGGCGAGGTGGCGCTCTTAATAATATTTACATACGAGTACTTACTTAACGCTAACTTACTTACTATCAAACATAATTACCTATCTATTTACCTTATACATGCTACCAATAAATTAGAAACAATAGATATATTATATATGTAATTTAATCAGTTAGGGAATCCTTAAGTAAGTGTTCTTTTAACTTCTTCTTAAGAACTCCCTCACTGAACTTTTTATCATTAATCCAGTCGTTTTTATTATATGTATATTTTCGGGACTATATAAGCACTCATCCCTCTACTTTTTGTAGTTGTATTTGAAAGTTGTAAAAATACAAACACGAGTGTAAGTAATTGCATATATTATAAAGTTTTTAAAGAAGTTTGAAGGAAATATTTTTGTTTATTTCTCGTACATGAGCACTTGACAGTCATATTTCAGCTAGATTTTGTATGATATCTTGCATATTGTTGGTCCAAGTATTGCATCATATTTCGAGATATTCCTTTATGATGGCTTTGGCCACTCTACAAGGTAAATCTTGGCACGATGCCCATAAAACTGCCACACATTTTCCAGGTCGGTGCATAATATCTCCGAAGTAAGAACGTATTTATCGATAAAAATGGGTAAAAAGTCAAAGTCAAATTCATTTATTAAATTAGGAAGACGAAAACAATATTTTCATTGAAGTGGTGGTGGATGTAATTTATAATATTGGAAAGATAAAAATCAAATCTATGAGAGAAGCTTTAGTTTGTCTGATTTTTTAATTGTTTATTTAGGTACTTAATGGAATATTTTCTTGAAGTTTTATAAATTGGGTACTTAGTTAATTAAGAAAAGTGTGGTATTCGTTACGCAAAATTAATTATTATTACAATCGTCACAACAAAGGGTCTGAGAGGCCCCGGGCATTTGTGGCCGCAGAACTCAATTTGTTAAAACTCGACAGGAATGCGAGAGATCTGCACTGCTTGCGAGTATACGCAACTAAGTATATTCACGAAGAGAAACGCTTATATTTATTTTATTTCAACTCTTATTTGAATACTAGATGATGCCCACGGCTTCGCCCGTGTGGATTTAGGTTTTTAAAAATCCCGTGGGAACTTTTGATTTTACAGAACAAAAAGTAGCTTATTTGTTAAGTAACCCGTCTCCAAAACGCAAAAATCCCGTGGGATCCCCACGATTTCAGAATGCAATTCCTTACAGCATCAGGGTTAGTTGGATATGTACCTACTAGAGTTCATTCAACGATAAAGTCTTTAATTGGTACCCCAATATCAATTTAAATAACCGACAGTTTCTGAATCCCATTAGTTTTGAGGATCAGGTCCCCTGCAGCATCAGGATTGAAGAGTTGGAATCCAAATTTTTTATAGAACAGGGTCGCAAAGTTTTTCTATCGATTAAAAAAAGAATTACTTAAATCGGTTCAGAAATCTCGGAGATATCGGTGTACATAGGTAGAAAAACACAATTCCTCCTTTTTTGAAAGTCGGTTAAAAAAGTAGCTATGTTACTCCCTGGTTAATTCTCTACTTGTATGTGAAAGTCCCGTCAAAATCGGTTCAGCCGTTCCGAAGATTAGCCCGTTCAAACAGACAGACAGACAGACAGACAGACAAAAATTTTAAAAACGTGTGATTCGGTTATGGTACAGTTCAAATAACCATATGAGCTTAATATGAGGTAGTTATTTCGAAATTACAGACAGACACTTCAATTTTATTTATTAGTATAGATAGGTAGGTACTAAGTAGCGTAAGTACCTACTGGTTATCAATAAGTATCTATTAGATACTAGCTTTTGCCCGCGGCTTCGCCCGCGTGAATTTCGGTTTTTCACAAATCCTGAGGGACAAGTAGATTTCTGGTTCCCGTTCCCGCTCCCTTTTCCAACCTTTATACTTACTTAAGGCATTTTTTATCTCCATTCAAAATTTCAGTCAAATCTGTTCAGTAGTTTTGACTGGCCCGTTGGCGCGGTTGGCAGTGACCCTGCCTTCGACATACATACGACTAAAACAAACTAAAGAAATAAAAAACATCATACCCCTAATAAAAACAAAATCTCCGATTCAAAATAAAAATTACGAAGACGCACGCAACAAACGCAGGACACATCCGCACGCATTAGCTCCCTCGTTCGAAATGGAGATTGGATTGGAGCATGCACCCTTCACCGCACCCGCCCGCGCCCGCCGCGCGGCGCGGCGCGGGGAGTTCCGTGCAGCGCGAGCGTCGCTCGTAGCGAAAATACCTATCAGGGCGTTTTTTAACATAGGTAGGTACCTACTTACCGATTTCAACACAACTCCTTTTTTGAAAGTCGGTTAAAGAAGTAGCCTATGTTACTCCTTGGTTAATCCTCTACTTGTATGTGAAAGTCCCGTCAAAATCGGTTCAGCCGTTCCGAAGATTAGCCCGTTCAAACAGACAGACAGACAGACAAAAATTTTAAAAACGTGTGATTCGGTTATGGTATCGTTCAAATAACCATATGAGCTTAATATGTGGTAGTTATTTCGAAATTACAGACAGACACTTCAATTTTATTTATTAGTATAGATGAGCAAATTATAAGATTCCTTTTTTGCAACGGACCCTAAAGCCCAAGGTCCGGTTCTTTATTTTGCTTTTTAAGTTTTTGTATTATACATATTAATTTTGTTATCAAGACCAAAAACTACAAACCCTACTTTAAAATAAGTTGGTACTAGCTACCAACTTATTCTAAAGTAAGTTAGGGCACCGGACACCGGTACTATGTATAGGCACTAAGTAGGTAATATGTTTTCGTGGCAACGGGCACAAATTGATGAATATCGGAAAGTGTTTACTAAGTAACAGTCCCTAGTACCTAAGTTTTAATAAAAACAATTAGGTAGGTGTATAATATATACCCATGTGAAACTTCAAAAAAATGTGCTACAAGTAGAATATGATCAATATTTTCATTTAAAAACTAAACTAACATTGTCAAATGGAAAAAAGTTAAAAAGAAATGCATTTTTGTTCTCGGCAGTACTTCAACCCCAGTGAAAGGGCCGGACCCATAGATAAAATGAATAAGACGAGATATGGCAAGGGGGCGTGGTTCCTGAGAACTCTTCTGGCGTTAAATACACCTGAGAACCGTTTTTGTCTTGAGTCGAATGTCGTCCAACGATCGCTTCACCGCTCTCGATTTTTAACAAAATGCCGTGTTGTTCAGTGGTTGTTTGCAAAAAATCAAGCAAAAAAGTGAATCATACAAAATATGGCATCTCATTTCACACTTAAGTACAAGCTATTGTTGTTATTTTCCATAAAAAACAAGAAAACATTATTTTGTATATTTACATTATGCTAAAAATGTGCTAAATTGAGAAGTTTATATCTCATTATGAACAAAATCCATTGCTTGCTTAGTAGAAATCAATCATCGAATCGGTCGGTCTTAGGACGCAATGGACTTGTACTATATAAATATATTCCTTCACTAGACGTTAGACTCACGGTATGGACGCCGATCGGGTGGTCGTGGTCGTAGAGATGTCATGATGTTAGCTAAGTACATTGTTATCGATATTTTAACGACCAAACGATGATTTTTGATACAGTTATTATTAATTAACCCCCGAAGCAAAAACGACGGGGTGTTATAAGTTTGACGTGTCTGTGTGTGTGTGTGTGTGTGTGTGTGTGTGTGTGTGTGTGCGTGTGTCTGTCTGTTCCCCTGTGGAGCTCAAACGGGTGGACCGATTTAAATGCGTTTTTTTTTGTTTGAAAGGTGAATTAGTCGAGAGTGTTGTTAGCTATGTTTGAAGAAAATCAGTCCAAGATGGCCGCCGCTACAAAATGGCGGATTACATATTTTTTTACAACCCCCTTAATATGGGTATCAAATGAAAGGGCTTGACTAGTAGAATAGCACTATGCAAATACAAGATTGCACCACCACCACAGAATTTTGGGTAAAAAGAAACCCAGCCCCTCATTTTTATTTCGAAATTAATTTATTTGAATCGTTATATCTCAAAAACGGTAGCTCTTAGGAAAAAAAGTATACAGACATTTTTTATAGATAATTATCTGATCTACAATTTTGTTTAAAATAATTTTATGATAAGACTTACCGTTTTGCTGAAAAATTTCCCGTGAAAACTTTGACACCGAGTAATTTTTTTCCAGGTGTCGGATCGATGAGGACTTTTCACATTTCATTTATAATAGTGTTTTGAACAATCCTACCAATTTTCAGCCAAGTGTGAATATTGTAATCTTGGAAGTCTAAATTGATCGTATTATATAAGTAGGCATTTTTTATATCGTATTATTTTTGATTCATAATAATAATAATATATCGCTTTTCTTAATATATAAGTCATTGTCAAAACCCAAATAGTAAAAAAATTAAGAATCGATAACTTTACATTTTAGTCAATCACTAAAGTTTTAATGGCTTTTACTCAACATTTTTATTTACTCATCAGTGCATACATACCAGCACTTTTATTTAATTTTATAATTACCTTTTTTAATTTTCTTTTTGCGAATAAACAAAATAACGAGTATCTATCGATATCGATAGACAATTCAATGAGTAGCAATACAGCGCCATCTATGGTCAAGTAGCGGAATTAATTGGACAATCGAATCTAGTGTGACTATAGCTCATAAATACATTCTTCCGTTAAAGCAAAATAAATCTTATTTCTACAAAATCAGGGTTTGTTTCCAAATCTGTGAGTTCTGTGAAGTAGGCTAGTTTTGACTAAACTTAAAACGACAAATCAAACGATTTGTTTCTTTGTAGTGCAATATAGATTAACGGTATATTTGTGTGAGTTTGGCGACAGCGGTTCCTATAGTAGTTTTGGTGCATTTCACTTCCCCTGCCTTCTCTCTTCCGTGGCCGGACCCCACGTGAAAGGCGCGAGTGTCAGAAAAACAGCTCGCAGTCCGCAATGAATAGCAAAAATGTAAATTTCACGCAACTATACATCGCATGAGACGGCCGAGGTGGGGTGCGGATGGCCCAACACACAAGTGATAGCGATAGAAGTCTTAATTCTACTTTCGTTCTTTACAGCATGAGTGATATGACGAACGACGCATTTATCTTTTCTGAAAATACGTGCTGCATCATTTTGCTTTTTTTGCGCATCAGAAATTTGTATGTATCTACCAGCCCACCGTAATGTGCGATCAGCGATCAGCATTTGATTTTTGATCTTTAATTAGTAAAATCTATACTAATCTATATCTATACTAATAAATAAAATTGAAGTGTCTGTCTGTAATTTCGAAATAACTACCTCATATTAAGCTCATATGGTTATTTGAACGGCACCATAACCGAATCACACGTTTTTAAAATTTTTGTCTGTCTGTCTGTCTGTTTGAACGGGCTAATCTTCGGAACGGCTCAACCGATTTTGACGGGACTTTCACATACAAGTAGAGAATTAACCAGGGAGTAACATAGGCTACTTTTTTAACCGACTTTCAAAAAAGGAGGAGTTGTGTTTCTCTACCTATGTACACCGATATCTCCGAGATTTTTGAACCGATTTGCGTAATTTTTTTTAAATCGATAGAAAAACATTTCGATACTGTCCTACAAACAATTTGGATTCCAACTCCTCAATCCTGATGCTGTAGGGGACCTGCTCCCCAAAACTAATAGGATTTAGGAACTGTCGGTTATTTAAATTATATTGGGGGTACCAATTAAAGACTTTATCGTTGAATGAAGAACTCGAGTAGGTACATATCCAACTCTTCAACCCTAATGCTGTAAGGAATTGCATTCCGAAATCGTGGGGATCCCACGGGATTTTTGCGTTTTGGGGACGGGTTACTACAGATGAGCTACTTTTTGTAATAAGATACTTACAGAAAAGTTCCCACGGGATATTTAAAAACCTAAATCCACACGGGCGAAGCCGTGGGCATCATCTAGTAATAAATAATAATGCATTAAAAATGATTTGATGTGATGTGATAAATAATT
Organism: Melanargia galathea; assembly: GCA_920104075.1. Lineage (NCBI taxonomy): Eukaryota > Metazoa > Arthropoda > Insecta > Lepidoptera > Nymphalidae > Melanargia > Melanargia galathea. Next base: position 20,784,091 of record OV049857.1, on the reverse strand, counting down.
TGGTTCAGTCGTATAATAAATTCTATAGTCATGTCTGTGAAAACTACATAATAATATGAAGTCACCTAATCACATTAAAATTAGAATTTTGCAAGAGATATTAAGTACCTATTTCGTAACATATCGAGTAACTGAATGGCAATCTTTTTAAATCGATGAGTTGTTAGTGATGATGATTCGATATCGGTGTTAATGGATTTAATAATAATATAATTTTTATTTAATTTCCTTCATATGTTTAAAATTCGATGCACATCACTTGGACCACAAGTAAAGTATAACTTTATGCATTGGGCTGGTACAACTTAATGATTCGAGGGCCTGCGTCTAAGCCCTTGTTTTGGTTAGCTGAAGGTGGCTTTATTCTTCATTCTGATGCCTTTTTATTTGTGGAACTTATTATCTTATTGTCCTTTGTAATGTATACTTTATTTATCTAATCTTCCACATTAGGTACGTATACTATAGACAAGTTAGGTAAGTCGGTAATAATAATTTTATGTGCAAATATTTTTGTTTAACCAGTGAATTTATTTCGATATGACTGCTAAAATTGGTTCTAGACACCGCCGATTTCAGATAATAAGTATTTTATCTAGATATTAATTTAGCCTTCTAAAAACAACTTACGCGGACGAAGTAGTGGGCCGCAGCTAGTCATAAGAGTATTATGCAGTACTTAAATTGAGATTAATCTTCCTGTGTCGGGGAGTAGAGGCACGCGCACGTCACGTGACCTGCGCGAGCGCAATCGATCAGTTATGGACATGGGGATGAAACTGTCATACAAATTCGAAGTCGAAAATTTTCAAATATACGAGTGACCTCTAGCGTCCGGGGTGGTACAACTTTCAAGAAATTGTTTAAATGTGAAACTAGATGGCAGGATGTTCGCCTGATGCTTATCTAATCCGTCACTTGTCAAAGTTCAATTAAATCAAGTGTCAAAAACTGAAGTTTTACAAACTTTTACAACGGTTATTTGCAGTGCATTATTTCTTAGTTTTCTCATTTTCTTTGTTTTATTAATAGTGGTTTTTGTTTATAACGACGACTTGGACTGTTAATGGACTCTGTGATTTCTTCTCCAAACGATTTTACCCGACTTTGCAAATTGATTTCTGTTTCCTGATTTAAACGACATACCTGGCATCTATTTTTGGTTTCTTGACAAAATGCCTAAAAAATCGGAACTTCGGAACTATTGGAACGGAATTTTATTTTGGGTATACGTTTGGTAAGTTTGTTTCTATAAAGTTTACCTATACTATATTATGTAGGTACTTAAATCCCACGTAAAATCCAATGATATCCATATCATCCAAGATTGTGACCAATTCTTCATTTTTTCAGGTAGGTACATTGCATAGAATTCCTAAATGGGAGTATCCCCACAAGGAAAAGTTTGAAACTTGGAAGAGTGTGTTAAGTTTAACAACTCAAGGATATAACAATATATTGTAATTTTGATATCTTGTCTAAATGTAAATCGCATTTTTCTAAACTTAAACTATTCATTATTTCATTGACTATTAAACTAATACTTACTTAACAGTTGGTGTATGGGGGTAAACAAAATATTAAAAGATAAAATTACAATGTTAAAAAAAATGATTTAATAAAAGAACATGCTTATATGTATTTATAACATTCATACAAAATATAAAACAAAACAAATACTTTGTGTTTCATTTTTACTATTTTCAATTAAAAAATAAATAAATAATCCGTTTTAAAATTTAGAGTTATTTTCCAAAATATATTTAAAGGAAAATCGATCTAAATTTTAAAACGGATTATTTATTTACTCTGAATAGTAATTATTTATAAGCCAAGCCCCCAAGGTCGACATGTACGAAAAGCGCCATCTATCGGTCTATTTGGTATCTAAATGTGGTTTCAATACTAACGCCATCTTTAGACGGTGGAGGAAAAACTTTAAAATACATCTCAACGTTTCGCATCTATAGCAGGTAGTAGTGTATTATCTATGGTTATGGACAAAGAGTAACTAAATACGTAGGTAAGGTTTTTTTAAACTATGCCTAAATGCTACTATAATATTATAAATGTGAAAGTGTGGATGTTTGGATGTTTGGATGTTTGTTACTCTATAACGTAAGCAAATATTGAACAGATTTAGCCGAAATTTTGAGTGGAGGATAGATTATGCTCTAACTTCACACATAGGCTTTATTAGGCTTAACACTATTTATCCTGGAAAAATCCATAGTTCCCGCGGGATTTTGAAAAAACCCAAATCTACAGCTACAGCTATAGGTGATCACCTATAACTGTAGCTGTAGATTTGGGTTGTAACTATAGCAAACTACCTTGAAACTAAGTATAAAGGTTTGAAAAGGGAGATTCAGGAAAGGAGATTCCCTCAGGATTTGTGAAAAATCGAAATTCACGCGTTAAAGCTAGTAATTTATAATTTAAAAAACGTTAATCTTTATCTCTTGTGTTATAATTTAACAGATCGAACTAACTTACCTAGTGACGTTCGATCTCCTATTGTGTGAAATGATCTCGTCTTCACTCAGTCTACAAGTAGGTACATAAGTGAGGACGAGATCACGGAACACAATTTATAATGCAATTATTATTAGTTTGTTTACTTATTTGAGCATGCATCTCGCCTGCATGATAAACAAAGAAACACTTGCAATTCTAAAGTAAAGTCAGACTTAAAATACTTCTCCAACTATACAATATTATATATAATATATAACATATATATATATACAATAATTATTGTTAATAACGATCAATATCAGCCGTTTACAAATCGATGATATTATAGTCTGCTTGACCCGAATTTCCCGAGGACGAATCCAAGTTCAACAGCTAGTGATAGGAATTTAGTTTTCACATCGTGCCTCACAGATGACATATTTTTATAGGCACAAAAGAACCACACATAATCACTGACGATAAAAAGATTATAATGTATGTATGTCGCGGTGACAGATTGCGCCATGTTCACCGTACGCCGCCGTACGGGGGAATTGTAATTCTGATATTAACGCTGATAAGTTGCTTTTTATGTGAGAAAACCAACAGTGATCGGAATCCATCAAAAAATCGTGTTTGCCTTTCTGCTAACGAGCCGTTATTTCGATTTATACTTATAAATTTTTTTGTATAAATTTTTACTCACGATGTGTTTTTTATGTTTTAAATGTCTCATTTTCCTCGAAAACTACTGGCCCGATTTTGATACGGTTTTTTTGCATTACATAGTTACCTCAGAACATGTTCATACATTTCGGACCTATGAGAATTCCTTATTACTATATACAGAACTTAAAAAAAATCTTATTTAAACACAACATAATATAATTCAAGCATATGGAAAATTTAAAAATTGAGGGCATAATTTTAATATAAAACATCTCTACCATAAATATAATTGCTCCAAAAAAAAAAAAACTAATTTTGCCTTCCAAAAAGTCAATTCCAAAATAATTTAAGAGTTCAAGAAATGAAGGCTTTGTTTCGCGAGTGACTCACAATTTGCGGGCATGTCATCCCATATCATTTTCTGTTCACCTTTTTGTTTTAGCTGAAGGTTGGAGGTTAGTATTGCGCGTAATAATTGGCTAGGTAGGTGTTTTTTGCGTGCCAAATATTTTTAACGTGAATTCTGAATGTTTTATTTAGCGGAGTAAAAAAATTTTTTTTTTATTTTACTCCGCTAAATTTTTAAAACAATTCTAAATTGTACAGATAAATAAATAAAAACTCGCTGGAAGGATGTGCTAGTTTTTAAAATTAATGTGCTAGATACAATAAATTCATAATATAGGTAGGTACTTACTGCTAATTATTAATATTAAGTTTACATTTAAAGTTTATGTTTATGGATATTTTCCTATTAAAATTAACTTTTGCGTTAGTAAATACTATAAAAAAAATAAAATACCTACCTAACGATTTTGATATAATGCCAATTGAAAACACGTGTTCCAACTAACATTTTCAAACCATTGCACCGATACACAGGATCTAATGCGGTTAGTTTAACTTCACGCCAAAAATCTAGTCGCATCACTTGCTGGACAAAGGCAAAAAGTTGCGTAATTAATCGATAGGTGCAGCTTGTACAGAGGGGTGATTACGGAGCGCGTATAAAAAATATTGGTATGAGTATAGACTCATGAGTTGGCCACAGTGACTTTAGGTTCTAGTCCGTTTTAGGAGCCCCTTTGTCCTAGGTGAACGACAAACGCGACGCGATATGACTCCATAGAAAATGACAAAACGCGACAAGGCTGCTTGATATTTTCGCGTTGCGTCGAATTACATAATATGTCACTTTGCGGCGTTCTAGCTTTTGTCACTGACGTAGGACAACGTAGGACGGCGAGGCTAGGAACAAGGGGGTATAATTTCTCTTAGCGGCGAGGACACTTTTGACGTGATAACGTCATATAAATCCATGAACGCCGGCCGAACGCACGAAAAATCATGACTCATTGTCACGTTCCGCCTAGCCAAGGTGCAAGCGAGAGCGCGGAACAAGCTATAGAGAGGCAATGTTTTCTTATAACGTTATCAGGTAAAATTATCGTCCGTAAACCGACTTTATAGACAAGCAATTTTTTTGGTGGGTTTATTTATACGAGAGAATAATATGGCCATCTCCTATTTTTTAAAGAGCAAATAGCTGCCGATTCAAAGTTGCGTGCAAAATACATTACAAGTACAGTAAGTAGGTACATTTAGGTAAATAAATATTTTATTTCATTTAGGATTAAGATTCTCGTTCCATAAATTTGAAGTTCAATTTACCTCACAGATTGCCGATAAAGTTTAATAATAAAAAATGGTCTATTTCACGATAAAAATAAATGTCGGATGCGCCCGCGCCGCCCGCCGCCGCCCGCGAAACCTGCAGCCACTTCCGGTTGATGCTAATCGCTCAAATTGCTCGCATTATGTTATTATACCCGCATGGTCGGGCTTCATCGGTTTTTTGATAGACGAAATAGCATTAAATGTGATCGTTTGGCGATTTTCTGAGCTAAGAACTTAACCGAACGGACGTGGCACGGATACGTCATATGCTGTGAATAAATAATAACGTCCGTAATAATAGTAAAAGATGAATAGGCATTCACCTTGTGCAACTGAAGTCATACTTATCTACTACGTCTACCTCTATAGAGCAGACGTGTTGATAATTTAGTCAACGCAAAACTTTCACATAAAAATGTTGATTTTTTTTTACTAAAAAAATTCAAGTCTTAATTATTTATACCTAATTGCTAAACTAAAATACTTTTAGTTAAATCTTGTGTTTTGATGAAAACGTATACATATATTTAGGAAGGTAGGTACTTCTTTATTTGAGAAATCTGCGACTTGCAAACATGACTTAGGGTTGGTTGCATATCAGCCAATGAAAGTAATGTCGCCGATTATTATTGTTAATTTGGACCGTCAAAAAACAAGCAAAGTGAATTACAAAAGCCAGTATCCGTGCCTCCACGGTGAAGGGTCAAAGTTCGGTCAAAAGTTAACGAAACCTGATTAATTGTGCAACCCATTTTGTTTTCATTTTGTGATTTTTAACTTTAACGCCATTACTTCAACCGAGTGATGTGCAAGGGGCCTTTATAGAAAAATTAGTTCAGTATAATATTATGCCGAGATAGGTTTATTGTCTTCCGCTCAATAGCTATTACGATAATAACTGTGTTCTTTTTTTGTACAAATTATTGTTGAATGTTAGAACTATAATTAATTCCACACTTGCAGTTCAGTGTAGCTGAAAGCGGCCGTGTAATGTCCGATTACCGATTACACATGTGCGCCCTCGGCCCGCCCAGCTATTATCTACGCAAGTGCAAAAGTGACGTGTGTTGCGATAGTGTAACACTGTATTTTTAACCCCCGACGCAAAAACGACGGTGTGTTATAAGTTTGACGTGTCTGTCTGTGTGTGTGTGTGTGTGTGTGTGTATGTTCCCCTGTAGCGCTCAAACGGGTGGACCGATTTGAATGCGTTTTTTTAACGTTTTTTTTGCGACTATTGCAAATCCAAGATGGCCGCCGGTTTTTTAAATTTTTAATTTACACTTGTCAATTTTAACAATTCCTCAAATAGTTCCACCGATTAGTCTGTCGGTCAGTCAATCGTTTACATCTTAGACTGCATCATCACTAACCTACAGATGAGATCGCAGTCATGGGCCGACTGGTAGATGAATAAGATAAACTTTGCCCGATCATGGTGTGTAGGTACACGACTGCTTCGCGAAAATTGACAATTTTCGAAGACTACTTGTAGATACTATGCAATCCCACATTTCTGTAATCATTTCTACCGTTCAACAGAGTACGCGCGCTCAATTCCCACAGAGCACGAAATGATGGCTATCCACGGCTCCCATAGGCTCCCATTTTATCCAATTCTTAATCAAGCTACCGAGGCGGGTAATATCACAAATTATAGTGCGGACTGCGGGTCTCTTACCGCGGGCTTCGGTTAACTACGTGACGTTGGCTATGGAACCTATGCCGCAGTTATGTATCTGTTGTTATGTACGAATCGTGCCTCTATAAGGTATGTTTATCCTTCAAAATTGCTTCTCTTTGTATGGTCTAGAAAAATATATTTAACGTTCTGTTTTTATTTTATTTTATTGAATAGGAAGCCCACGCTGTACGTACACAATTTGCTTATTTATTTTCTAGACCATACAAAGAGAAGCAATTTTGAAGGATAAACATACCTTATAGATAAGGTATGTTTATCCTTCAAAATTGCTTCTCTTTGTATGGTCTAGAAAAATATATTTAACGTTCTGTTTTTATTTTATTTTATTGAATAGGAAGCCCACGCTGTACGTACACAATTTGCTTATTTATTTCCTAGGATATATTATTAATACAATAATTCTTTCCACCATCGTGAAACCAACTTAAGTGCTAACTTAGCATGCTAATGCATGCTACTAAATTTACCTATTCAGTGCTACTAAACTAATTTGATTTTATGTAAATGTATAAACATTGCTTTATATACGATGGTAGATTCCATAAGTTGTGTGTCAAAATCTTTGAATAGAACAAATTGTACGAGTAGGTACATTATTTACAACTTAAAAGTTCATTTCGACAATTTTTCATATTCTTTTGAACTTTGCACAATTCTCACCAATTTCAAGTTAGTGGCAAGTGAATTTATGTATTTTGGTAAAATTGTATAATATTATGATGCATTGATCAATTAGGGTAGGTAATCATTCTTTGAGATTAAAAGCAGTCGTTTTCGTCTTGTCTGTCAAGTCTCTGGCGTTGACATGTTCGAGGGAGATCAGTGAAAACAAGCAAGGCTCTTACAACCCCAATAATAATTGTAAAACGATTAAAATTTCGTTTTCAAACACAAGTACAACCGCCATATGCGAACGTCAGAGGTTCCCAGCGGGGAGTCTGAACACCCCTTAAACAAATGAACGAAGAAATTCTCATCTAAAATAAATTCAACCTGTTTTGATCATTGTATCGAACGATAAGCGGTCTTTTATCGCGTGATTAATTTTAGAATATAAAAGTTAGAATGCTGGGGAGTCTGTATTCAAATAATACTTGTGTCCCGTCGTTTCTAAAGTTGCAAAATTTGTTCCAAAATTGGTGATTCGACATGACGTCGTCTAGGGATCGATCATGCCCATTTACTATTGTTGTATTTTTACCAGATATTTGTTTTCTATTCAAGATTCAATTACGGGGCTTATTGTAAATTAATGATGATGATGATGAATTCTGCTGTATAGGTACACAATCTCTAAATTAAATTAAATTAATTAATAGTTTAGTTCCAAGATTGTATCTACCTATATTTAAAAAATCATTCGAGATCAAACAACATCATACTTAGTAAACTTATATTATTTTAATTAGACCGGTCTAATTAGGCTAAAAAATAGGGGTGAGGTTACAATAATTCCCACCTGGCTGAAAATTGGTAGGATTGTTCAAAACACTATTATAAATGAAATGTGAAAAGTCCTCATCGATCCGACACCTGGAAAAAAATTTACTCCTGGCCACGTACAGCTTATTCACACTTGGCTGAAAATTGGTAGGATTGTTTGAAACACTATTATAAATGAAATGTGAAAAGTCCTCATCGATCCGACACCTGGAAAAAAAAAATCGGGGTCAAAGATCGCAAAAACGGGTTTCTCACGATTTTCAGCAAAACGGTAAGTTTTATCATAAAATTAGCTCTGACAAAATTGTAGATCAGATAATTATCTATAAAAAATGTTTTAATACTTTTTTTCTTAAGAGCCACCGTTTTTGAGATATAACGATTCAAAAAGTTAAATGTCGAAATAAAAATGAGGGACTGGATTTCTTTATACCTGAAATTCTGATATTTCCAATATTTTATGTGTGTAAGTATGTAACTTATGTGTGTAAGTTATGTGTAAGTTACACACTTACACATATAAAATATTATAAACTAGCTGACCCCCGCGACTTCGTCCGCGTGGTTATATAGGTTTATATATAGGATCGGATTGGATCCCATAATCCTTTTTTGTACCTAAACTAAATGTAGCCTAAGTTAATCCTTGTAACATTACCTATCTGCCATTGAAAGTTTCTTCAAAATCGATCCAGCCGTTTCGGAAATTAGCTGGAACAAATAGACAGATCGACAAACATAAAAAACGCAAACCAGTTTAAAATACGCCGTACGTTCAAAGATCCGGGTCCCAAGTTATTTGAACCCAATAAATGTGTGTCATTTCTGAACTAAAAAACCTATGACCTTGAAATATTTACGGGACAATACTTAAAGTACTATCTTTCTAACAAAAAAAAATGACTTAAATCGAACTACGCGTTAATGAATTACAGCTAAATACATGTTTTAACTTTCTTCCCCTCTCCCAAGGGAACGGTGCTGAATTTCGGGATAAAAAGTATCCTATGTCCTACCTCGGAGTATAAACTCAAATCGTATTAAGTTTCATTCGAATCCATTCAGTAGTTTCGGCGTGATGCGCGGCCAAGATACAGACAGACAGACAGACAGACAGACAGACAGACAGACAGACAGACAAAAATGAAAAAAATTGCAGTTTTGGCTTCAGTATCGATTATAGAATGCCCTCCAATAAAAATTTTCAAAATATCTTCAATGTACAGAATTGGATCTGTTACAGTTTTATTATATTACTAGATGATGCCCACGGCTTCGCCCGTGTGGATTTAGGTTTTTAAAAATCCCGTGGGAACTTTTGATTTACCAGAACAAAAAGTAGCGTATCTGTAGTAACCCGTCCCCAAAACGGAAAAATTCCGTGGGATCCCTACGATTTCGGAATGCAATTCCTTACAGCATCAGGGTTGAGGAGTTGGATATGTACCTACTCGAATTCATTCAACGATAGTCTTTAATTGGTACCCCCAATATCAATTTAAATAACCGACAGTTCCTCAATCCTATTAGTTTTGGGGATCAGATCCCCTACAGCATCAGGATTGGGGACTTGGAATCCAATTTTTTTGTAGAACAGTGTCGCAATGTTTTTCTATCGATTAAAAAAAGAATTACGCAAATCGGTTCAGAAATCTCGGAGATATCGGTGTACATAGGTAGAAAAACACAACTCCTCCTTTTTTGAAAGTCGGTTAAAAAAGTAGCCTATGTTACTCCCTGGTTAATTCTCTACTTATATGTGAAAGTCCCGTCAAAATCGGTTCAGCCGTTCCAAAGATTAGCCCGTTCAAACAGACAGACAGACAGACAGACAGACAGACAGACAGACAGACAGACAGACAGACAGACAAAAATTTTAAAAACGTGTGATTCGGTTATAGTACCGTTCAAATAACTATATGAACTTAATATGAGGTAGTTATTTCGATATTACAGACAGACACTTCAATTTTATTTATTAGTATAGATATCAGAATTTCGGGTAAAAAGAAACCCAGTCCCGCATTTTTATTTCGAAACTTATCTTTTTGAATCATTATAGCTCAAAAACGGTGGCTCTTAGGAAAAAAAGTATTTTGACATTTTTTATAGATAATTACTTGGTCTACAATTTTGTTTAAAATAATTTTATGATTAGGCTTACCGTTTTGCTGAAAACTTCCCGTGAAAACTTTGACCTCGAGTAATTTTTTTACAGGTCCGACACCGACATCGATGAGGACTTTTTACATTTCATTTATAATAGTGTTTCTAACAATCCTACAAATTTTCAGCCAAGTGTGAATAAACTGTGCGCGAAGTAAATTTTTTTCCAGGTGTCGGATCGATGAGGACTTTTCACATTTCATTTATAATAGTGTTTTGAACAATCCTACCAATTTTCAGCCAGGTGGGAGTTATTGTAGCCTTGAAAGTCTAAATTGACTGGGCTATAATATGTCATGTCAGTCAGTCATAGTCAGGTCATGGTTTTGGGGGCGCCGACTAAGGACTGACGTGTGAAAGATCGCAGGCTCAAATCCTACTCATTTGGTTATAAAATCTTCGCAACCACTCACAGCACGAAAAAGGTAAAGAAAAAGAGTCTTATTAGATTTAATAGACTCCAATCGTGGGCGTTGGATCCAATGGCTCCAATGTTCGAGGCGCAGCGTCTTTTTGATAACAACTCAAACTGCAGCTTTATTTACATAGGCATAGGACTCACCAATCACCTCTGAGTAAGCCCAGATTTTACGGTTAAAGTTTCAATACCTACCAAAAAATAGCTCTAAAGTACACTACGCAAAAAAAGTAAAAGAAGTAAGTAGCTTGATGAAATTCATTGAAAGCTTTCATAGTTAACAAGATATTTAAATATATCAAAGTATCAAGTCGTTGCTGAAATGCATCACGTCCAACAACATATTACACTTTCTAATATTACGTAGGTACAGTCCACAAAAAAAGTATAATGTAGACTCCTATTTAGGTTTCTATTGATTGCATCGGAATAGATTGAGCAAGTCTGCGGTTTCGATTATACTGACGAGCGTTGCCTGCCGCGTTGGTTTAGAGGTTAGCATGTTCCACTGCGGATCACGAGGACCTCGGTTCGATTCCCAGGTCGGGCTAAAATTATTAGGTTTTGGGTTTTTCGGAGTTAGTAGATGGCGTTGGCTAGGCATGGGGCATGATCCCGTATGTTAAGCCGTCGATCCCGATTATAATCACTATCATGTTACAATATATTTATTAAAGCCCGCCAACCCGCATTGTAGCAGCGTAGCGGATCTAAGCTCTATATCCCTTTTCCTGTAAGAGAAGAGGCCTGTGGAACGTTATAGAGGGCTGTAGAAATAATAATCCAGGCTACTTTTATCCCGAAAATATGTAGGCGTCCTACGTAAAATTCTGTCGATGTTAGGGACTATATCACACTCAATATAGGCTTAACTAATAGATACATTTTCATTGTCTTATCGCTGAACCGTTTTTAACAAAATTTGGCACAGATACAGCTTGCATTCCGGAGACGGACATCTAGGCTATTTTTCCCGTCAGCTAGTTACGGTATCCTTGTTTTATAAGAACAACATGATTATTGCGCAGTGTTTCATGTGCCAACTGCCAAGTGCCAGCCAGTGGTGGATCGTTTGAAGTTTGATCGACAAACCGCTGCGCCGTAGGGGACGACCCGGGCGTGTGCTCTCTCAACCCTGAAATGAGTTCGAGGTGGGTTGTGGAGCGATTGCCAGCGGGCGGAAAATAATTAATCCATCCAAAAGCCTCAAATAGCGCAATGGTCTCAAATAGCGCAATGGTCTCAAATAGCGCAATGATGTCAAATAGCGCAATGGTATCAAATAGCGCGATGGTGTCAAATAGCGCAATGGTCTCAAATAGCGCAATGGTTTCAAATAGCGCTACGGTCAGGACATGGTGGACTGAAAACCGAGAACACAACGGTTCCTTACACAAGCTTTACGCTTAGTTGGAGGGAAGAATGGAATATTAATCATAAACAGCATGTTCATTAATGTAAAACCGCCTGTAAGCGTCAACTGGTAAACATATACAACTTTTGGAGAAGGAGAACCCACCACACAAGACGCGGTTCCCCGCCGTCCCCATCCATCCACTTTCTGCTACCTTCTTAAGGTCCGCGTTTTTAAAGGGACCGCGTCTTTAACACGTATCGGAGAACCTACTCTGAGGTATGCAGCTAGTGAGGAAAAAAACCGCATCCAAATTGACAAAGTATTTTTTTTGAAAAATGGTATCAAAAGTTGAAGACAATTAAACCTCTTACACTAAATAAGTAATAGGTATACCATCTTCGTTACATTATGGCTTTAGGATAAAGGGAAAGCAGGTTAAAAAAATAACTGTTTTTTTTTGGAATAAAATTATATAATTACTTACTCACTGTTTGGTCTAAATATAAAGCAAATATGAGTAATTCATCGTTGTCCCGCATCTTAGGCTCAGCTAACAGCTAATATGTAATCTAACTAGGAAATAAACAAGGGCAAAAACAATCTTAGGCTCAGCTAACAGCTAATATGTAATCTAACTAGGAAATAAACAAGGGCAAAAACAAGATTTTAAATCTACTATTTCGTACAAATAAGGAAAAACATTCAAGAATCCATTCCAAAAAACTAACATCCTTTAAAGAATTCTGAAGAAATGTAAAAAAATCTTGTAATTTTCTTACAATTGATCTGTTGAGATAGAGTAGGCATTAAATACAGTCCGTATTACTGAAAGAATTTCAGACATAAAAAGTAGATTAAACTTTTTGTTTGTACTGACAAAAAAAATTAGGAATGCGGATTTGTAACTGTTATTCTAGTAGGTACAGTTCATAACAGTAAAGTACTATAGTTATTTTTTATGTAGGTAAGTATGTTAAACTTTGTGATTTATTTTTAACCAACTTATCTGAGGAGGATGTTGTATTGTAATATAAATAAGTTTGTCATATATCAGAATATTCTTCTTAGGTTCGCAACAAATCTGTCAAGTTGTCGAATATTACAATGATGATATTGTAATAATTGTATTTATTGGGAAAGTTCAAGTGTATTGCTTTGCTCAAACAGTCACTTTAACAAATAACTTAATTATGTAATATTAGGAAAAATCCATCGTGGTTTATTTACTGTCCCGCTAAAACTGACGCCACACGCCTAGGTCTTGTGTCGCCCGCCCTCGCCCAATCCCTGTTTAAATTAGGATAGGCTTTGACATGTCTTTAGCCCCGGTTTACCACCAGTCGTTGTATGTTATGTGTGAGATTTTGTGGCGTGTTCTATTCAGTCTGAATGCATGTTGGTGTCCGTATTCAGTATATTCTGTACATAATGTGGGTTGTAAATGAGAGAAAATGAGATCACGCGGTATAACTATTTCTATTGAGACTTGTGTAGCTACATAGTGTGTATCTACATAAGAGTTTATTAAATGTATTTTGGATTCAATGTAGATAGATACTTACATATTATGTATGAGGTAAGTATACGAAAAGACATACTGATACGGGAAATTAAGTTAACAATAATACCAAACAAGGAGCATTTGAGGCGATATCGATATGAACATGCATCTCGGAAATAAGTTGTAAAATCTTCATATTTCATAATATTGTCCAATACTTAGACCTTATTTTAATATTACAATAGATAGCCAAGTTTCCATTATATATATTATATTATTATTACTTCCATTATATATATTATATTATTATTACTTACCTACCTACTGTTTTTTTTAATTAGCAGAAAAAAGAACATGTGTGCGTTCGTTGAAATAATACTCCTTCCATGTAAATTCATTACACGTTCGTTAATTTATACAACACTATAGCGGTCCGCCCCGGCTTCGCCCGTGGTACATAGAGTCGTTCGGGGTAACCGAGCGCAGTGGGTAAGTGAACGAACCGCGTATAACTCCGTAACTACGAGTGGGGGAGGGGGGGTTTGTTTGGATGAAATAAGGACGCTGGAGTGGCCAACTAGTTTTGACATAACATTGTGCCGTGTGACGTTTTGTTAACATTTTATTCGCAATTAATTAAATTTACTAGTTTCATCGGTAATTTTTGGCGTTTTGACAAATCCTGTCACTTGTAAGTTTTGGATTCGATACTGTGTGCTTAGTCTAAGATCGGAGCACTCGAAAACGAACTCGAAAACTATTGATCGAATCACAAGTGAATTCAGAGCAAAATGAACTCAAATACTCGTATTTTAAAGTCGTAATTCCATAGTTCGAATATGTATTTTACAACATTTCTGCTTGGGGCGCTCGTTGTGTTCGAATGCTGAATGTATTGGCGAACTCAAACCTTAATACAAGCCATTTTAGGTCTATTTTACTCTGAAATCGATCAATAGTTTTCGAGTTCGTTTTCGATTATGAACATATTCTTGTAGATATGTGAGCAACAATATTGAGATTATGATTGTTGCATAAACCAGTGTTAACATTAATTTGTTTTTTGGCTCCCTAGGGAAAGTGTGCGCGGGTAAGTGTGCGCAGGTGTGCACTTACACCCCCATGAGCAATATTTTAGTAAAAAATTAAAAATGACTGAATGAATAATAATTATTTGCTGGTTAAGTTATGCATCTTACACCTCTTGTATGCATCATTATTTTGTATGTCGGTATCATCATGCCACGAACCAAATTAATTGTGTTAGGAAAAATCCGAACTAGCATCAGTCACCAAGAGCGTCGCCAGCTATCAGGGCATGTTGATATATCGAAGATAGGAAAAGTATAATTCTTAGGTACAATCGAGAGATTATGAAGTTGTAAAGCAAGAGTTACAAGCTCTTGACTTGACTTGACTAAAAACTTGTAAACATTTGGTTATATTTTGGCTAAATTTTGGTTACATTTGGCTATATCTTTTCAAATATCTAGGAGGGAACAGCAGCCCCTACCGGCTCTCCCTTGACGACGCTCATATCAGTTACAGAACAACAAATAATTGCTAAGGCTAAAGTGCTTATCCAAAATGGGAAAAGAAGTGCTGCAAATGCCATTGGAACAAGTTAATCCTGTCTGCGCAAAATACTTAAACTGAGAGAAGCTCCTGATTCAATGGGTTGCAAACATTGAATAATGAACCAGAAGAAGAGTTTGTAGTTCATTAGAAGGAAATGGATGAAAACAAAAAGCTAGGCTCTATAATAATTGTTTGTGTACTTCACTCATTTTCACTTACCCCATATGCGTTTACTTACCCCGTATGGCTGCGCATGGTTACCCGCAATACGGGGCAAGTGAACGCATTCCAAATTTCTCTCTTTAATTGTTTTTTGCCAAAAGATATACTTTTAATTTGTTTAGTTTTCTATTTTCGTTGATAGTCAGATAAATGCTCTATCTAAAAAAATATGTTTTGATTTCGTTAGCTTTATTATTTAAAACACAGCATGGCTCGAAAGACAAAAGTGCGCACAGTTGCCCCGAATGACTCTATATAGCCTATATAGCACTCAAGGATCACGTACATATCCAACGGTGAAAGAATTTTTAAAATCGGTCCAGTAGTTCCTGAGATTAGCGCGTTCAAACAAACAAACTCTTCCGCTTTATTATATTAGTATAGATAATAAATTAACGAGCGTGATGAGAATTAAAAAAAATATTTCGCCATATTGATATGGCATCCAAAAATGATACGGCGCGGCGGTCATTTTGAATTAGGAAATGGAATTGCGTAACTCATAATCCATTCGTAATTCGTAATTCATTCATAATTCGTGTCATCATCAACACCCCAAAAACCTAGGAAATGACACCCACATTGGGACCGCCGCGCCGCCTGCAGT
This sequence comes from Melanargia galathea, assembly GCA_920104075.1. NCBI lineage: Eukaryota > Metazoa > Arthropoda > Insecta > Lepidoptera > Nymphalidae > Melanargia > Melanargia galathea. The sequence goes on along the minus strand of OV049857.1, from coordinate 20,768,291 downwards.
CTCTGACGTGCATAGTTCATTGAAGGCCTGCGGCTTTTTGCGATCTGTTGACTTAGTCTGAGAGGAAGTTCCTTCAAGCAGTACCTACTTTCTTGAGAAGGAAAAGCTTTATAACATCACTTCTGTCACATTAGGGTAAAACCCGGATAGATGCCGCAGTTGGATAGATGCCTCAATGTCAAAAAACCTGACTTCCCAAACTCGCGACTAAAAATTGATAGTTTAAATAAGAAGCGCAGGCCCCCCAAACCTCAGGCCCCTACATACATTTGTATTGAAACAATTTGTTTCGCTTGTGCGTGTGATTATCTCCGCAGCGAACGCGGCAAATCCTTCAAAGTTTTAGAGGCGAGTATTTGCCGTTGTATAACTTTTGAAGTAGTAGTAGATTCTGTTATATTTTTTATTATGTCAATACACTGGTTCAATAAGTGTACACCTAAGTGTAAATAATCGCTCTTTAGTTTTTAGTTTATTTACTAAATAAAAGGGCATCTATCCATATCAAAAAGGATAGTTGCCTCGATTTTTCGAGGTATAGGTGCCCTTAGAGGCATCTATCCCCTAATATACCTATAGATATATCAAGTATTTATTTTAATATTTTTAATGTTCTTTTATATTTTTATTTCTTTTTTCAATAAATTACTGATAGTTTTAATATAATTCGGGGCATCTATCTCTTTCAGCCCGATCTGTCCAGTGGTTTGAGCTGTGCGTTAATAGATCAGTCAGTCAATCAGTCAGTCAGTCACCTTTTCCTTTTATATATTTAGATAATAAAACCTTATGAAACTATGTATTTTGCTTATTTTTTTCATAGGGCATCTATCCTTTTTAGTATTTTCATAGTGGGGCATCTATCCACACAGGTAGGCATCTATCCCCAGAAAAAAGGGTCTGCAAAAAGTTAAATTCTGCAAAATCTGTAATCGTTAGGACAACAAAAACAAGTCATAATGGAACCCAAAAGATTAAACTAGCTATATTCATAAATATTATTTGTGATAAATTAATATTTTAAAAGTTAGGAGGCCATTTCAAAAAGTGGGGCGTCTATCCGGGTTTTACCCTATGTGTTTTCTGTAGTAGGTAGGTAGGTACCTAAAAATTTTCAGAATTACCCCTGGAGCGTTAATTTTGCCTTTATCAACGCTGATATAAAGAAGTTTCACATGAATAAAATAGCATAGATCTGACAAGTTTTCGGAATTTGGTGATTTAAATGTTTATATCGTAAATGCTTCTTTGGATTTCGGCGTAATTAGGTTAGTCGGTCCCTGGGGTATAACAAAAAAGACCATACAAATTATTTTATCGGTTTTTATCGTTTACCGATTATTTTAATCGGCTCGGGTGTCCGTCTGTCGGTAATAGTGGTAATCGTCCGCTAATCGGCGGACAATTTACGAAATTGTCGATCCATGTCGGCGTCCGAGTCGATGATCGATTAGTGATGTATCGATATCAGCTCATCGATATTGTATCGATGATCATGTGGGCATCTGTCCTATGGTAAGATTTCTGGACTTCTTTTGTACTTATTGTTTGACGCCAAAACTAACTGAAATAAATAACAGTTGATACACTAAAATCTTCACTAAAATAAAATGCTTTTAGATGTGACAAAACCCATATTTAAATGAATTTAAGGAAGCAGAAAGTATATTTATTTGGAGCGCAATAAGTACTTCTATTTGAGTGTTTAAATTACAGCTATATAGGATTATTTTAGTTTGAAAATAAATATCCACCTAAGTATGTACCTTTGTATTTTGATCAAGATTAGGAAAAAAATTAATTTAATCGAAATCGATTTTCAAAATGTGATATCAATCTATCAGTTGTCGGAGTAAGAGTTATCGATGATGTGAATCAACCGCATTATTTGTAACAAAATTACATAAAAAAAGATATAAAATTGGCAGCGAACCGTCTAACCCCCGTATTGATCACAATAATCGATCGTGTGCCACGTAATTGCGCAGGATCGAACCCGCGACCCATTATACCATTATAGTCTATCGACCGCAACAATAGAAAAAATCCATCGAAGAAATATCAACCTTAACACATTTTCATACAGCAGACAACCTTAACAGAAATTGAAATACTTGCGACGTTTTGTTTAATGCGTTTAAAAGTGTTATATTGAAACAAATCTAAATCTTATCTCTTTACAGTTGAGTTCATTTTAACGTGAGTAACAGAATCAATAACTAGACTGCGTTCTAAATTCAAAATTGGCAGTGAACGTTGTTCGGGCGCCAGCGCACCTGTGACGTCACACCGGTCATGACAGATGACATCATTTCGAAAAATAAAGTAACAATAATTTGGTGTTTATTTGCAAGGATTAGAAAACAGGCAGTGGCAGCAGGTGGCAGTGGGCAGGCCACGTCTGTCGCAGAAATGATGGCCGTAAGCGTAAAGGCAGTCATGTTCTGCAATTTTGAGATGAAATTATTGTGAGATGGCGATAATAAAAAGACTTAACCACACTTACGCAGCTGAATTTTTGTCAAATTTCTCAAAAAACATTTTCTTCTCAGATTAATACGCATTTGGAACTTTTAGCTTTAGTTTAAAGTTGTCTTAAATAATTATTACCTCAAGTCCTTATACTTGTAAAATTCATTTACATCCAAAAAGTTGTACTTAGGTATACTTAAATTTTACCAATTTTGAAAAATAAAGGAAAATTTCTATGTATACTTATGTATGTATGTATGTTGATTCTTTATTGTCACCAGTTCACCACAGACATAATATAGCACATAATTTGCAGGTTCTAGGTAGTATAATGTATAGAGTCAGGCTTTTCTCACCCTAAAAATAAAAATATGCCATAACAAACGTTTTTCTCGGAGTGTTTATAGTGTCATAAGGCTCGTCGGGCACGATTGCTGCGGTCGGCGACCGCAGGCAGCTTTGTGCGCCGCCGCGGACATGGTGAGAACACCATGGAACACCCATCAGCCCATCACTCGACGATAAAACATTACGTCTACACCGCAAACTTTACTCACTTTATCCGCAATAATGTAAAAAAAAAAAACAAAATTCGAGGATGGTGTTTCTGTGTGTATCACCCTTATCACCCTTTACACATCGTATAGATACCGCGGGATAGTTAGAAATGTAGCCAGACTTTTCAAGAGAGCCTGGAAACTCGTAAGTCTTACTAAGAGCTAAAATGTGATCATCAGGATTCAGGAAGGTGTCAATTGATAGCGAGTAGACATCCCGTCCCGCATAGTGCATAATTTATCTCCTCCAAAGGAAGAGTAGGTATATTAGTTTTAAGTAAGTATAGTCTCCATAACTTTGGGAAGTTTCCCATTCGCCAATCGCCATTGATGAGTTCCACAGAGTAGTTTGATGTGTTTAATAGTTTAGTTAATCTTGGCTGCAGCATCAGTTCCAGGTAGGTGATTGACAATAGCTGTAGGTAGCTGTACCTATAGGCATCCAAAAGCAAAAGCAACGGACAATTTGAACTTTAGGTTCATATCTCAATTGGTGCATGATAGATTGTCTATTTTCACACAAGCTCGTGGAACCACATTATTAGTTTTCTCCAGTGACACATTAAAAGGACCGACCGCAACAAATCACAAGTCTTAACGAACTGTACATAAAAAACTCGATTAATCCAAAGTAAAAACTAATCAAGCCTATCAGAAAATCGACCAACAAAAGTCGTGGTAGGGTTAAAAAACAAATGAATGAGGCGGTGCAGGCACCTCGAGCATAAATCATGTTCGGACGGGAACCGAACGCGCGATCTTAGTAGATTTTAATAAACATGAGGCTATCTTCGTCCATTCATGATTTTTTTGTTATTTTAATTACGATTTCGTGTGAAGGGACCATGGGCAGCTTTGGGTTATGAGATGTAAAACATTGAAAATAAGAAATGGAGTATTTTACCTACAGATACCTAGAGAAAGAAGGTAGAGATAGATATGCAAAATGGTTTATTGATATTTAGTCTATTATAGGATTGTTAGCAAGCTCATATTCCACCTGTACCTAATATGCTCCATTGAAATAGATCAAGACAGATTTTTTTTTAATTTGGGACTTTCTTAGGTCTGCGATCGAATAAACTTTCAAAACTTTCTACTTCTTAATTTCCGGTAGCATTTACGTTTAAACAATCATTCTAATAAACACTCTACACCTTGAACTCATCTAGATACTTCATTTATCTTATCTACCTTCTAGTTTCTTGTGCGAACATACCTACTCGTATCCCAAAAAATTAAAAACCTTAGTTCTGTCAATATACAATAATCTACTATGCCTATATGCTTTGTGCCTTTAAATACATTTTCAATAAAAATATTAGTCTGCAAAAACATCAGGCCGAAGCTACAAATAACTTCGGGATAAACAACGCAAAACATATCATTATTTCAAGAGCATCGGTACATGGCTGCCTACATAAAGGCTGTGCTCGGTAAAAAATAAAAGAATGTCTATGGCGGAGTGGGCGGCGCGCGGCAGCAGCCTTAATTACGGGGCAGCTTCTTGCCTTGTACTCTCTGGTTTCTACCAGATATCTGTATATTGCTTTGCGAAGGCATCCCACAGACAATGGACAACAGCAACAGCCGAACCAAAAACAATATTCGAATACACCATAACAATCGTTAGATCGCGGATAACGTCATCAGAATGCATTTCCTGCATCAGAATGCGTTTGAAAGATGGAACCTTTCCTCGCTTTAAGGGCTTAAGTGCGTTTTCTTAGTACAAGACAAGTGACCGCACGAAATAATATCCAACATGATGTTCTTTACAAAAATTGACACTTCAAACACACTCCTGACACTTCTGCAATAATTAATTACCTATACATAGCAGTAGACAGTAGTTCAATCGAGAATTCTTCCATATATCACACTTCCGGAGGCTAGAAACAGCTAGACGTACCTCTCTCTATCTAATCATCTTTCATCTTTATAATATTGCAGAGAATGAGGTTCTATTCTAGTCCTGGATCACCTATCCTGGCACGATGTTCTACCATTTCGACCTGTCCTTGGCATTGTGGAGAGCAACGTAGACAGATATATCTACCGAGTGCGATGCTGATTTGATTGGATCGGCACTTGTGGCTCCGTAGGTAGGTCCTCTCTGCCTCTCTTCAAACTTGCCCGTGACTAATAAATAGTTTTTCCTAAGTTTTAGAGCTACCACGGGAAATGCGTCTTAAATAATCCAAGGTACGCTGAAGACAGGTGTTCGACAGTCTGATTGTTAGGTATTTAAAGCTCTTTCAGCTTTAGAAGCAGTTTCCGAAATCCGACTTGACACTTATAGGTAGGTACATGTTCAGTTCACAGCAAGCCTAAGCGGCTTCGCGGTAGTTATCATTAATATTAAATCTTTTACTAAGATAATTCGAACAACGTATGCGACTAGCAAAATACAACTCTGAACGGGATTTTGTGATTATACAAGCACATAGCATGATGTAGGTAGATCCTCGTAGAAATAGGAGCGAGGGCCGATGGTATCCACAAAGGTACTTAGCTTTGGTAAACCGTTATGTAAGTACGAGTATGTGCAGTTAAGATAATTCTAACCTACTAAGGTTACTACGCTGTAATAATTGTATGATTGCATACAATTAACACCGCGAAAAAACGGTTTTTCTTTTGTTTACCCAGGATCCGTAAATCTATAGGTAACCTTCTAATAAAATACATAAATGCGAAAGTAATTCTGTGAGATCCGTAAAAAAACCTCGTCCACTGAACGGATGTTCACGTGCACATTATATAATAATATATCTATCTATCTATATATAGCTTGTATCCTGGAGATTACCGGTAAATAAAAGAGATTTTATAGAATCCCGTGGGAATCCACGGGATTCTTCAAAACTTACGTAAGTCCATATGGAGTCGAGGGAATCATCACAATAGGTTTTAGAATAGAATAGAATAGAATAGAAAAGTTTTTTTAGTCAAATAAACTTTTACAAGTACTTTTGAATAGTCAATTGAAACTACCGTATACAGTGTGTATACGTGTACATACACTGTATACGGTATACCGTGTACGTGTATACCGTGAATACAGTTTATATACGTATAATACCTATTACAGTTAATACAGCAGCAGCAGCATAAATAATTTTACAGAATAATTCAGCAGTTACCCACAACCCATTGTATTGCCTAGACTCACCAGTGCAGTGACTTTCTGAAAATCTTTTCTAAAAAACATAGACATAAAGCCTGAGACAACACTAAGAGCAAAAAATCTCTATTGTAATTGGCAGCATAAAATTGCATAATATACAAAGCAGATTTCATTCAAAAATTACAATGAAATTATAAAATTGGCTAGTCTATTCAATAAAGTAGATTATTAAACAAGTGTAAATTGAAAATTTAAAAAACCCCCGACATTCGCCATTTAGTGGCGGCGGCCATCTTGAATTTGCAATAGTGCTATTCTACTAGTCAAGCCCTTTCATTTGATACCCATATCAAGGGAGTTGTGAAAAAATATATCATCCGCCATTTTGTAGCGGCGGCCATCTTGGACCGATTTTCATCAAACAAAGCTAAGAACACTCTCGACTAATTCACCTTTCAAACAAAAAAAAACCGCATTCAAATCGGTCCACCCGTTTGAGCGCCACAGGGGAACAGACAGACACACACACACACACACACACACACACACACACACACAGACACGTCAAACTTATAACACCCCGTCGTTTTTGCGTCGGGGGTTAAAAACTACTCTTAACTAGTAACTTTCAATAACTAAGTAGGTACTTATTGTAATTTGTATAGTGTATACCTACTATACCAGTAAATCCATATACATTTGTTGAGGGGCTAAAATGAAAATTATATATTTATAGCAAAAAATGTAAGAAGGATAGATTTATTTTTACCATACCGAGAAAGAGATGATAGCTCGCTTAAGCATAAAACTTTATATCATAAGTGTAAAAGTAAAGTGCGATGTAATTAACGTGTAAGTAAGAGGGAAATATTTTAAACATAAAAACTACCGAGGTAAGTATACATAACTTTGTTAAGTAGAGATATATGGACAAAGTCACGGGAATTTAGGAGCACATTCGTTACAGAAGTCACAAAGCCACAATCGCTAATAGAACCAATAGAAACTCACCACAAAAACTACTACCTATAGAACAGTAGATTAAACTATGATTAAATTTTATTTCATATAAAAAGTTGAAAGGCAGAATGACTGGACACTTTGGCCTGGGCGGTGGCGCGGTGGGAAAGGCGAGATTAAAAAACATCCATGTACGAGTACGAGGTTGGGCGATGCCTTATCAATGGCTATATATTTTGTGTGTAACTTATTGTTTTCTTTTTTATGTTTGACTAGTTTCTACTCGTGACTTCGCTCTAATAGCTAACTTCAACATCTCGACTTCTGGGTAGACCTAAGGCATACGCCGTAAAAGAAGCGAAGCTTTCAAATTGTTTTGTTGCAACTTGCAAGTAGTGGACGCGCTATGTAGTGATAGTAACCGAAAACCTGCTCTATGAGGTAGGTACAGAGGAAAAGCCCTCATTTGGACCTTGAAATTCATCAACCATCCAGTTACCGATATAGGTCAACGTTGTTTACTCAGCGCAATCGATCATATATACACTGTCGCAAATTGGGCATTGGTTCCTCAGTCTATGTCTAGAGTAAAAGTAAGTCTTGGACTGTTCACTGCTGGGCATTCTCGACCTTCTTCGTCCAGCCACTTTATGTCGGCTCTTATCCAGTAACAAGACTATCGCCTAAAGTCCGGTCATCCAATAACAACTCATTTTCATCATTATCGACCCGTCACCGACCCACTACAGGGCACGGATCTCCTTTCAGAATGAGAAGGGTTCAGGCCGTAGTCCACCACGCTGGCCGAGTGCAGATTGACAGACTTCACACGCCTTTTAGAACATCATCGAGAAATGCTAGGCGTGCAGGTTTCCTCTCGATGTTTTCCTTATCGCCGTTAATAATTTCGCCGATAATTAATTGCTTAAAACGCACAACTCCTAAAGAGGTGCGTGCCAGCGATCGAACTCGGTCCCCCGAAAGGGAGGCCAGGCTATCACCGCTTAATAACAATAACAACTACCGTAAGTAAATTTTGTTTAAGTGTCTATTAATACAATATGTTGTCGCAGCCCAAACACGTGCTATATGATGACTATCTATCACCTTCCTACTCGTATACAGTCAACCAATTAAAGACGCCGATTCAGTTAAGAAAATTATAATATCGGAGGTGCAAACGTGAAATGCCCAGGGGTGAGTCGGGCCTGGTATTATTAGGAAGCGGTCCACCCACCACCGCTAGCGGTCGCTACCTTTAAACGATGGGCTACAAAATTAGGTATGTGTACAGTCGAACTGTGTATTTTAGTAAGCAGGAAAAACGTTATAGGCAAGTAGTTACATGACACCGATTTTCAAAACTGTCCGATAGGTAGGACCAACCCTCTACAAGCATTTTGTCAATTTTTAATCATTTGGGTCTGATTCATACACGGTTTTTATATTATTCATGTATTGTAAAATTATAAGACATAATGCTATGTTGCTAATTGGTATTAGGTATTTCCATTATCCATAAGATACACAACCAGTTAAATCTTTACCGATCAAATACGAATTCCGCAGAAGGTAGGTACCTACCTACCACCCGAAGTTTCATAAAATGTCAAATGCGCAATAATCATGGTTTGTCCTGAAGGCAAATCGTATCATTTACATATCTTGTTTACGGGCTGTCTGTTCGTATATGTTAATGACATACGAACAAATATATTCGCCGTGGACGTCTCACCACGTCGCGTTGTATTGTTTTGTGCCAGCAACCAATATTTTGAGACCTCGCTTAGTTGAAATTTTTAATATTGTCGAAGGTTCTTGCCAAAATGGCCGTGAGGCTTGGTTTTTTTACAATATAAATCCCAGCTGGGTTTTGTTTTTATTTTGTTATAATTTCGCGAAGATGCCGCGGGCGAAGCAGCAATATGAATATTAAGTTTTTTTTTTGTTTAATACCGTGTAACTGTTTCCATTGTAGATTTTTTATATTTGTTGATTTTTAACCCCCGACGCAAAAACGACGGGGTGTTATAAGTTTGACGTGTCTTTGTGTGTGTGTGTGTGTGTGTGTGTGTGTGTGTGTGTGTGTGTGTGTGTGTCTGTCTGTTCCCCTGTGGCGCTCAAACGGGTGGACCGATTTGAATGCGGTTTTTTTTGTTTGAAAGGAGATTTAGTCGAGAGTGTTGTTAGCTATGTTTGATGAAAATCGGTCCAAGATGGCCGCCGCTACAAAATGGCGAATTACATATTTTTTCACAACTCCCTTAATATGGGTATCAAATGAAAGGGCTTGACTAGTAGAATAGCACTATTGCAAATCCAAGATGGCCGCTGCCACAAAATGGCGAATGTCGGGGGTTTTTTAAATTTTCAATTTACACTTGTATATTCATGTACAAACAAAATTATTTATAGTCTCTCATTAAATCTTTGCAATAAATAGGTAATCTTATAACGATACACCGAATGCAAATGAGCTTCGTCCTAGATTTCTCAAGAGGTATAATTAAGATTGAGATATATTTCCTACTAGCTGATCCCCGCGACTTCGTTCGCGTAGATATAAGTTTTTATATAGGATCGGATCGGATCCCATAATTATTTTATGTACCTAAACTAAATGTAGTCTAAGTTACTCCTTATAACATTGAAAGTTCCATTAAAATCGATCCAGCCGTTTCGGAGATTAGCTGGAATAAATAGACAGACCGACAAACATAAATTTAAACGCACACCAGTTTAAAATAAGCCGTACGTTCAAAGATCCGGGTCCCAAGTTATTTGAACCCAATACTGAGGGTTGTAATGTCTGTCATTTCTGACCTACAAAACCTATGACATTGAAATATTTACGGGACAATACTTAAAGTACTACCTTTCTAACAAAAAAAGAATGAGTTAAATCGAACAACGCGTTAATGAATTACAGCTAAATACACGTTTTAACTTTCTTCCCCTCTCCCAAGGGAACCATGCTGAATTTCGGGATAAAAAGTATCCTATAACCTACCTTGGAGTATAAACTCAAATCGTACCAAGTTTCATTTGAATCCATTCAGTAGTTTCGGCGTGATGCGCGGCCAAGATACAGACAGACAGACAGACAGACAGACAGACAGAAAGACAGACAGACAGACAAAAATGAAAAAAATTGCAGTTTTGGCTTCAGTATTGATTATATAGTGCCCTCCAATAAAAAATTTCAAAATATCTTCAATGTACAGAATTGGATCTGTTACAGTCTTATTATATTACTAGCTGACCCCCGCAACTTCGTTCGCGTGTTTATAGGTTTTATATAGGATCGGATCGGATCCCATAATTCTTTTATGTACCTAAACTAAATGTAGCCTGTTACTAGTTATAACATTGAAAGTTCCATTAAAATCGATCCAGCCGTTTCGGAGATTAGCTTGAACAAATAGACAGAACGACAAACATAAATTTAAACGCATACCAGTTTAAAATAAGCCGTACGTTCAAAGATCCGGGTCCCAAGTTATTTGAACCCAATACTGAGGGTTGTAATGTCTGTCATTTCTGAACTAATAAACCTATGACCTTGAAATATTTACGGGGCAATACTTAAAGTACTACCTTTCTAACAAAAAAAGAATGAGTTAAATCGAACTACGCGTTAATGAATTACAGCTAAATACATGTTTTAACTTTCTTCCCCTCTCCCTAGGGAACCGTGCTGAATTTCGGGATAAAAAGTATCCTATAACCTACCTCGAAGTATAAACTCAAATCGTACCAAGTTTCATTCGAATCCATTCAGTAGTTTCGGCGTGATGCGCGGCCAAGATACAGACAGACAGACAGACAGACAGACAGACAGACAGACAGACAGACAGACAAAAATGAAAGAAATTGCAGTTTTGGCTTCAGTATCGATTATAGAATGCCCTCCAACAAAAATTTTCAAAATATCTTCAATGTACAGAATTGGATCTGTTACAGTTTTATTATATTATAGATGGCTTCAGTATCGATTATAGAATGCCCTCCAACAAAAATTTTCAAAATATCTTCAATGTACAGAATTGGATCTGTTACAGTTTTATTATATTATAGATAGATTTATTCAAATTAATATAACAGCTCTTACTTCTAAGCATATCGTATAATAATTATAATTCCTGATAAATTAAAGGAATAACTTGTATTGCATCACGTTTGTTAATAAAGATTATGTGATGTTTGTAATTAAATAACTGCGCCATTGGCGCTACTACTACGTAAATATAATGTAAAAAAAATGGTTAAAATCTTGTCGTGTGGGTTTCAAAATATTTTTTAAAGAAGACTAGCCATGATTAACATGACTAATATTCCCCACAGTTTCCCCACCAATTAAGCGAAAAGTTGTACTAGGAGTGAGTACGACAAAACTATTGAGGCTATGAATTGTAAAAGCTTTGATTGTAATCCATGCAATGCATTTCATACTCGTATATTAGAAGTAATGACGTTCGACGACGCGCGTCGTGTCGTCTGTGAAGTAGCAGTGGACACTTCACCTAACGGTCACTGGTCCCATTTGACTGACGGGTGACTGAAATTTATGGCAGCCGATGGTCGAATTAATAGTAATTGTTCGAAATAATAGGACGGGTTTATAGCACAGAAGCATAGTAATTTGGATTCGAGCGTGGCTTGCTTCAAATCTTTATATTATGTTAACTGTTAAAGAGTTAATCTTATCTAATATCCATTTATCGTTTCCTGCCTTGAAATTGCATAGACGTTCTACTTTATTAGTTACTTCTTCTTCTTGCGTCGTGTTCTTCATTACTGAAGGTCGTGTCCAGAATGAAAGTCCTTCAAAGTTCTTATGATAAGCCTCCATTCTCCTCGTTCTTCGGCTTTCTTTAGGGCTGATGATACAGAGAGACCAGTGAGTGCAGTCACTTGGTCACTCCAACGGCTAGGTGATCGGCCGCGGGGACGTTTCCCTTCGACTTTGCCTACCACCATCAACTTGTCGAGATCGTCTGGTTGACGGCGGGCAATGTGACCAAAATACCCCAGTATTCGTTGATAGCATATAGTTGAAAGTCTAGTTTTGATTTGGAGCTGATCGAGTATAGACTTATTCGTCCTCTTGGCGGTCCATGGTATTCTAAGCATCCTTCTCCAACACCACATCTCGAAAGCGTCTATTTTCTTTCGGTCCTTAGCCCTAATCGTCCATGATTCCGATGCATAGAGAAAGATGGAAAATACCAGAGTACGGACCAGTCTGGTCTTCGTGACATTGGAGATCTTTCGATCATGCCATATGCGGGTAAGTTTGCTCATAGCGTTTTTGGCCATTTGTGTCCTTCTCTGGATTTCCTTCTCGCATCCTCCTTGATCAGAGAGCAACGATCCGAGGTATACAAATTCTCTGACAAATTCGAGATCTGAGAGTTCTCCGGTCCTGGAAAGCTGACCAGTTCTGTCGATGGCCATTACTTTGGTCTTGGACTTGTTAATGGTGAGTTCGACTAGTTCGCTCTCGTATTCTACCCTGCGGAAAATGTCAGCAAGTTCTGTCTCAGTTGACGCAAAAAGAGTGGTGTCATCTGCGTATCTCAGGTTGTTGATCTTTGAGCCTCCGACAGAAATGCCTCCCTCCCATCCCTCTAAGGCTTTTCGCATGATGTACTCGCCGTAAATGTTAAAGAGAATGGGAGACAAAATACATCCTTGCCTAACTCCTTTTTCTGGTTTAAAAGACCCTGAGACGACGTTGTTAACCCTAACCATGGAGACACCTTCGACATACAAGTTCGCGATCAAAGTTATAAGGTGTTTAGGTACTCCCATTTCCATTAGTATGGACCATAGGCAATCCCATCTTACGCAATCAAACGCCTTAGAGTAGTCGATGAAGCACATGAGAACAGGTATGTTGAACTCTCGACTTTTCTCGATTATCTGTCTCACATTCACGATCTGTTCCCGTGTCCCTCGACCTCTTACAAAGCCTGCTTGCTCGTTCGGTATTTGCCACTGGAGAAACGTTCGTAGACGACTGTTAACATGTCTTACTAATTTTGGTGGTAATATTTTGATTACCTCCCTAGAGAAGCTACCCTAAAAACTAACTTATCAGCCATATTATATCCCGATATGTAATAACGAGACGAACTGATTAGGGAAACAACAACTTCTCTTATTGCCTTTTTTAACCCCCGACGCAAAAACGACGGGGTGTTATAAGTTTGACGTGTCTGTGTGTGTGTGTCTGTCTGTTCCCCTGCAGCGCTCAAATGGGTGGACCGATTTGAACGCGGTTTTTTTTGTTTGAAAGGTGAATTAGCCGAGAGTGTTGTTAGCTATGTTTGATGAAAATCGATCCAAGATGGCCGCCGCTACAAAATGGCGGATTACATATTTTTTCACATCTCCCTTAATATGGGTATCAAATGAAAGGGCTTGACTAGTAGAATAGCACTATGTAAATCCAAGATGGCCGCCACCCCAAGGGGTTTTCTAAATTTTCAATTTATACTTGTTTATGATTAGTATGTTTCCAACCTATATTTCAGATTTGGTAGTTCCCTATCTCGTAAGTACTTAGGTAGGTGCCGCGGCGGCTTGCAAAAATAGTTAAGATAAAATACTTAAACCTTCCTTTATTAGTGATCGTAGAACCGGACTGTAAAAGTAGATAAACAGAACTACAGATAATTTCGTAATTATACACCAAGCATAAAAATAGTGTCTTTTTCTGAATTCAGCGAAAAAGAAACCACGCCCAACCACCGCGGGGATTTGCGATGTCTTGTCAGGGATTTGTAAGAAAAATAAAGCACTGAGTTGGGTCTAGGATTGCTTACGCCTTACTCTACTAAGAGTACATTACCAAGGCCAACGATTCTACTACACAATTCTCAGCTCTCAATTTCTGCTTTGAATTTGATTCGCCCTGTATCTAACAGTAGAGACCAGCTATTACGAGTATCATAAGCTCTCATATTTAAGCAATACCTTCAGGTATTGCTTGAATATGGGACTTCAGTCTCAAGCCAAATTCTTAACTGATGTAGGTACATACAAGTTCAAAATAAATACACTTGAGAAATTCTCAAAACATTCAAGACCAAAATAAAAAAAGGACTTCAAAATTCCTAAGTAGGTATACAGACAGATTTAAAAGAACATAACTCAAATTCATTAGGCTAGTCCGCCGATTTTACACGGCATAATGATCTAGAAAACCCCAAAAGAATCGGCCAACTCATTAATGGTATTCCGTAGAACTATATTAATCACAACTCACCACGCCCTCTGGCGGCTAAACACCAAATAATTTCTGCCATACCATTCTCGAAGGGCGCGTAAAAAAACAATAATTAATTTTATTCTTTGGCATCTTTGGGGCGGACGTTTTTTAACCTCTTCTCGGGCAGGTGAAGCTAGATATATTGCGATTATTAATGTTTGATTACAGAAACTTTTAAGGCCGAGCATCTTAATTTATATATTCACTTTTATTGTTTCGAAATTCCCACGCCGTCAAAAGGAGGATTTTGTATATTCTAGCAGTTTGTCCGAGCAATCTTTTCGTTGTACGTTCTGGTTAAACAACAAACTCTTGTTTCAACTTGAACACTAGGACTGAAGAAATACTTAGGTAGGTACTGTGTAGTCTAGCTTTAACTAAGCCCAGAGGTTGTGCCGACAAATGGACACGTTGGCAAGTGAGATGTCTTGACAGTGCTTCCCTTGAGAGAGGTCCAAATGCGGAACCCCAAATACATCTGCCTTTCGTGCCATATGTCAAAGCACCAGAAACCGCGACGGAAATGTACGTCACCGGGAACTTACCTTAAGTAACATAATTTTGTCACTTGCTGTGAAATCCTGGATGTATGGTACCTTGGGAATAAAAACTGATCCTATGTAGACCTACCTATTATTCATGTTCATCATGTTTAATATTCTTTGAAAAAAACCTACTTTATACCTACGTACCTCTGCTCTATGTACTACTGTAGTACATAGAGCAGAGGTAGGTAGGTACCTACGTAGGTAGGTAGGTAGGTAGGTAGGTAGAGGTAGGTAGGTCTGTAACAGACCTACCTAGACTGAGCTAGATTTCAACTTTCATGATCGTAGGCGTTAACGAAATAGATCAAGACACACGCCAGTGTGGCAAGCCAAGTTCCAATAAGAAAAGTGTATGATGTATTTAACATGAGCTATAATAGCTCACCGGGATGCACTAAAAGTTTTGTAGGTTCAAATCCCACCTGTTGGACTATTATCGTACCTATTTCCTCCTATTAAATTATGTTATGTTAAATTAAATACGAAACTATTAGAACATCGAGTGACAAGAGCATGAGCATGAAAAAACTATAAAGGCCTTTAAAAAACTCGTAACATACTATTATGTAAACTAACCGTTTACCAAGAATGTTAATATGTTGTGGATATAATAAAAACATAATAAGTAGTACATCACAATCTATTAGATGGGCAAAATTGGTTGTCATACATAATTGAATGACTCGTTTGTTGGTGACAGTAAAATTAGCGGATGCCCTTTTGTTTAAACAAGCAAGGGTTGATCATAACGATGTTTGTTTTGACTATTGAAACACTAATCAATTAATTAAAATTATTAGCTTTTGCCTGCGACTTAGTCCACGTGGATTAGGTTTTTTTAAAATCCCGATGGAATCCTTCTTTTTTCGTGGATAAAAAGCATATAGTATACGTATTCTTATAATCCTTTTCCAAGTAATATATTCAGCCTTGTGCCCTTTAAATTCTGTCGATTAGTTGAGGAATAAAGATTAAAAAAAAGAAACATTTCCGGATTTATAAAAAATGCATTGTTAAGATGATATTTTATTAGTTATAGAAGACGTTTCGTCGTCGTCGTCGTTGTCAACCGATTGACGTCCACTGCTGGACATAGGTCTCTTGAAGGGACTTCCACATGCCACGGTCTTGTGCCGCTTGTATCCAGCGGCTCCCTGCGACTCGTTTGATGTCGTCGGTCCACCTAGTGGGGGGTCTACCAACACTGCGCTTCCCGGTGCGAGGTCGCCACTCCAGCACCTTGGGACCCCAACGTCCATCGGTTCTCCGAACTATGTGCCCCGCCCATTGCCACTTCAGTTTCGCAACCCGTTGAGCTATGTCGGTGACTTTGGTTCTTCTACGGATCTCCTCATTTCTGATTTGATCGCGTAGAGAAACTCCGAGCATAGCTCTCTCCATCGCTCTCTGAGCGACTCTGAGCTTTCTTATGAGGCCCATAGTTAGCGACCATGTCTCGGATCCGTATGTCATCACTGGCAACACGCACTGTTCGAAGACTTTCGTCTTCAGGCATTGAGGAATTTTGGACGAGAAGACATCGCGAAGCTTCCCGAACGCTGCCCATCCGAGTTGGATTCGGCGGTTGACCTCTTTCTCGAAATTGGACCTACCTAGCTGGACTGTGTGTCCTAGGTATATATACTCGTCTACAATTTCGAGCGCCGAGTTCTCAACGATTATCGGGTGAAGCGGGACATGAGTATTTGACATGATTTTCGTCTTACTCATGTTCATTTTTAGGCCCACCTGTTGAGAAACCCTGCTGAGGTCGTTGAGCATTGTATTAAGATCTTCCAGAGACTCTGCCATCACGACTATATCATCGGCAAACCGCAGGTGAGTGATGTACTCGCCGTTGATGTTAATGCCAAGTTCGTTCCAGTTCAGAAGCTTAAAGACGTCCTCCAATGAAGACGTTTACATAATACTAAACGTAATTTTACTAAACCTAAGCTACTCGTAGAGTTATAAAAGCCGAATGGTAATTGGCACGTGGAATCGAGTGAGCTAACCCTTTCGTATCCAATTAAGGGAAAGCTTGTGTTAGGAGTGTATACGACAATAGTGTAACGGGTGTTGTTTGAACCGTCAACCTTTGGGTTTTCGATCCACGGCCGACGACCGTTGCGCTATTGAGAATACATACAACGAGGTATACCTCTGGATCATTGCCTCAAGATAGACGTCCATTGCTGGACATAGGTATCTTTCTTGCAAGGTTCGTTGCTTTGACCGGTGCGGGGTCACTATTCGAACACCTTTGGATCAAACTTCTGGTGGTTCTTCGAGCTATAGTACCTAAGCCCTGCGATCGCGAACCCGCCTGCCCAACGCCAGCGTGGTGACAAAGGAATGTAAAGGTGATATCTAATGGCATTTTTAAACCAAGTCAAAAAAGGAGGAGTTTCTCAATTCGTCGGAATCTTTTTATGTAACATACATAAAAGATTACTAAAAGACACCTGGAACGATTTGGAAAATTCTTCTTTTGTTTGGAAGAGTGGTCTTCTCAGGAAGTCCCATGGTCAGAATCTGATGATGGGATCCTGCAGAAAACGAGGAAGGGAAAATTTGTAAATTTTAAGGAATATTAAAGTACATTTATTTTTTCCTAAAATACCTATAGCTTATAAGCTAACACACTGTTAGACAGTCTTCACGAAATGTTGGCATCATACCTACCATACCTAAGTACCTAGGTGGGTTATGTTCATATACTAAAAATAAAATTGCATTGTACAAAGTAAATAAATTAATTTAAAACCATATTTAGCAAATGTTTCTTAAGCCTAATTATCTATCTCTATGATAACAAATGTGTCTGAAGAATGTCTGTCTGTGATTTTAAAATTGATTTGTTCTTTTTATTTTATTTTATTAATTTTAAAAATTTTCTGTCTGCTAGATCGGACAAATCTCCCAAACAGCTGACTTCGACGGGAGTTTGGTTAACTTTTTGATTCTACGGGACTTTCTCGATCAGGTGCGAAGTATCTATGCAAGCAATGATCAAGGCTATACTTTTTATCTAACAAACAATCTTTATAAAACTAAATCCACGCAAACGAAGTAGCGAACAAAAGCTTAATAAGTATTCCAACGTTAGCGGTTAAGTTACAAGCCTAACCTTTCCGAACGCGATAAATAATTTACGTATGCTTCGAACGCATGGCCGCGTTCGGCAAAGATCACACGCGACTGACCAATGGGGACGCGCACGCAAATGTCACTTGAACACGTGCGCCCGGACTTACATAGAGATGATCGCGTTAATGTTCGTTAAGCTTTATTGTTTCGGATTATGGGCAGAAGCTCAGAACATGTTATGTTCAGAGGTCAGAAGCGTCAAAGTGTAGGTAGGTATTTTTATTTTTTAATCACGACGGAACGAAGATATATATTAAGTACTAGAGAATGCCCGCGGCTTCACCCGCGTGAATTTCGGTTTTAAACAAATCCTGAGGGAATCGTGGATTTCCGGTTCCCGTTCCCGCTCCCTTTTCCAACCTTTATACCTACTTTCAAGGAAGTTCGCTATAGTAATCTACCTATAGCTGTAGCTATAGATTTCGGGTTTTTCAAAATCCCGTGGAAACTGTGCATTTTTTCGGGATAAAAAGCCTATGTTTTAAGTGAGAGCATAATCTATCTCCATTCAAAATTTCAGCCAAATCGGTTCAGTAGTTGCGGCGTGATTGAGTAATAAACATCCAAACATCTAAACATCCAAACATCCACACTTTCACATTTATAATATTAGTAGGAAGTAGGATATACACATTGCACATATTTCGCCCGCAACGTAGCAGTAGGGCTACTAGTATTGCTGTACCGTGATAACCATACCTATACACACAGCCTATACAGAAAATTTGTATATCTACACACATAAGTAAGTGCAGGCCGGTGCTCTAGCAGAAGCAGAAGGTAATTAGTTCGTCTGTATGTTGACATTAACTTTAACCTCGATGGTAGTGGGTACCTATACAAGTAAGGAACTACTGCCGATATTAACTAGATTTTAGTATTTTAGTGCAAAAATTACCTTAAAAAGCTTACTTACCGAAAAGATTTTTAGCATTCTATTGATATCACCATACCATAACAATATTATGTTCTCGCAGACCTTTTGGACCAAACAATATAACAAACCATAAATTAATATTGATTAATGAATTATTATAAAAAATCACACAGTGCAGTCGATCGTTAAATCAACGTCGTTAAAGAAAAATATTTTTCTCAAATAATGGAAACGCACAAAAATCTAATCAATTATCTACTGTAAGCAGTAAATTCAACATAGTAAATTAAATTCAGGTAGTTAAGTATAAATTATACAACATGTATTTTGTCATTAAATCCCTCGTAAATAACACTCAATTTTGTCGTTTACCTCTAAAACTGCATAAAACTTATATGCCCTCTTGATTATTTTTAGCTCATTAAAAGTTAGTTACACACAGTTATAATAATTAAGTAGGTATATTATCGTCATTAGTGGGCACTGTCCTACCTATATTTGGGCAGGTGTTCCCGGTATTTAACTAGGTTCCGTGGCTAGCTTTTTCAGCTGCGAACCATGAATTTCGAAATGAGTGTTCAATCTGGTCGTGCCAGTAAAATTATTGGTTTATAGGAGTTTATTAATTAATTCGTAGTAATGTACCGAGTTTTTAGCGATTTTTTGTCGTTATACAATAAACACAAAATTACTTTGCTATAATCCCCTAACTTGCTATAATCGATTTCACAACGGACGATGGCAAAGACTCTTTGCAATCGTCCGTTGTGAAGTCGACTTCTCGTGAAGATGCTCCGGTGTCGGAGCGAAACGATCGTCGAGTTAAATTTGTGGTGAATTTGTGTGGTGTTGTGCCTACAAATTTGTCACTGTTAGCGGATTATAGCAAAGCAATTTTGTGTTCATTGTATAATATCATGGAATTCCGGAAAGTAACGCCTACTTCTATTCAAAATTCAAGATTTTTTGTCGTTTAGATTAAATTAAAATATAAGGTAGGTAGGTCTTCCCAAAATGTATGTAGGTACCTATAAGTAATTTTTAGTATTGAGCAATTTGTGCATTACAAAAATATCTTTAATTCTCAACGAGTCACTGTCCTCGGCATACGTAATAGCAAATAAGGAGACAATATATCCACTCTTAATAGATATAAAGTATTGTTGTATCTATCAGTAATTCAGTATTTGTATGTCGCCCCTTCTAACAACAATCACACTAATTAATGGACGTGTGGAATTAGGTCTTGTCGTTGGGGATGCTCCGACTTTAATTTGATGCGATTCGTAAGAATGAGGTATTTGTAATAGGTAGGGTTTTCTTACCGGTTATCGTCCATTTAGTGGAGTTACTGAGTTTGAGAGGGTGAAAATTTATTTGTATAAAAAAAATTAAACAAAAACTTGTTAAAATATACTTCTAGTATAGTCTGTTTTCATTGCATGTTAGTATTTTTTTAGTGAGATAACTAGTTTTTTTTAATCCTAATAAAAAGCTGAAAATGCCGATTTCACCGGTTATCGTCCACTAAATCTAGTTATCGTCCACCCTTGTACCTGTTATCCGTCCACTGATTTCTATGAGAAATTTACTATGAAAAAGTATGCATGTAATGAGTAAGTAATTGAATATGTAATATTAACACCACTTTAATATGTATTTAATATCTATACCAATTAAAATTAACTTCCTGTCCGTCTTTTCGAAATATATGGGTTTTTATTAGTGAACTTATGTTTACTCATACATTATTAAAAAGCCACATAACCGTTTATAAAAAAATTGTTTTCTGTTTTTCGTCTATTCGTAATACTTACTTTTCAAAACAGCTGAACCTATTTTGACAGAACTTTCACAGGGTGATAAAGAACTTTATACAAAGTGATGTGGTCTTTCTACGCATACGAAATAGCGGTCAACTGCTTGTTTTAAAATAAAACAGATAAAAAAACTATTGCCTTGTTAACGCGGTTTATAGAGTCTACAATATGACATAATATCTTTACCAACTTTGCGCCTATCTATTTTGCATCGTCTTTTACCACATCGCACTTACATTATATAAAAGTAGGTACATATAATTTGGCAGCCTCCCTGGCATGGCGCAGGGGTAAGTCTTATTAGTGGAAGGTCCTCTACTTGATTCTCGGCAGAACAATTTGGTAAATTCAATTTGATAATTTCAAAATTGTCTCTAGTCTAGTATGCCTTACTTCCAAGTCATTTAGCGTTTAAGGGTACGGATTCTGCCGTACCTCTTTCAGGTTATCCCGCATCCATCTTAGACTGCATCGTCACTTAACATCAGATGAGATCGCAGTCAAGGACTAACTTGTAGATGAACAAAATTTAGGCGAATTTTGATTATTACTCACATAGATGTGAGTAATAATCAAAATTCGCCTAAATAATAACATAATATTAAAAAATATATGTTTTTCATACAGTTTAAAATATAGGTGGACGGATAACCGGTGCACTTCAGATTCTCTATTTTAAATTTCGTCCACAAATTATAATGATCGACAATACTATCTTAACTTATAAATATATCAAAGTTCCAAGGAGAAACACATAAAATATAAGTTAATTCTTTTGTCAAACAAGTTTAGTTATTTATATTTTTACTAAATCTATTTCTTTTTAAATAATAGCTTGGTGGTCGAAACTTAGAATATTTATTCAGTGCAAATTTAGATATCGTCCACGCGTGATTTTGAAGACCCATAGTTTTATATACAATGAGAAAAAAGTGGACGAAGACTAGTCACTAACTAGTGTATGTGTATAGGATTCGAATTAATAAACTTAATTCCAATTTTGTGCACACCTCGATTGATAACAAGACTACCTAAAATTAAGACGCTAAACCTGTGTTTGACCGCCCGGACGATAACAGGTTTTCTTAAGAAAATAGTGAACTAGTTGTCGTCCACCCCTTTTATTTGTATTCTAATGTAATCAAAAGTAAAAAAACACGTTCACAGTATTTTATGAAACATAAGTAAGTGCTACAAAGAAGAATCAAACTAAATCTTATAGTTAAATGATTAATAACTTCCCGTGATAGTTGAAGCATGCCACTAATTTTTTTGCTCCACACGGCTCGTTTTCATTCCTTAATTGCATACTCAAAATTCGATCGCTTTGTTTTAAGAAAACTTAAGTGAAATACTTAGAACTTAGAAAGAAACTTAAGTGAAATAGACTTTTTTCTTTCTCTGTGTCTTGGTAAGACACTAAAGTTGGCATAGAGATGCATTATTTTTATGTAAGTCTTATAATGTTTCTATTTTTAAGCGTTTCTTAAGAGTGATCCGCTCGGTGGACGATAACAGGTGCGTGTCCGGAAACCGGTGTTCCTACCCTATCTACTTTTATTTACAAACGACCACTTCTATGCATCGACTTTAAAATACAAATAGCTTCCAACGAGTAAAATTACATAGATATACAGTTTACTTTGTATCTTAGAAAATTAAATTTCCTAAAATATTTCAAAATAATTTAATTCGCGGGAATTTTTATTTCATCAGCTAGTTTTTACTAAGAACGTAAAAAACGTTTTTTACGTTCTTAGTCGCAAAACCCGCAGTCAAATCGGTCAAGAAAGAAACAAGAAAATCACGGACATACTCGTACGTCATAAATGCCTACACACATACCTACATAATATAAAGGTCGAATTGAGAAACATTTAAAAAGATCCTAAGGATCCTTTATATTTCCAATAAGTTTTATGTCTCAAGTTAACTATGCCGTAACCGCTGCTATCATGCGACTTTTATAGCAGTTATGGCACAAATTAAACAGCATAAATTACGACTTTATATAAATTACCACCGTTATAAATATTGTCTACCTTTGTCACAGTCACTGACTATAAAGATTTTTTTATTAAATATTTCTTTTAACCTGAGATTATTGCTAAGTGACAAGCGTAAGTAGATCTATATTATGATACCTACGTCGTACTTAATTCGATGCAGTAAACTGACGTTTCATGGGTTGCAACTATTTGACGAAAAAAACCGGCCAAGTGAGAGTCGGGCCTCGCTCTTTTAGGGTTCCGTGCATAATTATTATGAACAACATAATATTTTGGGTGTAAGAAATATTTAATTTCCGAGCTAGACATCGCAACGTACCGTAAAAGACAAACCCAAAAAATGATCATTTGTTTTGGTCACATCGTACAAACTACTAAACTTTGTTTTCAGTATTTGTTGTTTAAATACAGCATAATATACCGAAATTTCATATTCCTAACTGGTTTAGTTTTTGAGATAGCCCCCGTCACAAAAATGGTCTAAAACTGACTTTGATAGCCCCCCATTTCCTCATTTTTTAAGCAAAAAATTAAAAATATATATTCGTACTCTACTCAATGAGCTCTAAATAATGATTCCCCACAAGCTAGGGAAATAATTTTTTTTTTCTGAGTCCTTTTTCAAGTATGGGAGCCCCCCTGAAAAATAATTTAAATAAATTTTTAATCCAATATTTGTCGTTTGATTTTGGGTCAACATTGTCCATGAAATATCAAAATTTCAGGTTTCTAACTTATTTCGTCTGCGAGCTAGAGACCTGTGACCGGCGGACGGACAGACAGACAACGGACAGACAGCCGAGTGACATTAATAGGGCTCCGTTTTTACCCTTTGGGTATACGGAGCCCTGAAAATAGGTATGGGTAAAAAAGTGTGAATGATTCACATCGTCACAACATTAATTATTATTTCATTTTATCTTAATATCCCGCGTAGAAACTGATCGGCGATCAGGGGTTTGGGTAAAAACTGCGATACCCCTTCCAGGTTAGCCTGCTTCCATATTAGACCGTCACTTACCATCATCATCATCATGATCAACCCATTACCGGCTCACTACAGAGCACGGGTCTCCTCTCAGAGTGAGAAGGGTTTTGGCCATAGTCTACCACGCTGGCCAAGCGGATTGGCAGACTTCACACACCTTTGAGAACGTTATCGAGAACTCAGGCATGCAGGTTTCCTCACGATGTTTTCCTTCACCGTTAAAGCAAGTGATATTTAAATACTAAAACGCACATAACTCTGAAAAGTTAGAGGTACGTGCCCGGGATCGAACCCACGACCTCCAATTAGAAGTCGGTCGTCACTAGGCTATCACTAGGCTCGTCACTTACCATTAAGTGAGATTGTAGTCAAGGAGTCAATTTGTAGAGAATATTAAAAAAATGTTACGTGGTGGGCCAGCCAACTTGGCCCAAAGACTCGACTGTACGCAATGTAGGTATACGTATGGCCACATCATTGTTTATAGGTATTTTATGTGGCCACGCCGAAGTAAGCTGTAGATTAAATTATTCATTCGCGAGAATTTCTTGAATATATCTAGGTAGGTAGGTACATCAGGTGAAGTTTGGCCGGTCCGAGGGTCCACGTTTTTATGTTTTACCTCCCTATTATAATTAAACAAACTGTTGAATGCTAATTACCTACTACTAAACAATAATAACTCATAAGACGTTATCAACACATCTTCACCATAAAGGAAGTGGCTGTAATATTCATAACAAAGCCACGTCAACGCCCCTCGAATGCTTACGACTTTTTAGAAAAAAACAATACAATAATTCTGATGAAGGAGGGTGGCTACCGTCTAACTTTTTATTTTAATTGATAGATAAGTGATACCTGAAAAGTTCAAACAAAATATTAGAAAAAAATAAATAATGATTTAATTTTATTAATTAAATATGATTAATTAAATAATTATATATAATTTAGAAGGCCGAATAGAAGAAAATTATAACAATTATTTGTGATCAACTGATCAAACTCTATAACGAAACATAATATTTATCAATTATCAAATCGAGATCACACTCCAGTCCACTCGCATTTTTCATTTCTGACAGATGAGAGCAGATGTTGCTTTCATCTGTCGCGCCATAAAATATTTGATCAAAAGTCTGACTTCAGAAAATCAACCGCATTAGTTTAAAAGCTACAGTGTAACCTTACCTTTAATTGGCTGATGCTCTTTCAGCATTGGCTTAAATGCATAGCTGCAGCACCTGCAGCAAGGATACCATAAATTCAGCCAATCACAAGAATTGATATTGTAAGATCACAATTTTCGTGCTAAGGGAACACTTACATCATCACATTTTTCGTGCTAAGGGGACACTGACATCATCACAATTTTCGTGCTAAGGGGACACTGACCTTATCACATTATTTGTGCTAAGGGGACACTGACATCATCACAATTTTCGTGCTAAGGGGACACTGACATCATCACAATTTTTGTGCTAAGGGGACACTGACATCATCACAATTTTTGTGCTAAGGGGACACTGACATTATCAAATTTTTTGTGCTAAGGGAACACTGACATCATCACAATTTTCGTGCTAAGGGGACACTGACATCATCACAACTTTCGTGCCAAGGGGACACTGACACCACAATTTTCGTGCTAAGGGGACACTGACATCATCACCATTTCTTCGAAGCATCTAAGCCTTAAGGAGTGCATGATCACTGATCACTACCGATCTAATGAAGCTTGGTAGGTACTTACTACAGAATTCTTATATACGGTAATGGAAATGGTATCTGCTGTGTTAATGTGTTTAATATTAGGACATCGCGTCGTCGATTGTTACCCTGAGCGAAATACCAAAAATCTGCGATTATTTATTAATTAATTCGATTCCACCACAGAAATGTTAATAATAAGGCACTAGAAATGCTGTGTACCTACGCGTAACCTTGTCGCCGTGCTGAAGACGCGGACACTCGCAAGCGCAATGATGTGTGAGGTAACCGAACGATGCGACGCATTTGTAACCTTAACGCGCTAATCCTACGGTTTAATTATGTCTGCATAACATTGAGCGTGAAGGCAATGACATACGTTCTGTATAGTTTGAAGTAGTACACAGCAATGTACTACTTCAAACTATACAGAACATTGTCTGCAACGTAATTTAAACTGTAATATGTTACCGTAACGTAAAAACAAAATCTGTATAATTACATGTACTTACGTCTATTTTTTTTACAACACGCACTGGGTGTTTCATTGGGCATCTGCGAAACGACAAGCTCACCCTCACCTTTATCACCTCTATACCTATTCTGAATTCTGTGATACTTATAGTAATCGGTACAGTTCTAGAGGCATATCTATAATCGATACTGAAGCCATAATATAATAAAATGAATAAAACTGTAACAGATCCAATTCTGTACATTGAAGATATTTTGAATTTTTTTATTGGAGGGCACTCTATAATCGATACTGAAGCCAAAACTGCAATTTTTTTCATTTTTGTCTGTCTGTCTGTCTGTCTGTCTGTATCTTGGCCGCGCATCACGCCGAAACTACTGAATGGATTCGAATGAAACCTGGTACGATTTGAGTTTATACTCCGAGGTAGGACATAGGATACTTTTTATCCCGAAATTCAGCACGGTTCCCTTGGGATAGGGGGTAAAATTTAAAACGTGTATTTAGCTGTAATTCATTAACGCGTTGTTCGATTTCACTCATTCTTTTTTTGTTGGAAAGGTAGTACCTACTTTATCTTGAATGCGCAAGAAACATTTGTCGCAGGGCGAATTAGTCCGTGATTGGTTCGCTGCATAGTTCGCTGTCATATTATCACGAATGTACTACTATGAACTAACCTCGCTACTTTTACTTATGCCTCAAGATTCGTATATCTACTTTTTTTTTTAAAGATAGATTTTAAAATAGAGAAATATTTTGTGGGCTACGAAGTAACTTGTCCAAACATCACACGTAAGTGAACTGGAGACAGTGCAAACACGAGGATTACATACTGGCCGCCGTCATTACGAAGGCACACATCAAACACCATTTCCAATTAGCCCGCTCGCACATCACCGCAGCTAATTCGAGCGAGCGTGCGAACCGCCACGTGTGCTCGTGCCCTTCGCTCGTTCCAATTCTCGTTTACGATCCGACTCCCGTCGGAGGGTGGTTATACACTCTGTTATTGTCATCGCGTCGCAGATAAGATGCGTTTGTTTGTCGAAATGGTGATGAGTTTTTTTTAATTAAAATTTTATGTGTATCGAGCTAATTCACGACCTCGTTATCACAATAAACATGATAGACCATCCACCACCACTACAGCCTTTTTTTAATGTCCCACCACTACTGTGCCTCCTTTTCCATAGGAAAGACGGATTTTGAGCTGCTCCAATGCGGGTTGGTGGGTTTACTTAGGCTTTGATAGACCAGACATCCTAATAATATCTAAAATGGTGGATGGTGGGTTCTAGCCAACCACGCAGGAGATATTATAGAGCAAAATAGTGTGCGCAAACAGATCTGCACTCTGTATTCCTTCATTCTCACAGTCCGACGGGACATCAATGCGACTCGAGGATAGAGCTCAGAGGCAAGACCGATCGCTTTACGTGCTCTCTGAGGCACGATGGTGTAGGTCTAAAATCCCCAACTTCGCAACTTCGGGTTGAGATGAGAATTTCTTGACAGAAAACCCATTTCTCTTTTTGGCCCAACTTAAAACCACACAGACACAGCAGTACAGTAGGCTTAGTCTCACATTACAGAGCTCGGAAACTTTAGTAAATACTACTGTACGGTTAGTCTAACATTTTACACTTTCAAATAGTTTTGCGTATAGTTTGCTCACAATAGTTTGATAAACGAACTGTTTTTGAAACCAAGTGGTAGTCCGCTGATCGAAACATAATGACTTCAGAGTGAAATGGACCTAAACTAGCTTATGCTAAGATTTGTGTTCGCCAATTCATTCAGCATTCTAAAACAGCCAGCGCACCAAGCAGAAATTGTAAAATAAATATTCGAAGTATTGAATTACGACTTTAAAGTATGAGTCTTTGGGTTCATTTTGTATTACAGTTTCTCGATACGTAGTACCTACTTGGTAAAGTTTTGGAGGTGCGCAACTCAGATACAGAGAACCTCATGTTCCGCTGCCGAACAAGCTAGCTACTGTACTAGACCAAAGAGGCAGTTGATAGGTACATCATAATCATCATCAAAACGTGCTATCAGCGAAGTGCTAGGTGGGCATTGGCTTTGTCCAACAAACATCTCCAGAGGAGGCGGTTAGATTGTAGGTAGCTTCTCTCGAGTCCCGAACCCATAAACCTTCATGTCCCTTTCCACTCCGTCAATCCACAATATATCTACCGATTCAACTTCTGTCCATGATCCATGTAGGTACCGGAAATTTTGTTCAGACTGTATAATGGACAAATTTTGATTAAAGTTGGGATTACTCAATTCCGCCTAAGCCTTCGCTTTCGAACCGCAAGATTCATCTCCGACGGTTCAGTTATTTAATATTTTATAACTATGCGCGTACAAACAATTATATAGGTGGTTAGGTAAAATAAAGGTCGTCTTAATTTATCGAATAGATTTTATTCTTACAGACAATTCCATTATATTTTTATTTCATTTACTAAATACAGATAGACAACAAGTATGTACCGAATATTGACACTTATAGTAGAGTACATACTTAATTAATGATCCTGTTTACCCTTATGTACATTGTCTTTTGATGCACGATAATTTTTCATATTTCCACATATTTAAATATATATTTATTGAAATTCAGTCGCAAATTAAAACTCTGGTTTTTATATTATATGCAATATTATAGTGTTAATGTTAAATATACAAGAAAATACGTTATGTCATCATATACTTAACCATAACCTATGTACTACAGTCGACTCTCGATAATTTGAAACCCAAGGGACAAGAGAAAAATTTCAAATTACCAAGAGTTCAAAATAACAAGAGTTTAAATAAACAAAGAGAGTGCCTTCAATTTATCATTGTCCAATGAATTTTCGATAGAGCTGAGAAGAAAACGTCACGTCTAGTGACTCACTTTATTGTTTGAAAGAAGACTGAAATACGAACTGCAAATGGCTCATATCTTATTTATATAACTAATCGACAGGCATAATAAACGCTTCAAATTATAGAGATACAAGTAAGAGTAGGGATGCCCGGACTTCAAATTATTGAATGTTGAACATTCAACTTCAAATTACCGAGGGGACCAATTAATATTGATTTCATTCAATTTATCGAGTGTTTTTCAAGGGACCGGGAAAAAAGTTCAAATTATCGAAAGATTCAAATTTACGAGTGTCAAATATCGAGAGTCGACTGTATATATTTACCACGTGATAATATATAATATATAATAGACTAGCTGACCCCCGCGACTTTGTTCGCGTGTTTTTCTTTGCTATAAACCTCACGGAGCCCGAGACCTTTCCAACGAATGCAAAACCGTGGAAATCGGTTCGTGCGTTCTGGAGTTATAGCGTCAGGAAGGAAAACCCGACTTATTTTTATATAGTAGATATATAATAAATAATATATAATATATATATCTATAATATATAGGTACATAAATAGTGGATGACAAATCATTAGATGCATTTCTTGAATGTGGTTATTCTTGGGATAATTAGAAACCAAATTCATTTGGAGTCCTTTCAAGCAGTGCAGGGGACGAATATTATCAAAACTTTGAAACCTTTAATTTTTTGCTAATCTCCGTATTTGAAGTTAAAAATTGCGTCGAAGGAAGTTTCTCGAATATTTTTGATCTAAATTTAGAATCTTTTATTTACATTGCAAATAAAGATAAATATAGAAATCGTGAACCAAAAAACAATGTAGAGTCGTATTAATATCTACCTAATATTATACAATGTTCCCTTACTTACAGAAATGCTTTCGAAAAATATTTCACGATTATTAATACATAATATTATATTACAATTTGTACAATTCAATTAGGATGTTGTTATAAATAATTAAGACCTATGATCAGGAAAAAAGAAATTGTCAAATAAAAGAAATATAGTATGTTTTATGAAAGAAAATATAGTTACAAATAATATACTTATTTAAAAATACTGCATTGATTATATATACCAAACATATTACAGTGCCATATAGTTAGTGATACAAGACGTAGGCCGGCACCTTCTAA
Source organism: Melanargia galathea (assembly GCA_920104075.1). Lineage (NCBI taxonomy): Eukaryota > Metazoa > Arthropoda > Insecta > Lepidoptera > Nymphalidae > Melanargia > Melanargia galathea. The sequence goes on along the minus strand of OV049857.1, from coordinate 20,738,283 downwards.
ATTATTAGGCTGTGTAATTAGGTTATTAGGTACTACCTTCATAATAAACGTTAACTTGTTGCTCTCGGTTAATGTCACTATTAATGTCATTCTTTAATCGGAATTCATAACGTTTCTACTCCACCTAAATGAGTCTTCATTTAAGTTAATAGATACGATAATTTTATATATTATACATTATACACCAATTCATTAACTGCCGTAATATGCTCTGAGTAAAATTTGAGCACCCTGTCCTGTGGTGTATATATTATAGAATAAATAACACAGCTATAATTCGGTAAGTAGGTACACTATAGAAATTAAAATCAGTTTTAATAATAAACTAGTAGGGCGCGTGGGTGCGCGGCCCGCAAGCGGACCGCGAGGTTTCGCTTTCGGGTATTTTGGTTTGAGCAGCCTCCACCTATCTCTCCCATATTCCTAATCCTCGATCATTATCACTCTCCATATTTTTTCTTCGAATCATTCTGCTCATCAAGTAGAACTTAAGGTCTTAATCATCTTTTGGCAAAAACCACTCTTCCATCTTTTATACTTGGTGAGATAGACACCGATGTTTGTATGGCCGCCATCTTGAATCCGCCATTTTGGACTTTTTTTCAGCTCACTGCCAATTGGATGATGTTTCGAGTAATTTTTGTTTGAGCACCTCCTACCTATCTTCAATACCCTGCCCGGGCTCCTCAACCAACTTCCAAACCCTCAATCATCATGTCTTCCCATATTTTTCTTTGAGAGTTCTCCAAAAAACCGCATTAAAGCCTTGCATAGTTCACAACTTGTAGTCTCTTCAATATTCGCCATACATTTTCTATGGAAAAATAAATTCCGCCATTTTGAATTTTTTTTTCAATTCATCAAGTAGACCTTTGGATCCTCATCATCTTTTGCCAAGAAACCACTCTTCCATCTTTTATACCCTCCGAGATGGAGACCGACGAAATTTGTATGGCGACCATCTTTTTTTCGCCATTTTGAATTTTTTTTTCAGCTGACTGCCAATTGGATGACGTTTCGAGTGACATTTGCTCGAGCACCCCCCACCTATCTTCAATACCTTAAGCGTGCCCGTCGCTCGTCTCTGAAATCCTCAATCATCAGCTCTCTCCATATTTTTGTTCTACTTCAATTTTTGTCCTCTATACGAAACCATTAGTGAAAAAAAAATTTTTCATACAAAATTTTACAGGAGGGGCGATGAATGAGTGAGTCAGTGAATCAGAACGAACAGCTATATATATATTAACTAGTAGGGCGCTTGGCTGCGCGGCCCGCTAAAGCGGACCGCGGGGATTTCAGTATTATTTTTGTTTTAGCACCTTCTTCTATCATTTTCAGCATCTTTAACCCTGGCCGTGCTCCTCATCTATCTTCCAAACCCTCGATCATCATCACTCCAAATTTTTTTCTCCGAATCATTTGCCAGAAGGAGAGTTCTTCCATAAAAACAAATTTTGAAAAGGAACCGTATCAAAGTCTTGTATAGTTTCCCAACTTATAGTCTCTTCAATATTCGCCATATATTTTGTGTAAAAAAATAAATTCTGACATCTTGTTTTTTTCTGTTCATCAAGTAGATCTAAAGGTCTTGATCATCTTTTGTCAAAAAACCACTCTTCGATCTTTTAGACTTGGTGAGATCTACACCGACGAAATTTGTATAACCGCCATCTTGAATCCGCCATTTTGATGTTTTCTTCAGCTCAGTGCCAATTGGATGAGGTTTTGAGTAATTTTTGTTTGAGCACCTCCCATCTATCTACAATACCCTGCCCGGGCTCCTCAACCATCTTCCAAACCCTCAATCATCACATCTTCCCATATTTTTCTTTGAGAACTCTCCAAAGAACCGCATCAAAGCCTTTCATATTTCACAACTTGTAGTCTCTTCAATATTCGCCATACATTTTCTATGGAAAAATAAATTCCGCCATTTTGATTTTTTTTTCTATTCATCGGGTAGACCATCGGATCTTGATCATCTTTTGCTAAGAAACCACTCTTCCATCTTTCATACCCTCCGAGATGGACACCGACGAAATTTGTATGGCGGCCATCTTTTTTTCGCCATTTTGAATTTTTTTTTGGCTCACTGCCAATTGGATGACGTTTTGAGTGACATTTGCTCGAGCACCTCCCACCTATCTTCAATACCTTAAGCGTGCCCATCGCTCATCTCTGAAATCCTCAATCATCAGCTCTCTCCATATTTTTGTTCTGAATGAATTTTTGTCCTCTATACGAAACCATTTGTGAAAAAAAAATTTTTCATACAAAATTTTACAGGAGGGGTGATCAATCAGTGAGTCAGTCAATGAATCAGCACGAGCAGCTATATATATATTAACTAGTAGGGCGCGTGGGTGCGCGGCCCGCAAGCGGACCGCGAGGTTTCGCTTTCGGGTATTTTGGTTTGAGCAGCCTCCATCTATCTCTCCCCTATTCCTAATCCTCGATCATTATCACTCTCCATATTTTTTCTTCGAATCATTCTGCTCATCAAGTAGAACTTAAGGTCTTAATCATCTTTTGGCAAAAACCACTCTTCCATCTTTTATACTTGGTGAGATAGACACCGATGTTTGTATGGCCACCATTTGGACTTTTTTTCAGCTCACTGCCAATTGGATGATGTTTCGAGTATTTTTTGTTTGAGCACCTCCTACCTATCTTCAATACCCTGCCCGGGCTCCTCATCCATCTTCCAAACCCTCAATCATCATGTCTTTCCATATTTTTCTTTGAGAGTTCTCCAAAGAATCGCATCAAAGCCTTGCATAGTTTACAACTTGTAGTCTCTTCAATATTCGCCATACATTTCCTATGGAAAAATAAATTCCACCATTTTGATTTTTTTTTTCTATTCACCAGGTAGACCTTCTGATCTTGATCATCTTTTACGAAGAAACCACTCTTCCATCTTTTATACCCTCCGAGATGGACACCGATGAAATTTGTATGGCGGCCATCTTTTTTTCGCCATTTTGAATTTTTTTTCAGCTCACTGCCAATTGGATGACGTTTCGAGTGACATTTGCTTGAGCACCCCCCACCTATCTTCAATACCTTAAGCGTGCCATTCGCTCGTCTCTGAAATCCTCAATCATCAGCTCTCTCCATATTTTTGTTCCGAATGAATTTTTGTCCTCTATACGAAACCATGCGTGAAAAAAAAATTTTTCATACAAAATTTTACAGGAGGGGTGATCAATCAGTGAGTCAGTCAATGAATCAGCACGAGCAGCTATATATATATTAATACCCCTTCCAATTAAGTAGGTTACTTTAATTTAAAGTCAATGATTGATCCTCAAACAAAAAATTTGCTATACTTATTGAAAAATAGAGAATCATTATTCGATTAAAATATATTAATACTTTTTATGTAGAAACTATTCATGTCGTAGTACAAATATACATACCTATGGTATGTTTTACACACGAAACAATTACATATATAAGTAGCTTGACAGTTAATGATTGAAAATATTCGCTTAGCAATGTGCCTACTATTTACAGATATTTTATTTACAACGATATTTTATTTACAACGATATTTTATTTAAGAGTGTACTTTA